>VZRM01005381.1:479466-539034 GCA_013397955.1 Grantiella picta
GGTTCATGAGATTGGTTTGTTTAGTTTTTATGTGTTTTTTTTTTCTGTAGCAAGAGAGAGTTGAGGTGCCTGGCATTTAGTCAGGGTCAAACCTTGACTCCTCACCATATGAGAAACAATGACAGAGTTCACAGTTCATGTCTTCAAAAAAAAAAAAAAGAAGTTAATGTTAAAAGTTTTTTAAAAGTGAGGGAAAAAAGTAAGGGGAAAAAAAAGAAATCATTTACTTGATTTACTTTTGTGATTGGGGTTTACAAAAAGTGTATAATCTCTTATTGTTTTGGGTCACAAACTAAAATGAATGTACCTACGCAAGATTTCTTAAAGTTTTTCAACTTTTTTTGTTTGTAAAAATGGCAAAATTTTTAAAGCATATGACCTTTAGCTGACGAGAAGAGGAAGATCATTCAGTTCATGACTGAATCTTTCATAATGCTCTTAGGTAATTTTGCCAGTTTAATTTTGCCTGTTTCAAGTGATGAACACTGCTTACAGATACCAGGGGATTTAAATGAACACACATACACAGACAGTTTATGCAGTTTTATGCACTTGTTCTTTGTTTCAGGAATAGAAAACATCTGATTAAAAATTTAACATACTTTATCTGAGAAAGGAGTAATTCAATAGCAACCATTTGACATGTAGGAAAAGCAAGCACTACTCCTGTTTCTGACTGCAGTCACTTAAACATAGCAAATTATTACTATACTGGTATACATTTACAGTGAGATTCAATGCAATTTTGTGAGGGTTTTTTTCCCTATTAAAAATGTTCTTTGGAAATGACATTGCAAACATTTTAGAATCTTTGAGAATTGATCTGCTGCATTTGAAATTTCTTTTTTTAATTCTTTCTGATATTTCTTGAGTTTTGGGTTGCTTTTGTTTCGTTTATTGGAAAAAAGTTAACTGAACAACTGACAACATTTTGAAGAAAATTATGAGATTTACTGTTCCCTAACTGATTCTTCAATGTTTTTTTCTGTGGTTCAGAGTCCCTCTGCATTCACAGAGATAAAATGGATAGTTAAAAATTGAGCTGTGAACCACCAAACCTGGAAATATCACAGAGACACCACAGCTAAATAGAGAGAGGACAAAATGTAAAGACAATTTCTAAAAGGCAGACTTGTTCTTTAAGCCTTCTACTCTTCTTTTGTAGGCCTTCCTTCTTTTTCATGAACCTCCACACTACTTATGAAGAGAGCATTAACAAAAAATTGCAGGAAAATGTATTATGCATTTTTTAAAATTTAACTATTGCATTTACCTTACTATGTTGTGTATTTCACTTTTTATGTGATCCATTATGTAAACACTATGCATACACAAAAAGCCAAGGCAATGACACCCCACCACAAAAAAAAAACCAAAAAAAAACAAAAAAAACCCCCAAAAAACCAAAAAAACAAAAAAAAAACCACCACCCCAAAAAAGACAATCCACTTAATTGAAACTGAAGTCCATCTGCACTTTAGGTGAAAATGGAGTCTGTGACCAAACTCTAGCTCACTGGAACATTGCTTACAACTGATTTTTAATATCCTCAATTATTTAGAAATAATGCTCTTTCTTTCCTTGAAGAGAGAGTTAGTTGTCCTAATTACCTCCACCTCAGACTACAAAGATGTTTCCCTGAGAAAATTGTGATATATATCAGTGCTGCTTATTTGCCAAAATGCTTTTATACTCCTCTTTGTTAATGCTCTATTAGTTGCAGAAGGTGTCCTTTTCTAACTCATAAAGGTTTTTTCCCCCAAAGCAAAAAATATTCCCTCACTATAATGAAATGTACTATCAGACAAGAATATCAAATGAAAGTGTATATATATTAGATATTTGTTCTTTCTGTCTCGAAACCACTGCACACAGTGTAACGTAAGCAATGAGATGCAAGCAAACAATGAACGTCTTCGATGTTGATAATGAACTAAAGAATGGAATAGCCAGAAATTTCTCTGGGCATACTAGCATTTATAATAATTTTGACAATTAAAAATATGTTCACTTCAGGGGTTTGAATTCAGTAAGCAAAGGAAAAGGATTCTATGACCTTAAAAAGGAGGCAACTGGTAAGCTTTAAAAGAGAAAATTATCAAGCATAGAAAAGAATGAATTTCAGTTGGACTGCTGAGAAATTGTCTCATTTATGCCACTTCATGAAATATGCAGGAAATTGCTGCAAGCAAAAAAAAATAGTTTTTAAATTTACTGATTTACACATAGGCTGATGCATACCAATACTCTTATTAATAATTTTGATGACCCTCAGATGTAACTAATTGCAATTAACTTTAGAGGCCTATACTCTGGATATTATTCATTGTTCTGAACTTTCAATGCATGATTCATCCAAGCAGAAACAGACATCTGCTTTATAAGGAATTTGGTTAACTTAAAAATGTGTCCACGTCATAGACAACTATATATAGAGGCTTGAGTGACTCCAGAGTTAGTCCTACATGTAGATAAATTTCCAAGTCTGGAGAGGTGAAAATATATGCTCCATTTACCACAGATGATCACCAAATGCTGTAATATTTTTGATTCTGTGTAGTGTTTTCCATCGCTCCTTTAACAATACTCAAACCAACCATCAATAGGAGTCAGCGTTTATAACATGAATATTTTAAACTAGCAATTTTGCAGGAAACTCATGTGTTCAGTGCTTGTCACGGATTTTATTTGTACAGAGTATAAAAGTCTATTTTCTACATACTATTATTTCTTTTTTTCTTTTGCCAGCTGAGCACTCTTCCCGTTTTATACTGTTGTTACTGTGTTAATTCGCTCAATGTATTAATGCTTCCAATTTCACCTTCGTTTCAATAATTTCCAATATTTTCAATGTGCCTTCTGGAAGTAATAGTGATTAACATTACAGTTTAATACAAAGGAGTCAACAATCAAAAACTGATTTCTGCTAATGGTCCAAATTATAAGGTTGTGTTTCTTCATACAGTTAGGGTCGTGTTCCTAAAATAACTAAAACAAGCATCTAAGAAATCCAGAGTTTGGCCATATAAGGAATAAATGGAAGGCAGAAATCTTGAAATTTGCTCTTCTTGACACTGGAAAGGTCCAGATCATCTATTATCAATACCATCAAAAGCAACATGAAAGAAATTCATCTCTAAGCTATAAGACTCCTGTATTCAGGTGCCTAAATGTAGAAATGGATTTCAGCTCATACATTTAAATACAGTGATCTATTCAGTTGCCTAAATACAGGTTTCTAGTGCTTTTTCAGATGATATATGCTACTCTGCTTGAGCTCAGGCTGCATCTTCAGCTGGACTGTAGGACATCCGTAATACATCTGCCAGCCTTAGCTGAAGCTATGTCACATAATCTAGGGAAATTAAGAGGTGAGCAGATTCTTATATTTAGGCACCTGATTCAGTGCTCGAGATGTAAAGTCCCACAACAGAGGGAATAGATGTGTGAATCTTGTATCTTATGCCATTTCAGATAACCAAATGTATTTCACTTTACCATCAGCTGTCTCTGCTTGATCCTGTATCCTGTTATCAGTACTCTGCGGATGTCTTTGATATCGTAGGAAGTATTGGAGAGCACAGGATGTAAGTGCACAAGCAGCTCAACTGAACAACTGAATATCTGGTCAACACAGTAAATGGGCCCTGGAGAATGATTCAGGTGACCAAATATAGACTTTTACTTCAGTGAATACTTTTCCAGTACTTCATTGTCTACGCTGGCTATTACAACTGCTTCCATGCTGAGCAGCTTTTGACATGTCCTGACAGCAGCTTATTTCTTTTCTTAGAATACAATAGGCATTTTCAGGTGGAAGTGACCTACAGTGATCACCTAATCCAACTGCCTGAACACTTCAGAGTTTACCAAATTAAACCATGTTATTACAGGCATTGTCTAAATGCCTCTTAAAACCTGTCAGGCTTTTAAAAACAACCACCTCTGTATGAAGCCTGTTCCAGGGTGTCACCATCCCCTTAGTGAAGAAATGCTTCCTATTTTCCAGTCTGGACCTCTCTTGGTGCAGCTTTGAACCATTCCTATGTGTTCCATCACTAGGTACCAGGAAGAAGAGACCAACACCTCTCTCTCCACTGCCTTGTCAGAAGCTGTAGGAAGGAATGAGGTCACTGCTCAGCTTCCTTTTCCCCAAACTAGACAAGGCTAAAGTTCTCAACCACTCTTCAAGGGACATTCCTTCCAGCACTTTCACCAGCTTTCTGGCCCTCCTCCGGACACATTCAATTACCTTCACATCCTTCTTAAAACTGTGGGGCCCAGAATTGCCCAGAGTACTCAAGGTGAGGCCTCATCAATATAGAGGAATAATTGCTTTTCTTGACCAGCTATCTCCACCTAAACTTCAAACATTAGTAATATTTTAGGAATCTCCTTAACCACATCAATCTGAAGAAAGGCACAATGTTCAGCCTGATATGGAAAATAGACATTTAAAAGCTGTATTGAGACGGTTTATTCTAGCTCAAAGTTCAGCTAAAATATAGTCAATGACTAAATTACTGAGTTTATGAAGATTAAATTCATTCTTCACTTTCAGTTAACTTTGTTACTAGGTAGGTTTGCATTAGCATTATAGTTTGTAATTCATATGGGATTTTTAAGGCGCTAGCAGATGCAGTAAAAACACATTACATTACAGTCTTTGCCTGTACCCAAGTTCACCTCACACAAAAACTTTTAAATCTCTTCTTTTGACCTCCTGTAACAGACTTTGAAACCAATATATTTACAGTATTGGTATCATAACCCTGTGAATTTGACAATTTTCCAGTGTAACAGAGATTGAACCCATTTTGTGATTGAGTTCTTAAAGGAAATAGTTCTTTACTTGTATGATACTTTCCTCTAGCTAAGCTGTCACTAAAAAAACTGCAAACCCCCCCACTTCTCTCCTAAAATCTAGAACTACATGAGAAAATGACAGCCAGCTTTGATGTTGTCACAAGTCAGTGAGAATGTTTGTGGCAGATGCTGATCTTAGTTGCACATTGTAAACTAAAGGAATCTCTGCCATCTTCCCTAGAATTGTTCTTGGCTGATGCTGCTTCACAGATGCATTTGTCTAGTGTAAGATTTTTTATCAACTGCTTTAGATTATGTTTTCTTTTTATCGACATGAAAATTTTAAAAGAAACATTGGGACTGGACCTGCATACTAGAAACACACACATGCACAGAATACACTGTAGATTTGTAAAATTATTCAAGACATTTTAATATTCAGGGTATTGCATTATGTATTGTAATTCCATGCAGGCACAGCATTTAAGAATTGCAATATTTCCCCTGCAGTGTTTCCACCCTTCTTTGACTTGATTTGAGTTAAATCACATTACAAATATCTCTTTCAGATTACAGTACATTTTTGAAAGAAAGATATTCCCCACACACAATAATTTTCTAAGAGTTAAATCAAAATAGTGTGTATTTTTTTCATTATATTTTATTCTACAGAAGCATGCAGAGACAAATAATGAAGGAAATAGGCCTTGGAAAAACTACTGAAAAGTCATGATTCCTAATTATACTTTTGATCTGATTTCTGCCTTCATAATGGTCTAAACCAAAATACTAGACCTTAAAATTTCCAGATTCTGAGATGTTCAATGTTAGAATAAAGTTTTGAATATGAACTAGTATTAATTTTTTCGTGGTTTATGGATGGTATTCCCCAATTCAGTGCCTCCACCAAGACTCTCCCTAACCACATGCCGACCTCTCACTCCCCTTTCCCCTCACCCTTGTCACTGTGGTGGGATGGAGTTGATAACTGGAGGGACAAAAGGTGAAGATCACAGGCTGAGATAAGAGCAATTTACTGGAAAAGCAGTAAGAAAAGAAAATCAACAGTAAAAGCAATGGTATTAATAACAAAAGTGTACAAGAGAGAAAGATTTATGTGCAAAATGCTCACTGAGCCAGATCCAACCCGGCCACAACCAGTGCCACCACTGTGCTCTCTCTGCCTTGGGACTGCTGCCACACTACCCTGGCTGCTCCTCCATCAAGTTTTTTCCCATCTGGAGACCACTCCCTTTCTATCAGAAGTCAGAGTCCCTTGCCCATCCTCCCAGCAATGATGTGAGGTGATATCAGATAACATCTGGATCCTCTCCATACACCCTCAGTCACTTTCCCTCTCAGCTACTGCAAAAAAAGTTAATACTATCCTTGGCTGACACCAGGGCAATTGTAAAAACCTCCTATCTGGAATTATATTAAAAAGGATTTTAAAATAACTATTAATTTTGCTCATTTAAAGTATTCATTCTATGAATAATGGATTTTTTAAATCATGCTACATCGCTGCCATTGAGAAAACTGCTCCATCACCATTAATAATACAATTATTAACTTATTAATTAATTAAAATTATATTTAAAAAAAAGTTTGGCCCACAATGCTTTTCCTAGTATTCCAACAAATCATTTGATCACAGAAAAAAATATTTAATTATATGATTCTCTATTCCAACTCACCCCTTCAGGAAAAATAATTTACTAACAATAAACCAAAAAACTATTGACCTCAATGATTGACTGTGGGAATCAAAACTGCTCGGGACTTGTGCAATATTAAATTTTACACAGTTGCTAAGCTCAAAACTAAATTATCAGTCTCCTAAGTCTAATTTTATTAATATATGCAAATCTGAGAGCATATTTATAAGTCAGCAGTCATTTACTTCTCCAAAAAGCTCTGTAGTTTCAAGTGAACACATCAACACCAGAAACTCTGTATGTTCATAAAACATTGTGAGTTAAATTCCTGGTGGCAACAAGCATTCCAGCAAATAAATCCACAGATGGTCCCTTCACAGTGTCACAGAACAATTCAAGAGGAAATAGACTGTGAAGTGTGTTTTGCTGCTCCTTCAAGAAATTACTCTTCAGTCTTAACAACCAACCATTTAACTCTTTCTAGTGACTGGATTACCTGCTCAAGTCAGTTGGATCTATCTTAACATTCAAAACCGCCAAAATTCTTTCAGAAAACAAGGATTATGACTGGTTATTACTACATAATAATAAATATTATCAAACACATACAGTTAAATAATGAGCTTCCCTTGAAATAACAAACTGGTATCTTAACTTCAGACCAAAAACCAGTTCCTAGACTGACAGCTTTCAACAGCACTGTATAATATCCTTTTTCCTATGAAAGCATTAATCATTTAATTGTATCATTATTTGTGCTCTTGTATTTTATTTATATTGACATAGAAAAGAAAATATGTATACTGATTTTTGACGTCATGCAAGTAAGCAGATATCAGACAGCAACAGTACTTACAATGAGGGATGAAATACAATTTAAAGTACAGTTGATCAATTTTGCAGTACGTGTCAAAGTGTAGTATCAATTAAAAGATTCATCTCCCAGCACTTATGTTAAGTATTCCATATGACTAAATCACAGATAGTGCTGTTGCAAGTAGAGGGGGTTTGTGCAATGATCCACTTTTAAAAATTACATCAAAATTTCATTTTTTACAGTCCTGTAAAAGTACATTGATTAGAAGAAAGTACAGTTCCAGTAAATAAAATTTAGCCTTGGTATCTAGTTGATAAAATTGGGAGGTCAAACTACTGAGGCAAATTTCATACTGCTTTCATCTATTACTGTTATTAAGATAGTACAAAATACATTCTTTAGCATTATTTGCTCCATTAAGTTTTCAAATTACCTTTTTTTTTCTTTTTTTAATAACTCTCTGTCTGTTACTGATATAAAATAATCAATTTGGTACCCCTGACAATATTCATCCATTGACACTATTTCAAAACTAGTATTTGTCCACCATCCTGCAATATTTTCAAACAGTCTTGCCTTGATTTGCAGGGCACTGCTTTTATGTAAACCAATTTCATATTTTACAGTATATGCAAGAGGCATGAGCTTGAGTACAGTTTTTATGTGGCACACTCAAATTTTCATTACTGTGACATTGGAATAGCTACTAGCTTCTGTCATTGTAATTTCCCAAGACTTCACTAGCAGCAAATCCTTGAAAGGACTTCCCCAGACAAAGTATTTGATACATTCCATCCAGTAGTTTCCTCTGACAATATTCTATATAAATTTTTGAAGAATATCTAATTTAATTTCAGTAAAGTATAAAATCCAGATTCAGAGTTTAAATTATATCTTTATTTGACTCAGCACAAAGTTAAAATTCTGATTTAAAGATCCTATCTAGTGACTTAGAGGATTTGTTTCCCTTTCTTTCCCCAGGAAACGTGCATAGGTAACAAAAATCTATATTCACAGAATCACTGAGTCTGGAAGCAACCTCCTGAGACTATCTAGTTCAGCTGATCCTGATCAAGCAGGGGCAGTTACAGCAGATCATTAAAGACAATATCTTGTTGAGTTTTAAGTTTCTCCAAGGACAGAGACTCCCATAGTCTCACTGGATATCCTGTTCCAGTGCTCAGTCACTCTCACAGTTAAAGAACGAAAAAAATAAATCTATCATTGAGATTTAATTTAATGTGTTTTCTACTTTAGTATTATTGTCTCTAGTCCTGTCAGTGAGGACTACTGAGTGAGAAGAGCCTGGCTCACTCTTTTCTGCTCTCTTACATCAAGTTTTTTTAACATATTGTTAAACTTACCAGTAAACATTATTTTCTGCAAGCTTAACAACAACAGTTCCCTCAATCCTTTCTAATATAAAAGATGCTCCCATCCCCTAACTATCTTTGTGGCCTCATGATGCATTTACTCCAGTAAGTCCATATCTTGCTTGCACTGGGGAGCCCAGTCTTATATACAATTCTTCAGGTGAAGATCACCAGTGCCAATTAAAGTGGAGTCAAAGAAAAAGAGAATCCTAGAACATCCTGAGTTTGAAGAGACCCACAAGGATCACCAGGATAACTCCAAGCCCTGCATTGGGTAACCCCAAAAATCTGTGTAGTAATCACGATCTTCTCCTTTAGTTTTCTGAGATAAGTAAGTTGAGAGGTTTAGCCTTTACCAATAAAATGAGGTATCTATTCCTACATATCACCTTAAAGTACTCTACCTCTTCTCCAATTTCAGTTTCTCTTTCAATGAAATTGTGATTAAGAAAAATGTGTGGGGTTCTCTTTTTAAGAAAAAGAAGATCACTACTTGCTTTTTCAGGAATATTCGTGCTTCTTTGTTTCAAATTCAAGTATCCTGACTTATATTTTCTGTTATCATAGTGAGAGAAAAAACACAACAGATACTCTTTCATGAACTACCATTAGTTAATATTTTACATCCACAACTTTTGCGTTGAAACAAATAATGAAACCTAATTAATGTTATATTTTGTGACTCTGAGATCCATAATTACTAGAATTCCTAGTTGTCCTCTTTTTACTTAATTTCTTCATCAAATATTAGGATATTTTCTTTTTTTTTTCTCTATAAGTAGATCTTGAATGTTGTTATTTTCTGTTTAGTTGTTGGTTTGCAGGTAGTCTTTAATAAGTTATAAAACAACTTTTAAACTAGAAAATCTGTTGCTTTCTTTTCATGTAATATGTATTTACACATATTTGCTCTGCATGGTATTCTTCACTCGTATACTGTGTGCAGATAGCATAAAATAGGGCTAGTTGACAGCTGTGCAAGCCTAACTTTAGTCAGACCTACAGGACAAGTGGACAGCTTAGTCATAATGATATGGGAGTACCTTGCACATAAACAGACTGCTAAGCATTGGTTGTTATGAAAGATGCAAACACATCAATCATTGTGAAATCTCCGAACATGTCCAGAGTCTTCCAGAGGAGCAAACTATAACTGACAGCTGGTTGTTAGGCACTGAGTGACTGTGAACAGGACACTCATGAAACAGGGATCCCAGTCCTGTAACCAGTGTTTCCCACAGTCATTCACAGAAGTCAGGTGCTAACCCAGCACCACACAAAGTATGGATGGAGCCTCTACCACAACCTATCCAAATTCCGGACCATGTTGTACCTCCTGTCAAACAAGGAAGCCATGTAGTTAATAAAATTGTTGATATTTATGACTGAAGTGTTTTAATATCCAAGTCCATTTGATCTCTACACTGCAATGTCATCTTTATTATGATGCCATGCCACTCACAAATTTGTTTTGTAAAATCTCCTTGTCACTCAAGTATAATTCTTCTGTCAACTGAGTTGTGAAAGGAAGTAAGACTTCATTAAACTTCAGCTATAAAGTGCTCCTTTCACCTAACTTTTTCCTTTACTTAACAGAAATAAGTCCTCAAAACGCTTTCAAAAATAGTAAAATAAAGTACAGAAAATTTTAGTCATTTTTAATCTGTTCTTTACTTAACCTCTTCATTTTTTCCAGCATGCCATCTCACTTCCAAAATACAATATTTTGCATCTAATTTAAAATACCCTGCTAGTGTTTCTTTGTGATCAGTCTGAGTAGATGGCTGTATCCAGTCTTATTCAGTACTTAGTTTCTTTGATTAGTATGAAAAAAAAAAAATTACAGTGCATATTCATTCCACTTCAGTGCTTCCTTCCCATGGTCATCAGGGCACACAGTGTGTGCAAGCCAGCAAACATTGTTAAGAGTCACAGGTGTGTGGGCAAACTCAGAACTCTTCCCAGGCGCCTGTTAAATACTCGAGTAGAGATCTGTCATTCCCTGCAAATACAGGTGGATTAAACTTCCTCCCATGATTGCCTATCCCACCGAGTGACCACAATATCAACATAGATCTCATTATGTTCATGAAATATATTTTATACAGTAAATTGTGCTATTTAAATCTAAATCTTACTATCCATTATTTGAAGACTTTTATGTGGAAAGCAAAACACTTATTAAGTGCTTTCCACTAGTAAAAATGTCCAATAGTATAAACCTCAATTTTTTTGCTTATTCATGTTATTTTGCCCTGTACACTTTTAGGGGAAAAAATATTTCACTGAAGATACCCAGAATTCTCCATTTTTATAGTTTAACCAGTCTGGCAGAGGTCCTATTTTGTGATAAGTTAACACAAAACCCCACACAAAATAGCACCATCGAAATAGAGATGTTAAGTCACAACACCTGAAATAATGAGGTAGTATCAACTGTTCCTAGTTGAAAATTTGAAAAAAAAAACCTAGGGAATCTATCTTTCTACACCAAAAAGGATTTCCTGTATTCAGTCAAACTACTCATAGTGCTTATTGCTGCCAGTATTATTACTTTTAAATTGTTCATATAACAATTGTGATGGAAGCGATTGTTTTCCTAACATAATGCAGTTACTATTGAAAATTTTATAAGCTGGCCATCCGGTAAGGGAGCAGTCTGTTTCCCTCCCGTAACATATAGTTTAAATATTGGCAGCCATTCAGAATAGTGCTCTCCTAATAAACCACTTATGTTTCATTTTTCAGGGAATGATGTATTTTCAGAAATAATAGATAGTTTGTCCTGAAGAAAAGACAGAGTTGTGCTAATTTTGTCCCATGGGAAATACAAATAAAATGGAATTAAATAGAAATATTTTGGGGGAAATATATTTAAGTTTATTTAAATATGTTTAAAATAGTCTTAGAGCCCATGAAACACAAGCAAGAATGAATGCATGTGCCTAAGAGAGATACAGAAAAGCTCATCTAAACTCTTTGGTGGTTGAAATGTTTTTTTCTTGCCTGCTATTTTGAGGGTTTTTTTAATTACTCAATATATCAAAGCATGTAATTTGAGCAGGGGTAAGGAAAATAGGCTACTCTGTAGTAATTATGTAACTTAATGTGGGGGCTTAGCATTTGACAGTTGCCAGACCCCCACCCAGACATTTTAATTACTCTTCCTCCTCAACAGTACAGGAGAAAACAAGATGAAAAGCTTGTAGGATAAAGACGGGGAGATTGCTTACCAATTACTGTCGTAGGCAAAACAAGTTTAAGTTATGGAAAATTAATTTAAATTATGTCAGTTAAAATAAATCAAAATTTAAAACAACAATTTCTCTTCCTCAGCCCCAGGCTCCACTAGGCTCCTCCTTTCTCAAGTGCTTAATTATTTTCACAGAGATTTCACTTTCATTATGCCAATTTACATACCTGTTTCAATTTGTGCCTCTTGTTCCCTCAATATGTATTTCAGTAAAGAGTCTGACACTGTCAGTAACCTTCCTTTACTCATTGGGAAGCTATTCTTCAGTTCTCTCACAGCCTTCTCTTCTCCAGTTGAAACAAGTCTTGTACATTAACATTTCCTCATAGTGCAAAGGGTCCAGATCCTGACCATATGGGTGGCTCTCTGATGAACTCACTCCAGTCAAAGACTTCCTTCTTGTACGGGTCAGTTCAAAGCTAGATTCAGTATTCTTGATGCAGCTAATGAGTACCAGGTAAGGGGCAATACTCAGTTCCCTTACGATGTGGATACAGCTTCTCCTTCATCACCACTGAGCCACATCATTTCCTTCTGTTTAACCTATTGTCCACCAAGATCTGTCTCAGAAGAGCTGCAACTTAGTCAGTTTGTCTGTCTCTCCATGGTAAAAAACTGCTGTTAGGCTGGACTTGTCTATGATCCAAAAGAAAATCTAATGTGTAAAATTGTGCAGAAACTGCTCTTTAATATCTTACTGAATTCCTTGTTAGTATTTTACACTTTGATACTTTACTGTACTCCTTACTGATTTTGTTTTTATAGGACTGTAGGATGGATATTCAGCACATTATCAGTATGGAAATACAGAAGAGTAAGTTTAAACTATGCAGTGCTGTCTAGTGTAATTCGATATGTTCAAGTTTCAAATTCCAGGAATTTTATTTTTCGGGAGCTGTTGGTCTTCTTCAGAGTCTGTCATATCTTCCAACCCCATACAATTCTCTCAGATGCTATATAACATCTGAAGCAGTATTAGAAATCTATATTTCAGCTCCTAAATTGCACTTGGCTCTGTTTTCAGTTGGTAAAGAGAAAGGGACACTTCTGGGAAAAAATTGTTCCAAACAAATGTGAACATCTGCTTTAGGATGATGTGCACTATATTGTCTTTCACAGCACAGTTCATCACATCTTAAATTAAATATGTGTTTAGTTAATAAAGTCTAGCACCTCAGATGGATAACTCCCAAAATTTGCAGAATAAAGATCAGACAATTCTGAGTCATTAACTTCCTCTTTGGACCCATGCCAAGGTTGTAAACTCAACATTTAAATACTGGGTGATTTAAGGATTGGAACAGCACATTAAACCTAATTTGCCAAACCTAGTAGGAACATGAAAAGACAGGTAATACAGGTTATGGATACATTTATTCCCCAGAGGCTTTTTCTGCGTTGAGACGTTTCTTTCTTTCATTTCAAAAATTTTCTTTCATTTGTTTTTTGGCTGGCTGGCTTAATTTTGTTTAGTTAAACATGCAAATTATTATAGACTAGGTTTAATCCTTAGAAAAATAGTATTATGTTACAGTGCTAAGGGGAGAAAATACAAAGATCCAGTAAAGGTCAGATAAACAATGGCAGGTGGAAAAAACTTGGTAATCTAATCAAGGCGAATGGACCATGTGGAACCAGCTGGTCTAAGACTAACAAAGGTGAACAACAAGATTATTGTCCCTGATGTGAGTCCTCACAGGAGTAGTCAACCGAAAAGATTCTCTTTACAGAACTCTTTGCAGACTAGAGGTTTATTGCCTATGAGGACTTCAGATTTATGGTATGCAGGAGGAAGAACATTTGAGAATTGTGTGGAAATTTACAGAACATTTAAGGATATTTTGGGGATATTAAAGACTTATGTGATGTTTAAGGCAAAGAGTAAGGACAAGAAAAGGGAGAGACTGAGGCGGATCAAGGATAAAGGAGCTTGGGAAAAAGGAGGGAGAAGGGTATAAAGGCAGGTTTCTTCAATTAGTCTTAACTAGAGAACAGTAACATTTCAGTAATTATGTTTCCTATTCCTTTGCACTGAAACTGTGAAGAAAGGGTCTAGCGCATCTTCTACACTTTTAGGTAATGTAGGGCTTGCTATTGTACTGTTTAGATTGCCTAAGACCTGCCTGTGAGATGCTGGATTCATGTTACTGTAAGACAAAATTTTCAATTTTCTCTATCCCTCTCAAGATATCACAGTTTTCCTGAGTGCTCTTGATGTTTTTGTTGATACAGATTAAGACTGGAGAGCCTCAAAGGAGCCACAGGAAAGACTCATGGCCAAGATCTGTAGTGTAAATGTGGCTAGAGTGGCTCATTAAATTTATGGCCAAAAAATAATCTCTGTAGTGATTTTATTGGGTCATTCTTGGTCAGAATCTATTTATGAACTTGTTACATTTATGTTATTCAGTGTTACAATGGTTTAATGTATGATCTAGTTTGGTGCAAGACACATTTAATATTGAAACACAAGTGTTTACCAAATGGAAAAAATTATTTACACCTCACTGAAATGCAAGTTTACTTGTTACTTAAGTGCCAGTAGCTACACTTCCTGTTCTAATAAAAAGATGTGAACTGACATCTACTTTGTCTAAGAATGTAGCACAAGAATAGAGAAAATTTTAGATGAAAGACGCACTTTTGTGGCCCACTAGAAGATCTCAAAGGGGATATAGTGTCTACGACATTTACAAACTCTTCCAAAAATAATGGAAGAAAAGGATATGATTTAAAATTCAATTCTACTTGAATGTACACTCTGAGAAGTGATCCTGAGTGTATTCTATGACATCAGTTCTTCAAGAATGTCTGTATTTTGTGAATGATTTTATTCATGAACATTAAAACAGTTCAAATTGGAACAGGTAAATGGAAATCCCAATTGCTTGTCATTAAAAAGAACACAGCACATTATTAAAACAAGAAAGACTGGGAGATATCTGCTAAGGAATATTTGTGTTTACTAATTGGAGTGTTATTAAGAAAGCATCTGCAAATTAGTTTAATCTAGGGGGTTTTTTTGGGTTTTTGGTGGGGTTTTTTGGCTGGTTGGTTGGTTGGTTGGTTTTTTTTTGGTTTTTTTGTTTTTTTTGCTTTTTGGTGGTTCAGCAACCCTTACAGCAACAGGACATTATATTCCTCGTAATAGTATGCTGAAATTGTAAAGTAGTCTTTGGGTCACCGTAAGCAGTCAGTACTTTAACTGCAGCACAATGTTCTAAAGCTAAACCACTGCATTTCCTTGGAGAGTTTGTATTGCACAAGCCAGGGTAATAGAAAAGCCTTCCAATAACTGCTGGTGACATCAAAGTCTTTCAGGCACACAGAAAGGTCTTAATACGCCCACGTAAGTCCTTGCCTACCCATGCAAATCAAAGGAAAATCCAACAGTTATTAACATTTCTATACACACATTAACTTACTGTAACAGGCATCTGTAACTCCAGCTAACTTTGAGTTTGTTCTTGCAAGGATTCCTGTGAAAAGAAAGTTTTATCTACTTATTTATGCCTTCAAAAGCAGAAATTACAGTTAATAGAAGAGGGAGAGTAAATGGACATCCCAAGTTAATGCTCTAGGTGTGAAAAATATCTAATATTTTCATTTAAAATGGAAGACTTTTCATGCTCTTTTGTCTTTTGACCAAAATCTGGGGTAACTCAGACATATAACACTTATTTTTTCAGTTGGTCTTCCCAGAGTTATCATAGAACAATATTTAGAAAATCATGCAAGGAAGCTTGCAATGTTGCAGCTAACACTGTTATCTGTTCAACATTAAATTGGTTAATTTGTCAAATTTTTTTAAGTTTCTGTTTTTTATTTTATCTTAACTTCTCTGTGAGGAAATATATATTCTTAGTTGTAACTACAAGTGTGGTATCTCCTTTCCCTCAGGAGGAATTCCATTTAAGCAGTAAATACCTGATTTATCTAAAGATGCCTATTTATCATTCATGAACAGAACTGGAAAAAAATTTACCCAGGAGGATGACAATTATGTTCTAGTGCATATCCTTAGGCAGCTGAGATATATGTAGGTATTTAACAGAATCTATGGTTTCCTTATAAAATTTATTTGTAAATTCAGTATAGATCAAATCTATCCAGTTTTGCTTTCCCCTTAGAATATTTTAAACAAATGCTTGAGGCTAAGCATAAGCTTTATTGATTCAATTTTCATTCTGGTTTTATTGACACTGACAATCTCTCATGTCTAGACACTTTCTAAAACTAAGTCTGGCACAGTTCTAGAAATCTATTATTCCTTTTTAAAACTATTACTTCTCTTTCTGTTTTCTATGTTTCAGTTTAAAATTTGGCAGTCTCTTACAAAAAAAAAAGTGTACTCTGTACTTCTAATATCAGAAGGAATGTCTTTTAAATATTTCTTGTAATGTTAAATCAGCCTAACCCTTATCTGAACCCAAATCAGTGTTTTTATGTGGGGAGTAACACTGAACAAAATTTAATTAAGTAAATGCATTCAGAAATTAATTCTGAAGCTAAAATTCTAGTAGCTTATGAATGACTGTATACTTAACTAATGGAAAATATTCCATCTTGTAAATTCTCTGGCAGACTTCTTATTTGTACTGAATGTACTCCATTACCTTTTGAAGTATCAAATCAATATAGTCTGGCAGCCTTTTTTTCAATATGGGAAAGCGTACAGCTTTTGGAGGAAATCACGGCACACCGAAGCAATCCCATGTCTGTCCCTTGCTTTGACTTCTTTCTTCCTCTACCTTTTCCAGATACTTTATTTGTATCTATACATCTCAGACAGAATACTAAAAATGCAACTTCAAAAAATAAAAGAACCATAATAAAATTTCCAATATAGGTAATTCCTTCTATCTGACTAATTTATTATTAACTAGGTAATTATCATAAACACTATACTACTGCTCGATAAATTTATGGGATCACAGAGTAACATAGGCCCTTGGCTGTTGCTTTTTGTTTTGGTTTTTAGAATGTTAACACTGTTTTTGTGTTTAAATAACAAAACCAACACAATTATGTGAATGTTCCCCAGTGGGAAAACAACTTCTAGTTTTTTCAGAGACTTAGTAGTGTAGACAGGTTCAAGAAGATATCTTTCTATTGAAACCCCAATATATATATATATGCAAAACTGAAAAGGAGTTTACACAGAAACTGGGAAAAAACACATCATGGAATCACTGACTCACAGAATTGTAGGACGAGCCAAGTTGGAAGGCACTACAGTGGGTCATCTGATCCAATCTCCGTGCTCAAGCAGTGTCACACTAGAGCACATTTGCACAGGATTGTGTCCAGATGGTTTTTTAATATCTCCAGTGAGGGAGACCTCACAACTTCTTTAGGAAATCTGTTCCAGTGTGCAGTCACCTGCACAGTAAAGAAGTTGTCCTCAGGTTAACGTGGAATTTCCTTTGTTCCAGTTTCTTCTTGTTGCCTCTTGTCTTATTGCTTGACACCACTGAAAGGAGCCTGGCTCCATCCTCTTGCCTCCCTCCCTTCAGATATTGACAGACATTGATAATATCCCCTATCAGTCATCTCTTCTCCAGACTAAAAAAGACCAGCTCCCTCAGTCTTTCCTCACAGGACAGGTGCTCCAGTCTCCTAATCATCTTTGTAGGCTTCAGGTGGACCTGCTCCAGGAGCTCCATGTCTTTCCTGCGCTGATGAGCCCAGAACTGGACACAGCACCCCAGACGTGGCCTCACTGAGTAGAGGTACCTCCTGTGATCTTCTGGCAATCATAAGTGAGTTTTGACAGCCTTGCTGTCAAAGTAGAGCAATATCCACTGCTCTCCCATCATCTATCCACCCAGTTGTCTTATCATAGAAGGCAATAGGGTTGGTCAAGCATGAGATCCTTTTGGTGGATCCATGCTGATTACTCCTGGTCATATCCTTGTCTCTTGCAAATATTCAATAAAATGCACAATTGTTTTAGCTTCCAAAATTCATGAAATCAAATTCAAATTTTGGGTCCTTTAGGTAGGCCAGAGATCTTCTTTGTTTTAAGATATACAGTATATTGTTTCACCATATTTAATCTGCTATACTTCCGTTACTCATCAGTGATTACATTTATAAAGCAAATATTATTTACATTACAGTTTAGTGTCTCCCCAGGCCATATGAGAGGGTATGACTTATTAATAGGGAAGCTTAGTTTAAACCCATTAGCACAGTAAGTACATTTCTCGTTTGATTCTATGCGTAAACATCAAACACCAATTTTGGCTTCTTAGCCTCTGGGCTGCTTGATGTGGCATACATGATTATTGCTTATTCATACAGTGCATTTCAAAATGTATATGTCATAGCTAAAATAGGCTAAAATTCAGTGATTATTTTGAAACTAACCCACTAGAGATTTGCCCCAGACTGATTTCATCTATATCACATAAAGCTGGATCTGCCATTACTTGTGTGTAATAAAGTTTTAGCATTTTGCTTCTGGAAAATAGCTCATTAAGTCATTCATACTACAAAATTTTTATCAAAACAAGTAAATAAATTCATGATAGAGGGAAAAAGAGAACAGAGAACCTTTCCTTCTCCTGAAGTCTGGAGATGTCCCATATACTGGTGGGTGATGGCAAGACTTCTTAATTTCTCTTAAAGATTAGACACCCTTCTGCAAACCTAAACCAAATGTCCATTTCTGATGAAACTAAGTTATTTCCCTCCCAGGCTAAAACCTTACAAAATATGGTATATAAATTTATGTATATTATATTATAATGTTATAAAACCTTATGCAGATTAAGATGCTTTTAGATTCCAAAGTACCAATGTTTAAATAACAAAGCCAGAATGGATATTTATGTAACACAATGGATTTTCCTCCTCTGCTCTCCACAGGTAGTCTCAGTTTCTGAGAAAATGCATTGTAAAGTAGTTAGTAGTGGAAGAGAAACTAATCACAGTTCAACATCATACAGATATCTTCCTCTTGACTTTCTTTTGCTGCTTGACTGGCTCATTTTCCTTGGAGAAAATTGTTGGAATCCAACTACTGCTGTTGCAACTGAAGTTCAGAAATAGCTTAATGGATGTATCAGGATAATTTATAGTCTGGTGGGGTCTGTAGATTTTTCTTCTTTTCTAGTCTGCAGTTCAGCATCTTTTTTAGAGGTCAGTAACTATATCTATCAGAACATTTTCAAAATTTTCTTACCCTTCAAAACAGCTTCTGCATTCTTACAACAGTTTATAGCAGAACATGAGTTTCTTCTACTTGTTCATATTTTTTTCATAAAGCTGTTTTTGAGTTTTTATATTCCTAAATATCTTACTTTCAAAACAGAAATCAAATTCTATTTGCCATCCATTCTCAATTTTTTTCTTATACCACAACTAGACTAATGTCAAGAAGAGCTATACCATTACTTAGATACCTAGTCATGTTTTCTGGTTTGAACTAATTATAGATAAACCTTACCCTATTTTTGACAATAGAAATAAAAGCTGTTTCAAATCAAATTATCTATAAGCTATAACACAAACATGCTGTTGAAAATACTTTCCAGACATAAAGGTAGTGGATAATGGAAAGATATTATGTAAAGAAGTTAAAGAATACCTGTCAGGGGAGATTTCAATAGAGCAGGTCAAACATAAAAATTAGTTAAAGCATAGGATAATAACCTTTGGAGAAGACAGTCTCTTGATGACCTTTTAGGGAACATATCATGTTTTATTTTATGTGGAAATAGGATTTTACAGATAATGTTCCATACAAAACACTCATCTAAACAAACAAACTGATTCTGTCTTCTTCAGGAAGAAGATATTTGAAAAGCCTTAATTGTAATGAAATAAAGTGTTTAAAAGGCATCAAAATACATTTTTTTCACTAACAATCTTTCTTACAAAATACTGGTATCAAATACCATAACTATTAATGTGATGAAAAGATCAAAGGCTTCAAACCTATTAAAATGGAACATACTATTGAAAATGTCATTTGACATGACTTTGTCCTTATGAAGAATCTTGTTAATCCAATCCAAATATTTTTGCTAATCAAATAAAGATATTTAAATTTCTTTTACTTTTTTTTAAAAATAGTAATTATAATTACAACAAGTGAGGTAATCAAAACGTTAGAGAAGATCAAGAACCTGAGAAGATTGACAAATCAATAATTCTTGGGAGATGAAATAATTTCTCTTAGTAAATTATGTTTTCACTTAAAGATTTAGGGAGAGAACCAACCAACTAGTGAAGAAAAAGCATCGTGACATTTTTTATTCTACCATGTCGTGGGACCCTAAAGTGAATGTGTGAAAGCTTACAGGCAGTAGCTAAGTACATAATAGATCAGCATTCTGTTCTGTCCTACTGACTCCTTCCTACAATATCATTCCAAATAAATCACTGTTCCCATCATAGGAAATTTCTGCACCTGAAAGATGGATGTAAAGATGATAGAAAAAGCTTGAAGGCAGAAGGCATCCAAAGCTTCCACCTTAAAAGAAGAAATATGAACATTTCAGTTAAAATTGTAATTACCTGCCATTACTTATTGAAATACACTTTCCTGATTTCACTTTGATTCAGCTTTTCCTGAATGGCATATATATATTTACAGAGATAAAAAAGCAGTTCACAATGCTACACAATAGTTCTGCCAGAGAAGGAAAGATACTGCTGAAGCTGTTTATATAACAATCGATTTTAGGAAAAATAATTTTATAATTTCAAAAGACTCAACACTTTTTTTAATTGATCAGGTGAAACCTCTGCTTTTTTATAAATCTATACAACATATTATTGTTCTATATATGTCATACTTTGTGTTGTTTTCATCTGTAAAATTATATAATAGAAAGATAAATTGAATTAAAGGGAGAAAAAAACTCTAGTTTCTGTTTTAAATAAAAACATAAGGTGAATGAACACTGGGGGGAGAAAACCCTGGTGATCATGTCTTTATTTAATTACAGAGTGATATTGTTATATTTTTTCCACCATTCTAAGACACCTTTTTTAATATTAGCATGGCAAAAATAATGGAAAAAAAAGTTTTGAGAAGAAGGACACTGATGAGGAATCAATTTCATATGTGGGCAGTTTGTAAATCTGAGATCTGAGGCAATGTCATATTGCCCATAGGCATTTGGACACCCAGATCTCTCACAGATTGCTTTCTGGAGCAAGACAACTGAAAGTCATCATCATTTGGATTAATAACATAAATAAATACCTCAACATTGAAAGTTCTCAATGGGAAAAAGTACATTCTGTTAATGATTCTAAGTATTATATTTCTTCTAAATATCTAGTCATGCTATTGCCACTATGTATTATATTTCCTGAACTAGTGTCATTCGTATCAAAATCAGATACTAAGTACATTAGTGCAGGTTTACTTGTTGTACTTTAATATTATCTGTGTTTATTTTACATTTGCAGGTACATTTTAATGAAGTGGTACAGGAAAATAAATTCTCTGAATTACCTAAGTGACAGCCTATTGTTTTAAGGATTTTAAATTATTGTGCCTTGTTAAAAATAGTAGTAAAATATTTAAGGTTAGACTTTGTCTTTATAGAATTATTTATAATATTTTCAATATTTTCTGAAAGCTTATTTTGTGAAAAAGTAATGTTTTCATCTGACATTCTTTGTATATAGGTGTTGACTACTAATACACTGACTCCTGCCCTCTGACTCAAGAAGAATACTGAAAATTATTTTGTGATTTAAGGCAAAGTGGATCCTTCTGTCCCATCCCTACAAAATCCCATGTATCTCAAGAACTAGTATTTTGTGCTTTTCCATGTAAACTGCATTAGAAAGTGCTTGACAGCTCCCCCAATTGCATGTGTAATGTACACCATTACCAGACCACTGTGCTGACGATCCTTAAATCCGTGACAAGGCTTCCAAGCAAATGTCCTACTGTGAAGTAAACAGACTAGAAGATCCATTTCATCAGTACACACTAGGATGGGCAAGTAGCATTGCAGATTAAAACAGGTTAGAATGAAGTGTGGTATAGTTGTGCCTCTGTCAGCCTTCAAAATACATGAGCACAAGAGCTCCAAGTTCCACTGGTGCTTCCCACCAGCACACCCATTAATCAGTATGCTTAATGAGATAGAATTGAAAACAGAATCTGATTCAAACAAGATATCAAATATCCCCCAAATGGACACAGCCTCATTGTGTTACCATTCAGCTAGCCTTCCTTAATAAACATGAGTAACTTTATAAAGCTGAAAATACTCATGCTATCTCCTATTTTGAAGCATTCTCCCATACAGAACCTGTCTTGCATTTCAGCTGGAACTTCTTCTTTTCCAGGCCCCTGATGCTTATGTTCAGCTATTTTCAACCTGGAAAGACAAACTTTTTATTTGTGATAAGTTTTCTTCTCTTTTTTACTTTTTATTTTTCAGCCTCTGGGAAAAAATATCCATGGACTTTTGACTATGCTGCAAAAACTATTTTGGCTTCTTCTAAGAGAAAATCTGCTGTCTTCTTAAAACCAACTGACAACAGACTAAATCTTCAGTTCTGTGTCTCACTTTAACTGGGCATTCTAAAATGCCAACCTGTTCACTTATGTCACCAGATACCACTGATAAACATTGACAGGGAATGTTGCCCGGTACAGGAACTTAAGTATACACACAGTCTTCAAAGGTTAGGAGAGAGTCTGTCAGAGATTTTCCTTAGTCCAATTCTCACAGTCAATATTTTCCATGAGTTTAGAGTTAGCTTAGAGTAAGAAACATTATCCCTACAGACATTTGTGTAAATCCACCCTGTTTTGAAATGTGTTTAACAGAATTAATTCAGGCTGTCCCAAAATCATAAGTCTCAGTGCCATTTAATTTGTTAATCTAGATGTAGCCTATCAGCCCTTCTGTAAGAGAAATGGATATGTGTTTCAAGAAGGACATTATTCCAGTTTTCAGAAAACTGTCTGTATTAAAATAAGACTTGTTAAAATACAGTAAACATGCAGGAGAGTAGAAACATTTTGCTCCTTTTAAATACATCAGCTGCAGAAGGGTGAAGGATTGACAACTGCTTAGGTATGATTTAATAAGAAATGAGCCACAGTCAAAAACACTGCTGTAAGGTCATATACCTCATTTTGTAATTCTTATTTTGCAGCAGAATGTAACAGAGGTTTGTTTATGAAAGACAATCGAGGGCAATTTTCATACCCTGAAGATATTGCCAAGAAAGTATTTCCGACAAAAAACTAGTATTATCCAACTGACAGGTACAATTGCAGTACAGAATGTAAAAGTACTTGGATGTACTTGAATTTAGGTAATTGACGTTTTACTGAGCAAACACCTTTTTTTTTTTTTTTTGTAATAGGAAAACATTTTTTCACAGTTGTTTTCCAGTCCTACTAAAGACATTTTTTGGAATGTGTACAAATAATGGAAAAATAAATAGAGAAGGTTTTACTCACTAAAACCAATACTTACATTGTATAGTTGGTATGGATGCTGCAGGAATAAGATAAGTAGGATTTTTACAAGATATCTCTTTAAACATAGTACCATATTTATTGAATTTATAACTTAATCGTGTAGCAACACTCTATATGTCTTTCAGTTCACTCATATCTGGATGTCTGAAATGGTAGGAATGGATCACAAATAATATTTGAAAAAGTTATAAAGTTCTTTACTGGCCATAAAGAACTTTTTTTCTGTTTTGGAAAGGCTGTTTTTCCTTACACACTACTAGAAACTTTAAAAAACTATACACATATATATATACACAATAAAAATAAAGGTTTGTACAAAATTGAAAATATTTAATTGCCAAGTAGTTGTAGGGATAATGCAGAGGACTGGAAAAACTCAGAGTAAATAACACGTCATACAATTTAGAAAAGAAAAAGAATCCTGAAAAATTCAAATGTTCACATTTTAATTTACAATGCAAACTCTAATTTCTAAATCTTCCAGTCCACTGATAAACTGTTATAGCATATTTGATTTGTTTGATGGTGCTGAAAAGGGCTACATTAATAGTTTAAAATGAAATGTTTAGTACCAGGATGTTCTCGTACACATATAAAAGATTTAAAAATGCTTCTCATAAGTCACAAACCACCATAAAATTCAGTATGCCTCTGCCAGGAGATGTCTAATGACAGACCTACCAAGCTGGCTGTATGAGAATTCTACAGTTCTGCACCATGAACTAAGAATGATCATAATGTTCCCCACTTAATTAAGCAAGCTGCAGGATCTTTCACTGCTGTATGAATGTTCCACACAACGTCAGCAGAAACGGTACTTCGGCTAACAACAACTATAACTGCCCACTTAAACTTTCTTGAGCAGGTCATTTTAAAGTATGAGAAGTTTAATCCAATAACTCTCTAAAGCGCTATTTCTTATGATAAAAGAGATAGTTAACTTGAAGTAGACATTCTTGGGAGTCTATAATGCCATTTTCTAAAGGTTGTATGCAAAACGATATCAGGAAGTCTGGAAACAACATGGAAAGTCTATCTGTTTCACTTTTAGGTAATACAAACTTCAATTATTCATTGACTGAATAACTTTTCTTGAATTCTTAAATGTTCAGTTTCAAATTATAGTAATTTAACACTTCTAAGAAACTGCTTCTATTACTATTTATCTGCTTTCCTTTCGTTGCTTAGGACTTCACAACAGCAGCAGGGAAGAAAATATTTACCCTTTTACTTTAAATAGTATACTCAATTTGGTGCTTTGATTTTAAGGTCTGCTAAATATTTTATGTGGGTTTATTTAACAGTAATTTTTGAAGTTATCATATTACTTATTTATTCCACAGGTGTATTTTAGTTCAAGAGTCTAGGACTAAGGATACGAGCTAACTGTATTTTAGGATTGATGTTGGTAAATTCACATTTAGGGATATGAAAATCATCTTTTAATTAGACTCATTTAAAGTTTGGGATCTTAAAAAGAAGAACAGACAACTTGAATTATATTCAGAATAAAATATCTATAGATAATGTGAAGCACTATACTAAATGAGCAGTGATGCTAAAAATAGTGTTGTAATGAATACCATCAAAATTAATAAGGCCATGCAGATTACATAAAATATTTATTTGAACAGATCACAGAAAAACACATTTATCTTTACTGTTTGACACCTACGGATCAGGGTGAAGTCTCATCGTGAGAAGTGCAACCATAATTTCAATTGGCTGTCAGAAGAAAAACCCAAGACACTAATGTTGATACTTCAATTTAAGTGGCAGCAGGATTAATGATTCAAAAATTTAGTGTATGTGTGTCCTATTAAACAAAAATTTATGGAGGAAATTAAGTGATTTTTTAATCAATGATTTTTCTTAATCACTGTCTTTGAAAAATAAAAGTGACACTTCCCCAAGCCTGGAAAAATCTAATGAAGCTCTGAAAAATAAATATTATATCAGCTGATGACAGCTTTAAAGATGAGAAAACAGAATTAGAAACCCTGGGCTAATAAAATATGACAAGGCATCAGATTGCAAACAGAGATCCCACAGCACATTAAAAAGAGAAAGAAATGAAGCAAGACAGTCTAATAAATATAATATGTTTCCTCTTCTTCTCTTTCTTTTTTGTGCACAGGTTTTCTCTCTTGTCTTGAATATTTAAAGATGAAAGCAGTAAAAGTATCCCAGTTGCCCATGTTCAGGGTTATATGTTATGAACACCGTTATTCAAAACATAGAATTCTTAAAGGCTTAATGTGAAATACTGCTGCTTACACAATTTTAAGACAATGAAATAATAATAAAAATGGGCTAGTAACACGGAATTTGTCAATAAACTTGATTATAGTTGAACTGTTGGGTAGAAAGTAAATACATTTTTATTTGAAATTGTAAATATGTGAGTGTAACAGCATTATGCCTACCTGCAAAACTTACTTAGAGTTCTTACCAAAAATTTGTTAAACTTTTAGTAGAAATGATTGGAAAGTACTTAACTGTCCCCTCTCTATGTTTTCTGTATCTTTTTCTCTCACTGTTTGATAAATTATTTCTTTTAATTTCTTGGGGTTGCTTACAACTTACTCCAAGAAAAAATACTTTATCAAAAGTTTAGCAACTTTACTTGTCAACTCATTTTCATCAAAATATGTGTTGATATATAAATTTAAAATATTCAAATCTTGATATGTTACTGTTTAGCCACTTGAGTTCTAAAATTTAGGGCCGATTCTGAAAACTAATTAGATTAATATATTAATGGATGAACTTTAAAAAACTGTGACTTATTTTAATACAGTATATAACACTATACTTTTATCTAGAATGTTTGTTAAAATGACTTATTTCCTATCAAGAAAAGACAAATAAAAAGA
The DNA here is from genome assembly GCA_013397955.1 of Grantiella picta. NCBI lineage: Eukaryota > Metazoa > Chordata > Aves > Passeriformes > Meliphagidae > Grantiella > Grantiella picta. The sequence goes on from VZRM01005381.1 coordinate 505,723, forward strand.
ATAATAGCACATACAGCATTAAAATGCCCTTTTTCATTTAAAGTGTCCTGTTGATTTTGGGCTTTGAACAGCGAGAATTCTAAAGCAATAGCTCTTAGAGTCTCACCCTGGGATAGTTGCCATCTAAGATCCTGAGAACATCTTGTGTGTGTACATAACATAAACAGAGGCAGCCTTTATCAAATAAAAGGTACTGAGGTCATCCTTTCACACACTGACATGTAAGAAAATACCAGAATTTAGAAGACACAAACACATGCACACATGAACACACCCAGTGGAATTGCTCTCTCTAAGTTACATGGAATTGCTTTCTCTAACTTATGTGCAGTATAGTTCACTCTTTATTCACATAACCACCTATTGTTTTACACTTCCCAACAAAAGCTGTGCTTCTACTTGTATACACTCTAGGTTATGATCATTTACTGAGAAGTTACTATGCTTTTTTTTTCCTCGACTACTTCATATTTGGCACCTGTTGCTATTATTATTTACTCTACACTATCCAAAGTCTTGTTTAAAGAGAGGACTAATAATTTTTGTATCAACCTTTATGGCACTCGTTTCAGCATCTGAGTATTTCACGGCACTCATTAATACACCTCTTAACATGTGTCTTTTCACGGGTCTCTGATAAATCAATACTATTTATTCCCACTCTGTATAGCCAGGGTTTCAGTTCCCATCTACAACCCTCAATTATATAAGCACATAAGATATATGAGAACATTACCTATACTGATTTCAATGAAAATTAGATATTCTAATAGTCAGTCAAAATTTGTTTAGCATTGTCCTTAGAAGTGATAGCAAGTTTTGAGAAAACTTGCTTTAATTAAAAAAAAAAAAAATGCAAGTCCACATCATATATTGCGTAATATAAATTATTTTTAAAAACCCAACAAAAACAAACAAAAAAGCTCATTCCCATCCAGTTTACAACAATACTGTTATTTGTCTTAATTTTATGTTATCTGAGGAGCTTGTCTGCTTTGTTACATGACAAAAAAACCCATATCCTCTCAAGGTTTTTGTCCATTACATGTCTATGTGTATGCATGTATTACAGCTTAAATATATATATACAAACATATATCTAGATATAGTGAAAGATACCTATGTAGTGATACCTAATATCTTAGCATAAATACACTAAAATAAATATCTTTGAAGAGACTGGCTGGCTTAATTGCACTAAGATATGTCCTTAAATGTTGCTTATATATGTATTTTGCTTATATCATGTATTCTTAATTTCTCTCTTCAGACTTAAAGATCTTCTCAATCTGGCCAAAGGGAATGGTTGATTAAGCTGTCCACTTAAATCTATTTCAGACCTCTGTATAAGATTATTAGATGCAGGAGAGATATTGAAAACTCATGTGGCCTGAGTCACAGTTGTAATCACACAAAGTATTCCAGAGTATCTCAAATTATACCAGATTTTTATGTGTGCCCACTTGATTCAAGCCCTGTTTCTCCAGTGACTACAATGTAGATGTAGCCATGTAGATGAGCATCTTCCTTGTATATTGACACAGTCATATCTGTGTCTACATGTAAGCATCTGCAGCACATGCATTTGCAGTCTATAACTGAATTGTTATAGATGTTACCCTTAGATGTTTTCTGTCAGCATTTAAAATAAATATATTATACTATCAGTTTGAATGCCACTCACTCCTTGATAAATTCCATAGGAAACAACTCTGTACTCCTCCTCTGCAATCTCTTTCCTAACCACTTACTTAAACATTCAGAAAGTCAAGGTCAGAAGAGAATAATTTCTTTTCAAAACTTTCAGAGTTCTCAGTCTGATATAAATTAAAATATGTAATCCCAAAATGAGGTTTAAGAAAAATTATAATTAAATCATTTAGTGGGAAATAGTGATAAATTTAACAAGCAGCAATAAATAGCAGAGCTGTCTGTACATGACCATAAAAGAAATAACTGTCACAGTCATAATTTTACCATCATTAAAAAAAAAATTGGTTTTAGACCCTTCATAATGCCTCCATCCTCAGATTTTATACGAGTAAAAAGCAGTTGTAATTTTCTTTTTTGCATCTCAGATGTGTTAGTCTTTCCTACAGCAGCCAGTGAAAACATCAGCTGATTACAAAGACAGTGATATTCCTAGAACTCAACCTGAATTGTTGAACTAACAGATTATCCCCTCAAAACAGAAGTCAATATATTACAGCTAATATAATGTCTATCAGCAATCTTTCACAGAGTCAAATCCTTTCTCATATTCTACATCCCTTTCAAAATTCTGATTTTCTCATAGTTTAGCTATAAGAAGATGTCTGAAGACATGACAGCTACATCTTCCACTGCAAAAATAACTGATCTATAATGGAAACTGGCTGGCAGAGAGACTTTAATGAAAGAGAGGAAAAAAACTTCATGTAATTATGTGCTCAGAATAGGCATATTACTGGATGAAATCCCTGGTATTCAGAATCAGACCCAGAAATGAAGTTACAAACAAAACTATTTTACTTCAAGAGGACTATAATGTGTATGTCAATGATTTGACTGCTATGGAGTATTCTCAAAATTCATGAAGTCGATTTGAAACTTCCAATGCTATCCCAAATGCACCCATACAAATTATTTTTTCTGTGAAATTCAGTAGTTAATATTTTTATAAGAACCTACATTTCAGCCACGAACAAATTACATAAAAAACCACACTAACATGTAAGTCCAGGACAATTGGACATTATATCATGTCCTGCTACAAAGTGGAATTGAGACAAAAAATAATGAAATGAGCATTTTAGAATGGAAAACATCAGAAAGCTTTAAATGCAAAAGCCACTATGATCTTCTTTTAAATATCAGCAAAAATCCTATAATTGTAAAATAATGATTGTAACTGCTGCCATAATATTCAATTTTAAATAGCAAAATTTTAATGTTAAAAAAATGTTCAATTACTTTATGAGCTAAAAAATGAAATAATCAACAAAAACTCCGAGCAATTCGAAAAAAAAATCAAACTGGTTACATTGTCAGTATTTCAACTTTTATCTGTCTTGATACCTGCCAGAAGGACAACACAGAATGGCAAATGCAGTCCAGGAGGGCTTCCTTGAGTACACTGAAAACCACTTCTTGGTAAAGGATATCAAGGAGACAAAAAGAGCACTTGCTCTCCTAAATTACATACCTGCAAACAAGGAAGAACTAGTCAGAGATGTGAAGGTTTGGTAGCCGTTGTTCTGCGGTGACTATGAGATGGTTCAGTTTAGAATCCTAAGAGAAAGGAAAGCAGGAAGAAAGGAAATAGAGAAATAGAATCACAAAAATGGCCTCCAGAATATATTTCAGCCTTTTCAGGGGCCTGCTGGGAAGAATCCCAGGGGATATGGCCCTGGAAACACTGGGTTCCAGGTGAGGTGAATGCCTTTCAAGCATTGCTTCCTCCAAGCTTAGAAATGATGCATCCCAACGTACTGGAATTCAAGTAAACATGGCAGTAGACCTGCACAGGTAAACAAAGAAAGATCAGTAACCTCCCAAATTATGCTATGTATCTATATTTCACAACCTGAATAGGTCCCTTAGCCTACAGCTGTTGCTTCAGCAATGATTCTTTTTTTAGAATACGTGGTCTCTTTAGAATTTAATTTTTTTACCCTATAACTATTCAGAAAAACTGGATAGCAAACTAATTTCTCAACTTTTAGGTAAGCCACCATTCAGTAAAATAAGGCACCCACATGTCAAGTAAGACAATTGGCAGACTTGGGAAGTTCAGCACCAACTTTTTTGCAGGTCTGTAGAAATTGCATGAGGAGACCTGATTTGTACCTGAATGTGCATATTGTATTACTAAAGCAAGAGCAAAAACTAATCTTTAGAATTCACTACTACACCATCTCAGATCTTCAGAAACAATAACCCTTAGCCTTTCCACAGCTAATTGTTAGATCTAAGGAGTTTAAAAGTATGTTCCAAGTAATTAATGAAAGGATAAAAGCAGTAAGAAAATAATTTTAGCTAACTGGCACGTTCTAATAGAAATCTTATGCCTGTAAGTATCAGCAAATTAAACATTCTTAAATACACCATTTAGTAGAAAAATACTCCAGCTGGAATGTTGAGATATGCAACACAAAATACAGTATTACAACACCCTTGATAAAAAGAAAGAGCAAGGGACATGACAGGGTCTAATCAAGAAAAATTACATTGCCATATATAAACGTACTTTGTTTTACACGATGAACTCATGTTTCAAAGAAGTTCTCAAGTTCAAAACAGAATTTTGAATAGCACCAGAGCAGTACTACATCTCTAAATAAACAGCGTTCAGTTTTGTGCTGACTTGCTGCAAACTCAATTAGTGAGAGCAGAGGAGGTAAATGGGGGTTGTACATTCCAGAAATATGCTGTGGTTGTCCACTTTTAGAAAAAGACATGCATATCAAGAAAATTCAGAATATATTATATCATTTCAGCTAAATGCATGGACTGCAAAAATCTAAATTCTATACATAACTGAGATTTATTGTCAAACCTACATCAAATTTATTGAAAATTCTCACTTAATTGTTTTTTTCCTGCACACTTCTTGTGCCTTGTTTTTATGGGATTTTTTCTAATTCTTCAGAACAAAAAAAAAAAGAAGAATCACCTTGATTCTGAGGTTTCTTTTCATAAACTTTTTTTAACAACTTAAGGCTATATTTTACTAAATTACCTACCTCTTTGGCATTTTTTCTCTTGTAGGCAAACTGAAACGAAGCTATGAAATCTACAGTTGTATGCAAACTAAAGGTGTCTTCTATTTGAAATTCCATATGGAAAAAATGGTGGCATTCTACTATTTCCAGCGAGATTTCACATACTGAATTTCCCTAGTTATTTCTGACTTTCTGACAGCCACATACCCAGAGAGTTTTATTTTAATTAAACTGTGAATACATCAAAAATGCCACCGAGAAACCCATGCACAGTTATTCTTGCATCAGCAGAATAAGTTCTTTTCAGGTGCATCATGGACTGCTTATCTTATCCATGAACTTTTGTTGTAGTAGACAAACTAACCAACCTGTTGTTTAAGTAGAAGTAGATGAAATTTTAATGACCACCTGTCTCAAACAGAAATAACATTGAATAGTTTTTGTGTGCTCAGGGAAATAGACAGACAAACTGTGCAAACAACCCGTGGATCATAAGGAATGCAAACTTTCAGAGGTGTCTTGAACAAGCAGATAATGAGCACTGAAAAAGGAGAACAAAAAATAGACAATATTAGTACCATTTGAATGGTCTGGTCACCAAGGAATTATTCCCTTCCCAGTCTTATAAATAGGGAACTCATTAGGGAATGTAGAAAAGGAAGAACCTGAGAGACTCTGAAGGAACCCTACAACCCTTTCTCAAGTCTATGTAATGCACAGCTAGAATGACTGTGCTAATCTCCCCAACTTTTCTTCTGGGTTCTGGGACCTGTCCTGCAGAATGGAGAAGTCATGCACTCCATAAAATTGCATGCAGTTGTGATTAAAGTGTTTTTGTTTTCAAACCAATCACACTATTTTGTCTTAAAGAACAAAGTAAAGGTTTTAAAGCAATTGATGACATGGATCCTACCATTGGTCTAAAAAATCCACAACACTTTACAATGGTATTCATGATTTACACACTCAGGAGTTCAATTTTTTTTTCTTAATATAGTGTGGAGGCTCTCTTACTCTTTAGAACCAGAAATCCAGATTAAAAAAAAAAACAAGAACTCATAAGTCAGGTAAAATTTTAGCATCAAAGAACTAATTTCAGAGTTTGAAGTATAGGTTTTGTTCTAATGTGAACCTTTTAATCAGTATAATTTCCTCTCATGAATAAAAAAAAGTGTAATGTTATATGTTGGCAGCTTTGTCCTTTGTTTCCAATAAAGAATAAACTATTTCCTGCCCTAAAGAATCTTGCTGGACAAGATGTCAGAGTATTTAATGAAAGTAACAGTATTATCTCTAATATCAAATATATCCCACTTTCTTTAGTCATGCTAAAGATTAATAGTATTAGTAAATGACTGTTTCACTACGGAACAGAATGAATTATGTGCATATCATATAACTATTTTCTTGTATCTGCAACTGGCGTAAGAATTGGGAATGTGAACACAGTCATTTAAACCATGCCAGATAATCATGTTATAAGGCTTTCATTATTTTAATAATAACCAACAATTTTATTCCAGATTGATTCTTTTTAAAACAAACATCAAAACACCATTTTGCACATTACAAGTCTCCTGTTTTTAGCATGAAATAACAAGTGCAACAGAAAAATGTTTTTTTACCCATGTAAAGTGCTCATACTGGTGCAGGAATTGTGCCACTGCATTTGACATTGTGGACAAGGACCACTTACTGAAGAGGCAGCTCCTCCTGTTTAAATAACAATCTTCTGACTTAATCATGGTTGAGATCAAGTCTTTGATTGGTGATCAGTCTCAATGTTTAGCAACCTCACATTTATGCAGAAAACATACTAGTTCAAAGATGTAGCTTTTACATTTTTCCAGCAGTACTTTGTTGCCTGGTTTTTAGTCAAGAAGAATGGTCTATGATTAATAGTGATGGTTTTATGCTAATTATCCATAATTTATTCATAAACCTGCAGATGTTAGTTTTCTAGAAGTAATTTCATCCTTCCTGAAAAGCTGTAAAACTTCTACACATATTACATGAATATTACAAGGTCACATTCTTATCAATGTTTTGTTTAAAAGTCATACAGTCTTGTTAATATCTGTTGGATGTAGCTGTTGTCTTATTTCTCTTGTCACTAGTATTCTAATTTCACTCTGAGATGATGTGGGACCTAGCAGATCCCCTAGCTGTCCATTTCCATATACTATATCTTAAATGGCACCATGTGATGCCAAAAACAGTCAAGGTATTCTTTCTTTGCATACATAAACATTTAAGAAGCCTTCAATAATAAAAGAAAAGAATTCAGGGGAAGCCAATAACTTAAATTCACATTAAGTCAGTAGCAGCTCAAAACTATTTGCACCAGCTTTTACAATATACTCAATGTGTATTTTACTTAGAGAAAGCTTGCCAGCTCAGATCCAGGCCCAGGCTTCCACATCCCATCAGCTACAGCAGGAAATCAGGCTCTATCAGGGCAAGAACCATCCTACTGGAAAAAGGCTGGCAGATGTCATTACTACAGGAACTTCTGGAAACTTCCAGAAGCAGCTGGCATTGGAGGTCCAGATTTAGCAAAAAGAAACCCAAAATTAGTAATAAAATTAATAAGTCACTCCCCTCACGCCCCAAAAGAACCCCCAAAACCCCAAAAAAACTCATGTGAGAAGACAGCCTAGACCAAGCCTGCAATGTGCCATTTATTAGTTATGTATTCATCCACTGTAGCAAAGGAGAACTTAAAAGAACTTAATACTTGTATTTTTAACACAGCTGAAACCTTTTGAAAGAGTATACATTTAACATTTTTTTACTAGGTTAGTCTCATTAAAGATGTGCCAAATATTTGAGGTACTCAGCTTAGAAACATCTGGCAGCTTTTTGCCCTGAAGAGAGGAAAAGGAAACAAAGATTTGAATGGCACTTCTTGTATCACCATTTGAATGCCATGTAGATTGGTTATGTTATTCAAAATTTGATATATTGAAGCAATATGAGTAAGGTAAAGAATATAGCATTAATTCACAGCAAAAATGTATTATGTCAGTCTTGCAAGCAAATAAGAAACAAAAATAAAACCTTGAAGGCATCTGGCTATTCTAATAAAAATTTACAGCGCTTTCTTCCTCCACGCTAGATTCAGTAGATTGCTTTGAGTACTGGCCCTGTTGCGAGGCTTTTTGCTTCACTCTTTATTTTAGATAATAGATGTAGTCTCACAGAAACTAGTTAGAGAGTGTAAATTAAAAATATTACTCACTCACTTAGTAGCACTTTACACTGATAGTGTATCCTAAATACCCTATAATCCTTACTTAATGTGAGTGTATTTGCATTGGTATGTCAGAATTACCAAAGAGCAGTTTCTTTCTCAAATTTCAAATGAATACAAAGAAAACATTTAAAAGAAACCTGATGGCAAGAGGAAAAAAAAAAAAGGAGAAACTAATTTTCTCAGCCTTAACAGAATATTATGAAAATACTGGGAATTGCTAATTAAATTATAAATTTTCTAGAGTTTTGTGTTGAAAAGAGAGAATAAATTTAATGGAAGAAAACCATTCATGATCCTATGATTTTTGTCAGCAAAATATTTCCTAAATTCTTAATAAATCTGATAGTCTGTGCTGAAATTATGAATATCATTTCAGCATCCTTAAATTTACATTAAACGCTCTCTTGTGACAAGGTTAGATTTAATCATTTTGTGTAAAACTATTGTGAATTATTCAAATGTCAAAAAAAGCAAATAAAATAGGATAATCTTCTGCTCCCAATGTATGCATTCAGAAAAAGAAATCTCTTTGAATCATTTTTAAAAATTAAATACTTATATATACTTAGAAACTAAGAAGCAGTAGAAGGGAAATTAAATACTAATTAATATGATAGTAAAGGAAAAAATATAGAAATTTTAAATAAACAATAAATTCAGGGTTTTTTCTCAGCATAGACTTAATATTTTTTTGAAACAATTAATACTGGGAGCAGTTAGGTAATAAATCACTAGACCTTAACAGCATGTGCACCTTCTTAAAAAAGAAAGAAAAGTAGCTGAACTTATTTTCCAGGTAATAGACCATTTATGTCCTATTTATTTTGTTAATGGTACAGGATGCATTCTGCCATTTGAATAAGTTTTTATTTATTTTTTATCTTGTTGATTGAAAAGGAGAAAATTTATCACATGTCATAGAAATATAGAATTATGGAATGGTTTGTAAGGGACCTTAAGGAGCGTCTCCGTTAACACCATGAGAAAGGCTAGCAGCCCACAGCTAAATAAGAGCTGTTGAAATAACAGCAGCCTACTTCTATTGTAAACTAAATGTCATTTTCAGATATTCATGCAAACAAGCCATGTTTATTATAAAGTTTCTAGGTGTTTAGATTTTGTTTAAAAGTAGAGAATGTTAGGGAGCCATAAACTCATAGAACACTTTCATCTCTCACATGAAATTTTTTATTAATTTTGATTAATTTGATTTAGATAAAGTGAAACCCAAATTTAAATGAGATCATAATGATTTCTCCTACTTTATTGCCGACCAATTAAATACCAAAATTAACATGTTGGTTTGATCCCTGTTCAGAGATGCTGTGAGATAAATTTTAGGAAGCAGAGTTCCACAGTGTACATATGCAGACATACACTTTTATATTCTCAAAAAGCAAAAACATGCGTGACTAGATAACTAAACTTTCCCTGAAATCCTGAACCACTCAGTGTGACTGGTCCATACTCCTTCATCTGCTGTAGCACTGAGTTTAAGAGTTGAAACCCACCTTTCATGTAGTAAGAAGGTGATCAGATCACTTGCTTAAGATATATGGATTTAAAAAATCTCCAGATTTATTTTGATTGATAAATATTCCAAGTACAGCTGAAGAGACTAAACACTGAGATCTATAAAAGTGTTATTCAGGGTCCTTCTCCTAGTTTCCTTGAACAACAGAAAGCAGTGCATAGCAAAAGAATGACAGGATCATTGACAGGATTGACAGTTGTTGCGGGCAGGCTGGGCCGATGACCCTCTCTGGTCATGGAGCCCGCAGTTCCAGGTTTGTGGACCTTAGATCCCTGAATCAAGAGGCGCTGAGTTCTACGCAGTGACACAGCAGGAGGAGCTAGTCGCAGCAAGGAAGAGATGCAGGCTGTCAAGGTGGGATTGAAGGAGTTTATTGAAGGAGATAGACAGGGGGAAAGATGGCACTCAAGAGCCCCGAGGAGCTCTGTGCCTCCGGTTATAAGGGACGGGGTAAGGGGAGGAGTTTGTACTCCTAGACCAATGGGTTTACAGTTTGGGGAGATAGACATATACCTTAACTAATCACATTAGAACAGAGGAGGAACGAACGAACCAATCAGGTAGTACTGCACAGTTAAAGAAAGACGAAGCTTCTAGAACAACATCTATATATGGAAAGGAGGGGGGTGGAGTCACTTCATTGGGATCTGCCCCCGAGGCTTTACCATTTCAAACAGCAGGGGGTTTCCTGGGACATACCATGACTATTCGTCTTCCCAGGGTTCTGGCTGATCCTCTGCCCCTGAGGGAACATCCCAGGAGGGTAGCTCCGCGAGAGCCACCTCCACAGACAGGATAAAAAAAAAAACAACCCAGCATTATCAAAGGGAGTTTTAGTATTGAATTTGTTGTTGCACTCACTTTCATGAAAAAGAAAATTTTTGGGTGTCATTCCTGTGCCAAAGCTAAGACACAATGTTGCTGTGGCTTAAAATCAGCTTTTGCAATGGAGTTCTTGTTTAATTACAAAAATACACCTAGAACTGACACTCTGAAGAGTACTTAGCTGTTAAATATTTTGACTTGAGTGGTTGTGTAAATGTAGAAGGGGACAATAAAACAAAGGAAGAGTATGACTCGATTATGTTTGCAAAGCTAATGATGTTCATCTTAGAAGAAAATGAGCTATCATTAAGTGCTTCTTTGAGAGAATGACCAGTGGCATTCTACTAGGGCACACAAATTATTATTCACATCGTCCTGTGGTTGAAAGGTATTGTATAATATCTTCATGAATCACATGCAGTTTATGTGTATGCACTCATAGATAACACATGTATGTAGAAGTTTTAGCCATGCATTTGAATTCAAAACATTTAGCATAAATATTAGTATTTTTTCTCTCCCTTGAAGAAAGCACTTCAGTCATATACTGAAATTTTCACTCATTTTAAGTTCTCAGTATTCTGAAGACTGAAATACTGAGAAAAATTCTTTTTAAAAAGATATTTCTTGTTCAGAAATATTCTAAGAAATACATTCTTAAGATGTTGTAACAATGTATCTTAGAACTTGTATTCATATATGAAAATTTGTAAAAATCCTAAAGATAGATTAGCAATTTAAATTTCAACAGTTATAGCAATTTTGAAAAGAAGGCTTCTCAATGTTATTATTTTTATTTATAAATTTTACTTTTTCAATTAAGAAGAATCTTAAACTTTTATCTTGCCTCAATGAGCACTTAATTATACTATAAATTTAGAAAAGCCTAAACAGAAGAGATGAAAGAACAGCTTTCTTTTACGTTGGAGTTGATTCCTATTTATAAGCAAGACCTGAGTTTGAGTCTTACCTGGGAGATCCTAGATGGAGTTTAAGTTTTAAGCAGTTTAGAAAAGCAGAAAATGCAACAAACTTGTTAATTTTGATAGCACTAGGTAAAACTTAGTAGGAATGAAATAAAGTCTGCAATTTAGCCGTGAAAAGATCTATAAAATGACTCAAATAGATAACTGCACAATTCCTATCAGCATAACCAGTACTGGATAGTTTTAATGTTTCAAAGCTAAATGATTTTTCAAGCAGACTTCTAGACACAAACAGAGCAGGGAGTATCATTCTAAGTGAGTTCCCTAAACCCTCACTTTGAATTGCTTTGTTACGGCTAAGAGATATCACTCTGTTGTCTGGTGAAATGCTTTCTCGTTAAAATTATGTGAGTGTTCCCTAATAGAAAGGAAAAACTCTTATTTCTCATTTAGTGACCCTGATGAATTTTTTCCTACCCAGTATTCAACAAAAAAATATCTCTGTATCCTGTAACACAGAATCACAAACCAATTGACCTGTTTATCTTTTTCACCGGTTTGTCTAGTTTATTTGTTTGTCTATTCTATTGAAAAGGAATTGAACTGAAGACTTACTGTTTATATGTAGTCATTCTATCCTTACAAGATGTCTTACATCCCTACAGTACTGGAAGGGCTTATTCAACTAAATTTAGACATATATAATGTACATCCCTATATTCAGGCTAGGTCCCATAGGCTCCTGCTGTCCTAACTGAAAAGAAATAGGCTCTTTTAAAATAAAATTCACTTCATATTTAAAGTGGGTCAGATATATTGCTCCTTAGAAGTACCCGTTTCCCTTCATTAATTATAAAGGAAGCCTTGGTGATTAATTCAGATGAAGACATTTAGGCTATACATATCTGATGGCTGGTTCAGTTACCTTAGCATAGATATCTGGCAACATTTAAGATGCCCTAGGTTGTCCAAGGACACATACACAAGTCTGGAAATTATAACACAAATCTCAGGAGACAAGCCAGTCCTAAAGGGGGAGGTGGGAGTCCAGCAGGGTTAATTCAGAAACCTCACAAAAGCCACTTAGGAAAAGTCATTGAGTCCTATGTATGTTTTCAGTTCCAGACTAGTTGCCTGCATTTGAGTACATATTGTATATTGTGAGTAATTATTGCAGTAAAATTAGTTTACTTAAGCATGCTCTACTGTTTTCCATTCTTCACAGGCTGTATAAACTATGCAAACAACAGCAGAGGTTAAAAACTCTGACCACTTACATTCAAACACCTAATTTCACATACTGACCATCTGGAAGTAAATCTAACCCCTGAAGTGTGATAAAATTAAACTTACTTCCAAGGGTGATGATTTCAAATATCATAGAATTGTAGAATGGTTTTTGTTGGAAGGAACCCCATAGATTACCTACTTTCAACCTCTCTGCCTCTCTGGGAAGGGGCAACTTCCACTAGATCAAGTTGCTCAAAGCCCCATCCAGCCTGGTCTTGAATACTTTCAGGGATGGAACATCCACAACCTTTCTGGGCAACCTGTTCTGGCAGCTCACCACCCTCTCCATAAAGGATATATTTCTGCTAATATCTGATTTAAACCTACTCTTTTTCTGTTTAAGGCCATTCTGCCATGTCCTATCACAAGACCCTCTCCAGCTTTGTCTAAGTAGTATATCAAGCCTATTTAAATCGTTACATGTACCATGCATGCATTTCAAAATTAAACAAATAAACACTTTCCAAAATATCTGTGGAAAAATTCAGCAAGTTTTAAGTAGGTAGGTTATTATTCACACATTTACATGCTGGAATAATAGACACTTTTGTATTAGATTAGATTACCCTTCTGATTTAGTGCCTTTTAAAGAATGGTAGTGAACATATGGCCCAGTTGAGACATAAAATCTGAAAATCACCTTTGTTAACCACTGACACCCAGGTAATTAAGAAAGAGCAAAATGAGAAGAAAGTAGGTGACTCGAATGAGCACTGGAAAGTATATCAAGAATTATTTAATTAGCTAGGTAAACATACTTAACTAATCAGGCTTTTCTTGAGCAGTTTAAACCTCCTTCCTACAACCTTCTGCCTTCTCTTTAGTCCTTGTTCCAGTTCTTTTTTCTTCCTTTCCTTACTGTTCTTCTTTACTACTATTTTCTGCTCCTGTACCTTGCTGCTGGAAGTTCTCATATACCTTTATATTTCAGTTTTCTCCTTGCTTGTTTTTTGCACTATAATGCATTTCAATCTTATTCTCAAATATTCTCATTTTCTTTTTATTTAGCTTCACATTAAGGGCTTTCATTGGTCTTTCTCTTTTGCTCTTGCATCTCTGATAAATCAACTTCATTTTTTCTTTCCAATGCTTTTCCTTTCATTCCTGAAATCTTTCTGAGTTTCATTCATTCTTTACTAACGCTTCATCTTAATAATCTGAATTTAATGATCTGATTTTTAAAATCTGATTTTAATTATCTGGTTTTAACAGATAATACTGTTTAATCTGACTAAGCACAACCTCCTCAGAAAGACAAAGTGTCTGTGAATCTAGATACAAACTATAACTTTATTATAAAAACACAGTTCTTTCTTGGTTACTGCTTTTGTCAAGTTCTCTCTCTGTCTATTGGCAAATGATAGAACAGTTGTGTATGCCTTCTTGGGGTTTCTTTTTGAAGATAAGAATAAAAAATTGTTAGTTTTTAGTTGTCCTCATCTGGCAACTTATAGTTTCCTTATTTGATTTTAATAAAGCAATATTTATTGCTTTTTCCTATCTGCTGCACACAGATATATATATTTGAGTATATTTATATTTAACTGTAGCTATCTGTCACTACCAGACAAAAAATCTAAAACTAATGGAGTAGCATGTGCTTTAAATATGAGCAGTATCTTCCCTGATGGCAATGCCATTCTTTAACTAAAACAATAGCCTCAGAAGAATACTAAATGCTGAGGTAATGTTACAATACAAAATAAATCTTCTTTAGCAGATAAGAATGCAAGGAAAATAAGATAAAAAAAAAAGGCTTCTTAACTTACAATGAAACTCATAGACTTAAATGAATAGCTAGACAACTGTGTTATCACTTTTGGTCCAAATGGTGTTCAGAGCTAAGCTAACATCAATTTGAGTTAATCCCAAATCAGTTCAACAGAGTAAATGCATTAAAAAAATTGAACAAAACAAAATTACACCATCATAATTCTTTGGCTTATTAATGCATTTTTTTTAACCATAATATATTGCAATAAGTTTCTCCCCAAACTTCTCACTCATCACTTTGCGGATTTTTATTTTTCTCTAATACTAGGAAAGACTGGATACCCTGTCTTCACTGAAATTTGAGGACTCTTAGGAGTTCAGATGCTGTCTCCATTGCAGACATTGCGCTCTGTTTCAGCTTCCCCCAAAAAACCCAAATACAGATTGCATTCATATAGAACTGCAGCTTATTAGGTTTTAAAAAATGTCTTAAAAATAGTCAAACCCTCCTGTTTCTCAATAAAAACTAATTCTAATGCAGTTCTTCTTGGTTGTTACCTTTTTCAGCCAATGTACTGTTACTGAAAGCTGGGAAATATTAGTTATTGAAAGTTTCATAGAAATTGCATTCTCTACCAATTGTAGAGATAGACCAGGGAAACAGACCTATTATCCAAGTCTCAAACACAGATCAGTTGTCTTGAATGTGCCTTAAGTCTTAGGAAAAATTATCACAGTACTTCCTAGGAATAATTTCCCACTTTTAGTGGTATCTCAAGAACTTCTTTTAATAAAAGTGATCTCTGCAAATATAATGGTCTCAGCCAAATTTAATTGTCTAGAGTACTAATGTCTAAATCTAGTCACTCTAATATTCCTTTAAAATCAAACTAGACAAATAAATATGTTCTAGTGTGATGAATATTAACATTACCACCATAGGAAGAAGTGAATTCTGCTCTAAAGCTAGGCACATGCAGTTGGCCAGAAGAATCCCACATGAGAATATTTGATTAATTTCTTTTCATTTAATATGTCTAAACCATTTTTTGGTTGTTTGTTTCAGGGTTTTAGCGTCTGTGTTTCTGGAATCTGAAAATCTAGTAAATTGTATTCCTTGGCTTTTCTTTGGATCCATTTAGCAGCTATGTTTTGAAGACAAAGGAGTCAAAATTATTGAGTTGAATTCTGAGAAATGTTTGTACAAAAAGTAATGAACATTTAGACAAATTTCTAAATATAACCAAGACTCCAGAGCCAAACACAGAGATGTAGCAGTAGCAGAATAGAAATTCCGGTGTAAATCTTATATTTTCTATATATCGAAAAATGTTGCACAAATATTTGCTTGGCATGATGTCAGATATCAGACTATTCCAATTACTCTGTGCCAGTCTGAAATCATAAGATTAAAAAAAAAAACAAACAAAAAACAAAACAAAAAAAAAAAACACCAAAAACCCGTGAGTTTGTAATAGAAAACCTGTTTATTCAAAAATAAACTTTCCCACAAATGAGCCCACAGATTAATGAAATTTGCTGGGAATATGCCTACTATAAGTCTTACATATAAAGATACATCTTAGAAACTCTTTTTTCATTCTTTGTTGTGTCAAATAAAAGTTCATTTATACCTGTATTTTTTATTCTTTTGACAAGTACTGTGTTGCAGATAGACGTTCATTTTTTAAAATCTTCGCAATATAAGTTTTTTCATAACTAACTTTTGAGAGGTCTAGAGTGTTTACAAATATGAACAGCATTAAGAGAATAATATACTTCCACATACACTTTTGTGTTTTACCCCATCCACGACTGCGCTTGACACACTTGAGTTAGATTGAAGATTGGTTGTTTCTATAGCTACTACGATTTCTGAGTGATACTTTGTAAGAAATACTATGTTCTCATTTTATACCAAAGGGATGGTTTTAATGAAAGTGCAGTCATGTAGGACAGTTTGTCAGCATGAAATGCATTGTGATGCATTGTATAGAATCAATTTTATAAACACGTGCACAAACCAACCCAAAGCCAAAGAGCAAAAAAAAAATAAAACCAACCAATAAACTTAACATAGCACACTTGTATTGAATTTTGTAATAAAGATGGTCATTCAGGAGACCAATCATTAATATATGAAACTGATTTGTACATTGAAAAGAATTACTAATTACAGTGAGTGTACAGTAAAAGAGGATTTTTAATGTCTGCATACAAGTTGTTCAGATATTCATTCATTATTTATTAGAAGAATTTTTAACAATACTAGAAAACAGGCTTGTTTCCCACTGAAAAAAATACTCCAAAATGGCAAACATGGATAAATTTTGGTACTTCCTCTTTTTATGACACAAATTATTTTCATTTTACCAGTAAAAATTGGAATATGCACTCTCTCTGTCTATCTATCTATCTATCTAATCTATTTGCGTGTCTGTCTGTCTGTCTACCTATCTATCCACACATACATACTTGTATTTAAACTCAAATAATACCAGGTTACTCAAACATTTTGCTTGTTAGTAAATGCTCATCTATCTCAGGTTTCTATAAATAAATAATAATATTGAAAATATAACTTTCCTGTATAAACTCCAGTATGACATTTACAGGAGAAGAAGCCTTTTCAATATCTAAAATATTCTTGCACTTGTGTAGTTGTAGTTAATGTGTCCAATCATTTCTTTTTAGCCACAAGCTTAGTTTTCATAGTTCTGCAGTAGAGTTAACGTAAAGCACCGCTGATACTGACTTTAACCTTGAGACACAACTGCAATATAAATATTAAGAATCATAGTAGACATGAAGAAGAACACAAAAAAACCCCAAGGATTCCTAGTTCTTTCAGATATCCGGAGGTTATGTTCTTCAAAATTCACAGTACACAAGAGAGTAGAAAATCTGATGTGGAGATACTCTACTGTGAAGAAGGGGAAGGAAGTGCATTTGTGTTGCTTACAAAAGAAGAAATGTTGCTTTCTCCTTTGCAGGCTTGCAGAGAACAGGAAAATTTTGAAAGATGCAGGTGCTATTCCAAAAAAATTCTTGCATTTTTTCTTTCTGCATGTAGAAAGCACAGTGAAAGCAGCTTGCTTCCAAGGTCTGACATTTTCTAATGTAACTCAGTATTCTGAGGACAAATCTCTCCATGATTTTGATTGATCGTAAAAGCATAACTGAGCCCTTTACAGAAAACATGGTATCACTCTCATATATTATTTTTTGAGTCTCTTACCTCTTTCAGAACATTTTTGTAAGTAACCAAAAAGCAATGCAAGACTGAGGTTTTCTCACTCTGAGGAGGCAGAGAAATCTCTAAAACCCCACAAAAAGGAGATTCCCCCATGTGCCTACCACGCTGCCGTGGGCGGAGCAGATCCAGGACCAGAGAGCTTGTGCTCGAGCTGGCTTCTCGAAGACAGGATAATAGGAGCCTCGACGAATAAAGGAAATGCAGCCTCTCAGCTTTTAGAACCCAGGGTTTATTGGTGGTATAGCGGGGAGGAGAAGCGGCTGGGTCTGGGACGGAACACAGGGGAGGATAGAGCTGGGTTCCAAAGAGCAGAGAGCGCTGAATGGAAGCAAACACCGGGTTAAGAGGGATGGAAGGATTGGAGCGGTCTTGAGAGGATAACCAGTAGGAGCACGGGGAATACAGAACTGACAGATACACTGGGGAATAGGAGTGGAGGGGGGGAAGATAGAGAACTTTAAAAACCAAAAATAACACTGCAGGTAAAGAACTTCCTAGCTATTAACTAAATATGGGATAAAGAGGAGGAGAGCTTCAGGAGCCAATACCGCTGATTCCTGACCAATATTCATGGAGCTAGCCTCAAAGCTTGTCGGGGAGACGATTTTCTGTCACCCTAACCAGAAGGTTTCTTCAAACCCAGGGGGGTTTGCTGGTTATTTCAGACTCTAAGCTCACCTGAGTGAATCTTTTGCCAGCCTGTTTTATTTTCACTCTACTTTACTGCAAAAGTGAAATGATAGAAAATAAAATAAAAATCTTCTGAGTTGCACTGCTTGTTGAGTAAAGCAATACATGCAACGAGTCCCAGGCATTTGCAGGCAGTCACGCAATTTGATACTGCAAAAGAAAAAGCATTAATAATCCATATCTGACATTTTGTTATCGTGGTATTTCACTTCAATAAGCAGGCTTCATTAACAATATAATCAAAAAGACAAATCTTTCATTGTCTTCCCTTAGAGTGCTGTTAAAGAAATAAACACTAGCTATTCTCCACAACAAAGAAAAATCTGTAATACTCACACAATTTTTTTTTTCTCTTTGGTTGTTGAATAAAATGATTAGTGTAACTTGTCTCTTTTAAGCTTAAGTTTACTGAAAAAAAAGCTGGTACTTCAAATCCTTGGATTTTGGATGAAAAGGTAAAAAATATTGAATGTGAATGACTTGATTTTTTCTGAGAAAAGAGGTCGTAATTAATTACTTGTTGTATACCTGAATAATGACATTTTGTATACAAATGTATATATGAATTAAATTAAAATAATTACAATAATATTCCTCTATTTCTGAGAGAGGAAGAGAGAGAGGAATTTAGGTTATTGACCTATTTCATTTTGATATTTTCTTAACTCTTGGTTAAAGTAAATGTGCAATGAATTATTTCTGTGAATATGTTTGCCCTGAATTATTTTTAGCTGGTAGTCCTTGTAAATAATTGTAGTATAAAAGACCACCTTAAAAATCTCTACATCTCAAGAATATGTCTGCTACACTGACAGTTTATAAATGCAATGGGCTTCCCAACAAAATAAAACTACTGCTTGATTACTGTTCATAATAATTTATACCACATCACGTCATTTTCATCTGATGAAAAGATTTCTTCCCTTAAATATCCCAGTAGTTTTACCTCTTGGTGGTCCTGATTTCTCTGAAAACATTCACAGGAAAAGCTCAGCAGATTAAGAAGGAAAGCAACATAGTGGTGCCACTTTGCTCTGTATCTCTTTCCTCAGTTTTCATTTTGCTTCCTGACATTTTTTCTTGACTGTCAGGTAGAGCTGATATGGTTTTCTTTGATTTAAATTTTATGAGTAGACCAGTTTTTCTTTGTACATGTTTCTTATTTCATATCATTGGCAATGAAAAGGAGATAAACAACATCCAGGGCATCAAAAATATTTGTAGAGTTGTCCAAAGTGTTACGATGTTCGATTGACAAGAAATATATTTTTAATGAATGTTTTTCTATTGATTTCTACTAGACATATTTTATACATAATTTTTAAATTTTTGCTGAGATTTAGAGCTTTCTCTTGTGTTTATTTTTTAGACAAGAGTCATTATTACTTGGTGCTACTGTCAGAATGTCATCTTCATTAATATAAAGGAATTCTTTACCTGCACAATTTTATTTCCATGATGTTTAGCCTCAATGTCTCATGATTAAATAACTGATCTTATAAATGTTTTGCAGATATGAATTTTATGAATCAGATGTAGCATGGAAGGGCAAGAGGATGTGGAAGGGGAGAGTATTCCCTGTATCAAAGTCTGTACTATGTTTAAGGATAATCTTGGAATCAACTCAGTTTAACCACAATAAAGAGTTAGTAAAGGATGCTGATCTGAGGGAAAAGCTTCTGCTTATTTGACAGGATGGGATATTAATCAGCAGAATGTGCTAACTCAATCTGCACCTTTTGTCTGATATTTAGCATCCAAAAACCTTGATACATGCAAATGAATTCTGGAAGCATGACTTTTTTTCTTTATTACCTTTCTCAGGAAATAGCTGATCTTCTTTGTGTGTCTCCGTCCTATTGACAAGATTCCTTTAACAAAAAAAGAAAAACATGGAAAAAGTCAGTTGAATTTAAAATGCCTCTGTTAATATTTTTCTTCCCTTATTTTACAACTTGTAACAAAGAACTTTAACAAAGAGTTTGAAACCTTTCTTGTCTGTAATTTGGACTGGTGCTGTTCATGCCCTCAGATACACAGCAGCTTTCACTTTTCTAATTCAGAAAGGAGCTGTCATTATCTTGTCCAAGGGGTGAAAAAAAAGTTTTTTTAGAAGACTGCTTCAAAAGTACCTGCATTTGTAGGACAAATAATGCTGTCTAATTAGGAGCTGCTGTTACCAAAGCAACCAGGTACTACCTGCGTGCACACACATATGCACACACACATGCACACACACAGACACACACACATTATATCTCTCTCTCAAAGCATACTTAATGTCACATAAAATCAGTAATCTTTACATCTGCTTCCACATGGAAATTTGTCTGCTTGAGACAAGAAAATAATTTCTGGAATATTTCATTACATGTATAGGCTTGCAAGAGTCCATTCTCCATTAAAGAAAAGCCTATGAACCTTGTCCTGTCAAGTAAAAACTTTCTGTTTTGACAGGATTTAAGGACAGCAAAAGTAGTTTAGATGTCAATAAAGTAAAAATACTAGAACTTCACTTATTTTAGTTTTGTTTATAATTTCAAAACAGTGAAAAAACATGTCATTACAACAGAGAATCAAGCATTAAAAAACCCATTAAGCAATGCAAGGTGAAAATATTCATTATTCATTAAGTGCGTTAGTTTAATTTTGTAACTAACTTTAAAATGATAACTCTGCTGTCATTGGAAGCCAAACAGACGGAATTAAGGATACACATAACTTAAAAGAAAAAAACCACACTCAAAACTACAACTTCTAAACAAATTAGAGATCATGCCAAAAAAAGATTTCACTGCCTATATTATGGCAAGAATTGTACGTAAAGAAGCACGGTAAAGAGATCCTTGAATGAATGCCAATATCTATAGTTTCACCCAGTGAAGTACTAACATAGGTATATATACTCCCTGACTATGTTCTGCCACCCAGCCAAGGGCATTCTGAAATTCATCCTATAATCTGGGTACATTGCACCTCCCTTTCCTGCACTCATACCAATCCCCAGACAAAACAGTGTACCTGCTGTAAACTCAGCCTGGTACATGCATATTTTTTCAATTAAAGTCAGTTAAGAGTGATGTCATGCCACATTTGTTGAAATAAAATATACAATGTGCTTCATAAAAGTAAACAGAAATTGTTCTTTATTTTTTGACACACAGTGAAAAAATATATACATGATAAGGGACACTAATCCTTACCAAAGACAAGTGGCTATGTATGTATACATCTATATATGGTTATGTATATATATTGCTGTGAGAAAAGAGGAAAAAAGTGGTTCATTTTGTATTTTTAATGTATCTGAAAACCAAACAGATTTGGAAAACAACTTATTTAATCTTTGCAGTTTTTTGGGTGCAGAAGTTTAGTAAAAGAGCTGAACTGCTTTGGGTTATCCAGTTCAGAAACCTGTGAGCTGTGGTTGTGTAAAGTGAGGAAGGATCTTAAAAGGATCAGAATACTATTAAGCTCATGAAAAATGTATAAACTTTGTATAATTGTGTAAACTTTACATATCCTTTTTTTTTTTTTTAATTTGGGTAGGTCAACTGTCCCTTTATTTTGTTTCTGCAATATCAAATTGAAGAGGAACATTTTTTAAGTTTGTTTTTCATTTGAAAAGTACTCAAAGGTTAAAAACTAGCTATCAAGGGGCAGAACTTAGAATTCAGAAAGAAAATATGTCACTCTATATATTTATATATCACAACATAATATCTCAAATAGTGATATTTCTTCTGTTATCTTCCTTCTTATAGTGGCATGTCTGATCAAATGGCACAGATAAATTTCCAAATGGGTAACTCCCCTAAATTTGGAAGCACTAAAAAGCATTATTTTTTGCAAAGACATTGTTTCTTTACATAGACTCTAATGAACCGAATAGTTAATGCATTCTGGACTTGGTTGGCTGCCAAGGTCAAAGCATCATTATCATCAAGATGGTTTAGCTCAGCAGCCACAGAAGGTATTAGGGAGGCTGTGTCAGTCTGGCATTGAGAAATGCCTCAACTGGTAAAACATTCTCAAAACAGCACTTACTTAAATAGTACCTTTTAAAGAGAAAAATAAGTAAAAAATATTAGGTCTGAGAACCATCCCTTCAAGTCAATTTCCAGAAATTTAGGAAAATGAAAGTGCAGTCAACATTATTGACAAGACTGACCAACTTTTAAAGAGAACTACATGTTTACCACATGTAAAATGCTACATGTAGGGGCAGACACGCATGGAATCAGGCAGGATCATTCTTAGGAAAACTAAAGTTGTTGGGCCAAAAACTTGATGATTAAAAAAAAAAGATAAGAAATTCACCTGTTGTTTATATTCTCCATACCTAAAGTAGAGTGTTATACTATCCACTACTGGCTCTCCCTCCATCCCTGCTGCAGAGAAACAACAACCACCTCTCTGTCCTGCTTGAACTCCATGAGGATATTTTCCTGCCAGATGCCCCAGAAAGCATAGAGGAGATTCTGGACATGCATCCAGTTAGATAATGCTGGCTTGTAAAAGAAACGTAAGTACATGTCTGTTCTCCTGTACTCTATAATAATTTTGTTAGTGTTGTTTCAAGTGATGATATATTAGTTATTATATGGTGCATGGAAACATACAGAAAGGATTTTACAATTTTTTTTGTTTCTTCTCTACTTTTATGAACAGTAAATATTAATCAATCCATCCTTGAGTATTTCTGTCTCTGACTGAGGTGTTATTAAGTCTCCAAGTTGAATATGTTTGTTAGATGCTTGAATACTCAGTCCTTCAGGTATCATGGTGATGAAGACAACATAAAAGATTAATTGTTGTTACAATGCATATACATTGATTGATAATAGTAATTGCTAGTGGAAGTCAGCACTATTACTGAACTTTTTATTTTATGTTTGCATATACATATGCACTTGTATGTATGCAATATATTATTTAGCCTTTTCAAAAGGCCTGCAATTTCATGAGAAACAGGTTTCTATTAATTTTTCAGATGTTATTAGACAACAGATTTTCTTGGAATGGTAGTTTAGTCAAATAACTCAGGTATGCACCCTGACTTATATGTTAAGTACATACCCCTCTGTGGACACCAATTCAGTTCTAAATGTTAATATCTGTACTCCATACCTACAGTGACTCTAATATTATAGACATTCTCAGAAAAGCATAATAGCTAATGAACATCTATGAAATTTATCTATGGTGAAACCATATAAAGCCAAGCTGAAAGCTGCCACGCTTGCTTACCAGAGGAATGGCATATGTAAAGGAAGCACCGGGTCCTGGAGGTATGGATCAGTATTCTTCTACGCCCAGATACTTTATTCCTCTTCATCTTCTACCCTATTACAGCTGAAGTAGTAAATTCAGCTCCCTAAAATTGTAGTTGTTCAGCTTCTCCCCTGTTCCTCCTCTGAAGGCTTACCATAAGAGATTTAATCAGAATAAGCATCAGAGAGAAACAGAACATTTTCTCATGACTTAAAAGGCAAAGTTTAGAGCTCACTGATTTCTTTCATAGCATATAGGTTTGAAAATTTATACCTTTGTCAAATTTATTAAGTGAGACGTTGTCCCTTAAGGGCAGCCGGAGCCCCAGCGCTCCAAAGGTAAACGGCTGGGTGGGCACGCTGAGCGAGCTGGCCGGCGCCAGTCCACGTCTGGGGAACGCACAGAGTGGCATGGAAATCGGGCGACAGAAAATCAGCAGGAAATATGGATGAGGCGAAAGAATGTACTGGACACTGTCGCTGGTCTCCCGGGGATGTTTATTCAGGTCTTCAGGGGGGTTGCAGGGAAGGTGAAGGGGGGAGGAAAGCGGGGAAGAGGCAAGGGGGCTGAAAGCCCAGATACAGTGACACTCGGGCTCACGTTGGCATGGGTTTATACGGGAAGGGAAGAGGGGAGGGATTGGCTCTGGAGAGCCAATTCCGGAAGGTCTGAGGGGAAGAAAGGTGGGGGAACACACCAATAGACTTCTGATAAGGCAGGGTGCATATTTCAAAACATCCAATAACATACAGAGCAGGAGAACAAAAGAAAAGCCTCTTGGAAATCTGCAGAACCACGTTGCTACAATTAAGTACCATTTAAAAAACAAAAAAACAACCAAATCTCTTGAAATTAAAAGGTTTAATTGATTTACTGGGCATGTAGTTAACTTCTCAAGAACAATCCATTCTTCTTGTTCCTCCAGTAGATTACAAGAAGATATTCTTGCAGAAATTACCTGAAAAGCCATATTAGTTTAATGCATTTAATAGACTATCTCAAACTACAGGCATTTTTAAAATAAAAACAGGAATATAATTCCCATATTGAAAGCTACAAAATGCAGCTACATCTTTTCTAAAAAAAAACCCCAAAAAAACTAATAGACTTTTCTTTGGTTTGGGGNGAGGAATAATTTGCTTTTATTATATTCACAGAGAAAAGGATGACATTTTTGCTCAGTCCCACAGAACAAAATGCTCATTTGAGGTCTAAGTCCTGCTCAGTGTTAATAAGACCTTGACCTTTAGTGAACAATTCTTATATATGCAACAACAGTTTTGTAGAAAAGAAAATCTACCTATAAAAGAATAGAATAAAATGCCATAGTTATGCCATTCTCTTTTTGTTCCTCTTAATTACTGTGCAAAAATATCTGCTTTATCGCAATGCCAAGAAGTATGTATTATTTTATGTGATTCACTGTTTTTATTACTTTTGTTAAAATGTATTAGATGTTGATATAATTGAATTAGATATCTTCAGCAGTGATATTTCTAATGCTTAAATATTTAAATTGCTCCATGGTAAAAAAGAAATTGCTAACTTTCAAAAAGAAAAGCAGCCAAAACTCGTGTCTTGGTTGTTTTTTTGTTGCCTTTGTTACTTTTAAGGGGAAACTTCAGTATTTGGTTGGATGAAAATGAAAATTATTAGCTATTTCTTTGACTCCTAATTTGTAAAAAATGAGAAAGCATTAAAGCAAGTATAAAGACACTCAAATTAAGTGTCTTTTTTTGTGATCAACTGTCTACAGTTTAAGGCAATCTTTTTGCATTGTAGTGGATGGAAAACAAAGGAATTTTGTGAAGATATCTGTTGTCAATTCATAGCTCACAGAAAGACTATTTTATATTTTAGAAGTAATGATAGTACCCAAGACACTGTGCATGAAAGACAATATTAGAAATATATGTATACTCATGCTTTGAAAAAATTCTCCATTTTGATTCTGAAAGAGTTGCAAGTGGATTAACTAAGTATAGAAGCATACAGCAACCTGAACAGACTAATGTTATCTAAAAAAGACAAATAGACATGTCTTTCATTGCAGCATATTCCCTCATACTCTGTTGTAGAAAGTCAAATTTTACAATATTTTCCTCTGGCTAAGGGATATTGTTTTCCAGCTTGGTTCAGCTTGATTATTTCTCTGAAATATTTCACTGCAGTTACTAAAAATGTAAACCTTCCTGAGTTGTGTTCTCCAGAAGGAAAGTTAGAGTGTGTACATATCCTGATAAACTTTAATTATTTACAGAGCTGAAGTAATAGTTGATATGTATTGTTTGCATGATATTATTTACACTTCTAAATAGGTAGTAATATTTAATTTGCAAACATGACACACAAACCCTACTTATCTATATAAATTATACCTAGAAGTAAAGCAGACCATATTGTGAAGAACGTATTGCAGTCTAAAGGCTTTGGATATTAGTATTCATTGAACAGATGTACACAAAGTCCTTGACTGTGAAATATTTAGAAAGCTTTATTAACACCCACAATTGAATACAGTAACTACCATCATGTCAACACTAAGAATCGAGATGTTAATAGCTCTTCTGTTTACCATCAACCATCTGGAATATTTAGCAGGCTCAGATGCTCAAAACAAGGAAGCAGCATGCTCAGGTGCTACTGTCCCTTTCAGCTGGACAGCTTTTTTAACACAGCTATTAGTCTGAAAGATCTCCATATGGAGTGGCACAGCCCACCCAGAACATATAAATTATTTAGAAAATTCCTTTCTCATTAGTTTTACATTAAAATGTAGTTCATTTAGACAATTAAATTGCACATAACATTAATGTTTTAAACTATGTTGGAGATGACTGTATTGAATTAATCAGTCTATTTTAGCTGGTACACAGAAATGTAACACTATTAGCACACGTCATTCTGTGGATATTATAGCAAATTGAAAGTTGGAAATGGGGCAGTAAAAGCAAACAACTAGGAAGATAAAAAAAAATTTGAGAACAATATTTAAGAATATCTTGTAGGTAATTTGTTAATTGTATATGGTTTGGTTTGTGAAAACATATATTACCCTCCTTGGAACAGCTGCAAATTTTAAAGGAGTTGCATATTTGAATCCTAGATTACAATACAAATGGAAATACAATTCCCATAAAACTGCTAAAACAACTTTATAGGAAACATATAGTGAAGAAACCTAAAAATACAGATCATATATAATCAGTGCTTGACTTACTGCAAGTATTGTTTAAACTTTCTTGGTATAATCTGGATGAGAACAAGTTTGGGAAGTGCAGCTATTGATTAAATAACAGTAAAGGGAACACATTTCTATTGAACATGTGCCTATTTTGTGTACCTAACATCCCCTTCTTTGAATAGGTTAATGAAAATGATCATGTGGCACAAATGGACTGAATTAACTGATGATATCGCTTGGACAATATGATGTAGTCAAAACAGAAGGGCAAATATCAAAGTTTAATTAAACCGATTTACATGAACATAATTCCTCTTTGACTTGACCAAAACAGAGCAACAACTCGACTAAAATAAGACAAAAAATGCAAGTAGATTACATCTGCATATGTGATGAGCAATTGTAGGACATCATTATACCCTCTAATTTATTTTCTCTTTTTTTATTCTAAAACTTTTATGTCAGATTACTCTGTTTAAGTCTAAAATTGTTCTTAAACTCTTCAGCAAGGTGCATAGAACATTAAAGTGTGGTGTAAAAAAAAATTGTCTCAAATAACTGATATTACCTGAGGTAAACTAAAGGAAAATCAAGAGCTGAGTGAATTTCAAAAAAATTCTGATGCTTAGGTAACAGAACCATGACATGGACAAGATAACCCATGGTCTTGCTTCAAACAGAAGGTTGGGACAGAAAGTCCTCCGAGGTCCGTTCAAAACTAGGCTTTTCTATAATTTTCTGAAAGCAGAGTTTTGTTTTGTTTTAAAATTATCTACATGTTTTGTAGTATATTTATGCTTAGGAACCAAAGCTCTACCACTTCTCCATGTATTATTTTCTTCCTTGATATCTTGGTTTCTAGTACTACTTTGTATGTTATCTCCAGCAACTAAGAACTGCTCTCACTTCCACTTTTAATTTTAATTCATAGAGGAATGGTGTGGAGTCTCAAAAAGATTTTGTGAGGAAGTCACCCCTCCCATCTAGTTCAAAAGTACAATGAGCAGAACAATGTTGCAATCCATTCTGTCCTTTCCTTCTGCAGATAACCTGCAATCATTTAGCTGTCCTTGTAACGCTACATTTTCTATTTTTTAGTATTTTGTGGGTTTCTTACTGGTTTTGAAAGTACAGAGTAAGTCTGAAATACTATTTTAGGTACAGAGCAAACTAATTTTGTACAGAATAGACAAATTTTTCACTACAGTTGATTGAATTCAGAATATATAAAACAATATGCATATTTTGCTGTCAGAGTTTGGGAGGATGCCTTGGAATTTTTCTCCATCACTGTTACTAAGCAACAAATATATGGGTGATTAGAGCCATCAACTCTTTTGTAAGAGACAAAGGGTGTGCTTGGGCAGGGCAGGGGAAGGGAAGAGCTGGCCGTTGGAACACTCTCTGTCGTCTTTTTACCCCGGGAGGAGAGGCTGCTCCTTGCTTCTTGCTGGGACCAGAGGAGATTCAGCTGTGCCCTGTTTTCTTCTCCTGGCTGGGTGAGCTTTGATTCAACCTCTTTTTTTCCCACTGGGAAGTGCATGTTTCCCCGGGCTGCGTTCTCTCACGGTGGCTGCCGGGAGAGTCCGGCTGCCTCTGCTGCCTGCCCCCCTCTGCCGCACAAGACCACGGCGTCTGCTGTGACTGCAGAAATCCTTTCTACCTCTCTGGATGGCCAGGGAGGGCCAACCCCTGCCCCTGCTGCCCTGTTTTTTACTGCTCCGAGCTGTTTGCTGCACTGCCTGCTCTTCAGCCTGCCCTGCCAGGCTGGGAGCTCAACAGCGCCACCTGCTGGTTTTCGACCGTAATTACACCACACGGGAAAGTCATCTGCTATTGGTTTCTGGTTCTATTTATGGTTGTTATTATTGTTATTGCTTGTTTATAGATACTAGTAAAGAACTGCTATTCCTTTTCCCATATCTTTGCCTGAAAGCTCTTGACTTCCAAATTAAAATAATTCAGAGGGAGGGGAAATCACATTCTCTGTCCTAAGCGAGGGTTCAGCCTCTCTCAGCAGACACCTGTCTTTCAAACTGAGACATTTGCTTAGATGTAAAATGATTTATTCAGTGGTGATACATTTTATCAGTTTCAGAATTAAGAAAAAGTCTTTCAAGTCTTTTCAAAACTTTGCATAACTGTAATGAGCAGAATGATGAAGAAAGCAAAAGGTAACTTGACACAAATATACAGCATAATTTCTAAAATATGAATAACTCATTCTGAAGTAAATATTTAAATTTTTTTTCACTATAACATTGCAAAGATTCTTATCTATAGCTATAGTTTCAAAGCTTTCAAAAAGGAAATTAAATTCTTTCTTAGTTTTAGTCAATCTTTGTCAAATATAACAGTAAATTAACTGAATTTTTTCCCCAAAAATCATCTCTTACCAAGTAACATTTTCTGATTTTTCATGCATACCTCTGGATATTTAATTCTAAAAGTGCTATTTCTCTACATCAAGCTCCAAGACAACTCACGTCCTCATGTATTCACCATACACAGTGCATAAAAAATTAGGGTAGATGGAGAGATTATCACTGATGACAGAACATTTTCTTGCACCTCAGAAGAAAGATACAGGAAGAATGACGTTTAGGGAGAAGACATGGATTGAATATGGGTAGGACATTATTAATTTTTTCAAGTGGTATGAAAGTCAAAGGTTGCTTCTTTTACCATTCTCTGATTCATAAAAGAAAAGTTCCTTAAGTTTGCACTGACATTTGAAAACTTTCATATGAGAAGGTAGATGTTTTATTTCAGTTCTGTTTTTTTTCCTCTACTTGTATGAATGAAGGCAGTGAATCTGATCTTTTAGCAAACAATGCATACTTTTCCGGAATAAATAATAAGTAACAGAGCTTTGCAGTTAAGTATCTTTGAATTTTTGTCATCTTTAAATAGATGCTTTAGGGTTTTTTTCCCCTATGTCTTTTTCTTAGATATTTTAGCAACTGTATGTGAAGCAAACAATTTGTATCTGACTTATAATTGCTTGTTATGTATTATGCCGAATAAAACCAGAATGACTATTCTGTCAGACTGACTCCTAGAGGAGTATGGAAAATTTTAATAATACAATTCCCTCTGTACAAATCAAAGTAGCATGTGTTTTGTTTTTAACAGTTGGAAATATAGCAGAGAATATTTTTATTAAAATAATCATCTGTCACAATATTCTGTTCAAAATCTCCTATCTTGATGAGTATGATAAAACATAGATTCAATGTGCAGAACAAGAAGATTCAGTAAAAATATATTTTGGCATTCTACTTATGTTGCACACTCAACATCAAAATTCATTGTTTTTGCTGTGTGGATTGTATTTTGTCATCAGAATGTTTCATAAACATAGCCTGAACACTCATAAACACTCCTGATTTCCAGACTTAGAGAGGGATTCATTTGATACTGTAGATATTTACATGTGGGAAAATTCCCAGGGTCTAAATTATAGTTCCTGGGCAGGCGGAAAAGGTAAATTTCACTCGATAAAAAGGATTTGTATTCTGTGCTAGGGAATCCACCCTAGAAATTCCTATATTTCTCCAGTGACAAGAAAGGTTAGATGAAAAAGGTAGAAAAAGTTTATACACATATGGAAAATCTCAAGTTAAATGAGATTAAACTATCAGTTTTTTTTCTATACTGCAGTAACCCTTTTTTTAACCTTTTAAATCCTTACATAGTTTCAATATCCTTATGTAAATGTGGAACCACTTAAAGAGAGAAGTCTTACGTTAACTGAGAACTATATGGACATAGATCCTTTGCATATGTTACTGGGATAAGAACTATATGGACATAGATCCTTTGCATATGTTACTGGGATATGCTACTGGGATATGTTACTGGCGCCTTTCTGAAGACGTAACATTTTTCTCAACATGATGTAGGGCATGACAAACTACCTTAGTCTTCAACCAGAATTACTAATAGGAAGAGACAACTGAACTTATGAGCTACTTTGCCAAGATGCTCTGAAAATTACTGAATTTGAAATTATTTAAGACTCAAAAGAGGAAGAGAAGTCACAGGGAAAGGACAGTGTGAGAGAGCTGTGCGTGAATGTCTGTGTATGTCCATGTATGGTGCACATCATGTAGAAAAGCTAGACTGTATTTATATAACCTTTTTTTTACTCATTTTTTTCTCATTTTATCATTTTTTTCTGTATGATAAGCAATTTTTTATTTACTCACAGTAGTTTATCACCCTTTTCACTGTTTAAAACTGTCCCTCTTTTTTGACTTCAGCAAGTTGCTAGTTTATTACACATGTATACTTTTGATGCATTTGGATGACTTGGTCTTATTTCTTATTCTTGAGATATTGTTTATGTAAGACATAGCTCTCCAAACATTTTTTACCTTGAATTTAATTCCCTTGTGATTTCTGTTGCTATTTCTTGAATTTAGTTATGACTTTGTCTTGAAGTCCAATGTTTTATGTTTACAAATATTCCTTCTCCTCATTTTAAGGTTCATGAATTCCACAGTTGCTCTTATTGAAATTGCCTTCTGTCTTGAAATTTTCCACTAACTCATTTCTGCTAACAATAAAAAAAAAAAGGATTGTTTATTTCTGTTGTGTTTCTTATCCAACAAATTTTTTTTTCTAATCTTTGTAACCCATAACAGGTGCTCTGTGGTATATCCTTAATGCATATTTGAAATATCTAGGTCAATTTACTTATATTTTGCTGCTGTTGAAAGTGATAGAACTTGGTTGTTCCTAGACGTCACTGTTTTAAACATCTTGTACATAAACCAATTGTGACAACTAAACAGTTATTACCACAATACATCCTGTACCATCAGCTATATTAAATTTTCTGTAAATATGTCCTTCTTACTATGACTGAGCAAGGACTTTCTCACGTTTTTGGTCCATCTGATGTGTTTATGTAACTTCAGTGAACTTAATGTTCTTAATAAACCTTAAAGAGAAAAACTCTCGGGATTACTGTCTGGAAATAAATTGACCTTCTCTGCAAGTGGTATAAAACCTCTGTGAAACCTACACATTTTGGACAAGTTTGTATACTTTTAAGGATTGGGACTATGAAACCAAATGACTTATAGAAATGAAGCTTCTACAGAGAAGTAAATACCAGCTGCATGTAACAGTTATGTAAGCACTATGTTTTTTCAATAGGCATCTACACATGAATCATTTATGAAGTCTGAAAAACAATATCGTCTCTTGAAGGGATTTGACAACCATAATTGTTGTGATGTAAGAGTCAGTTTTTAATTTTTTTTCCATATACAAGAAAGTACTAAATGTTCAAGTTGCCTGTACAGACTGAAAGTTCCTTGAAGTTGGCACTTTAAATGTTGCATACATTATAAATATAAACTAGAAACAGTGCTTCAATTTCATGTAATGCAAATAAATTTGCTACTTACAGTCAATTCCTTATTGTTCAATCCTGTGTTATAACCAAAAACCATAGAAAATTCTTACAAATTGTAAATGGCAGGATTTATTACATTAAATTATTTCTTATGTCTCACAGTACTATTCTTACTGGGATACTATGGATACTATTCTTACTGAAGCAGCTTGTTAGAAGAAAAGTAATTAAACTGAATAATACCTGGAGTTAAAAAAAATATTTCTACTGAAGAATTTACTTTTGAGGCTCTTTGAGTTCAAAATAAGGACTCTTTCTGACAAGAACCCCTTCATAATGAAGTGGGGAGGTACTGAAGAAAGGACTTAAGGGTAATAAGGAAAGGGTAATAAGGAGAGAGTAGTGGACAAATTGGATATTTTAATGGTTCGTTGATAGGAAGACTTGCAGTAGGGTTTTTAAACAAACACAAAAGATAGTGAGAAATTTACAGACCTGGACGTTGTGAAAATGTCATACAGATTTTAGTCTGAAAGTCATATTTAGTTCTGCCTGGAAAATGGACCTGAAGTAAGGTACACAGAATTCAAGTATCCTTTGTTTGAAGTACACTAGATAACTCTTGAAAATACAGTAAAGGTATGATACATTTAATCCTAAAGTAGGAATATGAAATAGTTCAAATTAATTGTACTCTAAAAATTTCATTCTGTTAAATATAAAAGGATCATAGACCAGTCAACTCACATGTTGTGATTATACATGATTCAAGTTGTGCAGATATCTCCCATTGCCACTGACTGCAGCTCAACTGCTATGTTTTGGGGAACCATTGAAAAATAATAATATATTTACCTTTCCTTCTACTGAATTGAAATTGGTTTAGATTTGGCTTCTTTGGGAGTAATTGGCATGTGCTTGGCCTTTGTCTTGTTTTTCAGTCAGAATTAACTTTTTCCATATTGAAACCTGTGGTTTTTTGTGTGGTTTTTGTTGTTGTTGTTGTTGTTGTTCGGTTTTTTGGGGGGGGGTTTTGTTTGTTTTTTGGTTTTTGGGGTTTTTTTTGTGTTTGCTTTTGTTATTAAGATCTGGACCTAATTAATGTTATAAAACCTCCTTAAGTACAACTACTTGTACATAAGAAGTCCAACATTCATTTTCCTGACACTTGGCACACACTATCTTTTAAACTCTTTGGCACTTATATAGGGCAAACATGGAAGTAGGATGAACAATCGACATTAAGACCTCAGAGGATGTTAAATGGAGAGGAGAGGAGAGGAAAGGAGAGGA
>VZRM01005381.1:539045-556519 GCA_013397955.1 Grantiella picta
GAGGAGAGGAGAGGAGAGGAGAGGAGAGGAAGGAGGAAGGAGGAAGGAGGAAGGAGGAAGGAGGAAGGAAAGGGAAAAAGGGTGTATATAAACACATTTATCTTTATGTATATAAGAAAATGGAAATGTACTTGAGCTTTCTATTATAGTGTCTTTCAAACTAATGATAGAAGTAGAATATTGTGACGAAATAATAATAGACTAATTATTCTGTGTTTGACAGAACTACTCACTGAGACCCCCAAACTGATGAAATTATCTAGGTACTCTATGAGAAAGCTGTTCCTACATAGATATCTACAGAATTTATTACTTGCATTTCACTGTGAAAGCAAAGAAAAATACAGCACTAAGAATATCCACAGAGGATCACTGCAATAAGTATCTGCTGGTACTGGACATTTGTAATGCCCAAGAGTCATGGTTGCTGTCCCTTCGTTATGAAATTAAGACCTATTTTTTTAAAAAAAATGCCTTTCCATACTTTTTAACTTCCACCTTACAAAAACCTGAAATACTCAACTGACAGATTTTTACTTCCATTTTGTGATATTAGATATTTTAAAAAAGAAAAAAAAAAGAAGAAAAGGAAGGCATTTCATCCTTGGCAAGAGCTGGTTTCTTCTAATCAATCTGATAGCCATTCTTTAAGGTGTATGGCTGTGTACTGACTGTCTGACACAGAAATACAGCATCTCTTTGTAGCTGTGGAAACCTACAGAATATCTTGGCTTCTTAAAACAGTAAAAAACCTCTTAGTGACAAATCCTTTTCAAAGGAAATTAAACTTGAAAAGTCTTATTTTACATTCTGGATCTGGTATTGTTCTGACTTGCATGTTTGTCAGTTTATTATTCATGTGGATATTTCATTGAGCAAGAACATGAAACACTAGATTAATGCAGCAGTGAGAGACATCATAAGCCCTGAGGGAATTATTACTGTATTACTGTCATCAGGAAAAGTGACCAAGCTACTGCAGAAATATTAGTATTAGCTGCCGACTTATTTAGAATATTAACATGAGCAACAAGTAAAAATTATGTCAATTAACTTGAGAACTATGCGACAGTATGTGGAGATTCTTTAAAAATAAAAAAAAAGAAAAAATATAAAAACACTCTGAATAAAGGTATATAGTATTGCATTTTAGTGAATGAGACAGTTTTGTCAAAGAGATATTCTAGAATGACCTAACAGAAACTGTGAATTATATAATTAATCTTTAATTAAATAAAATATCTATTTTATATCATCATTATAGTATGATGAATAAAGAGATACTGTTGCAAATTTTGGAATAATACTTACTATATAGAATTATTAAATACTTTTCATTTGAATGATTTAAATATTGATCAAAATGTTTTGAGACCATCCAAATAAAACAACTAATTGCATCGATTTCTAAGTGGCTCTTATTCCTTAAAATGGCATGAAATCTATACAAAATAAGAAGGAAACACCTACATTTACTTTTGAGAGAGAAAAGTCAACACTAAAAAGGTCCTGCAGTGTTGTGATTCAGCGTTTGCTTCCACTTTTTCTTTGACTAGGGGAAAAAATAGCCAGGAGCTGGTTGCCATGTTAAGTTATACTGCTCTTTGTGTCACTGTTTGGAACCAGCTGAAAGATTCTTGACAGAGAAGACTTCCCTTTGATATCTGAGTCATAGAAACATAGACGTATTTCAGAACTTCTCAATCAGCAGATACAACATCTGTAAACTTCACTTGTTAATGGATTTTTGTCTTAGTTAATGCTTACTAATTTTAAATTTTACAGAATATTATTGTTTCTATTCTGCTTATAAAGTTTTTCCTTAGAAATAAAACATTTGTAACGTGGCACAAAAAATTATAATCCTTTTTCTGTATTTTTTTCCTGCATAAAATGGTTTCTGGGTGCTTTTCAACACAGGACTAAACTGCTAGCATTTTATATGTAATTAAAGTTACCTTTTAAGTGTATGTGACACATAGACCCTCACATCATTAATGGCAAAACAGGTTTTTTGTCTCTCAGTGGGGGGAAAAAAAAAAAGGAGAGCCAACCAATACAGCTCTAATAAATATTCGTATCATATTTTGTACATCAGTTTCAGTCTTCCTGAAAGATGGGGTTCATATTCTTAGAGAAATAATGATGTTAAAATATTCAATTCTGAAAGCAAGACAGAAGATGTAGATTATCCTGAAATGCTAATGGAATGTCTACAGACAGTAATGTCATACATTTTAACATGCATATCACAACAGTAATGAATTGTGGTACTCAGAACTTTCTGGTATCTTTTTACACATAACTAATTTACAGTCAGGTTTAAGTTTTTTATTTGTCCATAATTTGCCTTATTGTTTTCTTTAAAATGGTACATGATGAAGAAATATCTTCTCAATAAGGGCACAAAGCAAAAACATGTATGAATGTTATTATCAATGAACGAAAATTATCCAGAAAATGTCTGGCTGTCTTAAATCAGAAGGGATTATATTAATAGGATGTAACAGATTATGCTAAAAGTGTTCTGAAGCTCTGCCAGTGTACTGAAAATCTCATTTCTATTGGTATAGCTCAAGACTAATATTCTACTCCACATTTGAGAAGAATGAGGGCCATTTCCAAAAGCTTGTTTGCCAAAAGTCTAGAATCACTTTGATACCAACTCTTCATACTTTTAATTTGAAGATGTACATGGGGTAATTTCAGAAGAAAAAAAAAAGGAAATAAAAATGTAGACAGGTGAAATACTTTCTAAGAATCTTGAAAAAAAACCCACCTGAATATGCAGTCTAAGTTTTTTGGTTTATTCTATCTATGTTTCTTACTTTGTATAAACAAAAAGGTGTGTCAGCACTGCAGTTCACTGTTCTGAGGTAATAAACTTCAAGACAGCTTCATCTGTCACAACATAACTGCTATCCTAGTGACTTCTGAAAAGCCTAGCTGCGAACATCAGGGGACACATATTTGAATTAATACTAAGATCTTAAAATTCTGTACTTCAGCTTTTGGCAATTTTAATAAAAAATAAAGATTCTTCTTTGTATACATATACCTCTGGAGCTAATTGTGCTAATTGCTATTAGTTGCCTGACAAACTTACAAGCCTTACAATTTTTCTTTTTCTTCCAGTCAGAGAGGTAGCATACAAGTGAGAAATGCTCTATTGATATAGAGTCATTATTTCTAGAGCAGTTACCAAATTGTTTCATTTTTGTAATTGTGGTCTGATTTTATTTACTAAGGTTATTTCATTATTTTAGTACTAATTTAAGTTAAAAATTTTGTATACAGACATACATAGTTGTATAGAATAAATTGAAACTTCTTTCTTTTTTATTCCTTTTTCTTTCTGGGACTGCTTTACTGGTCATAAAACACAACCTTAGTATGTGTGACGTTTCCAGTATTTAAGC
The DNA here is from genome assembly GCA_013397955.1 of Grantiella picta. Lineage (NCBI taxonomy): Eukaryota > Metazoa > Chordata > Aves > Passeriformes > Meliphagidae > Grantiella > Grantiella picta. Next base: position 542,465 of record VZRM01005381.1, read on the forward strand.
TGGAAAGATTATTTATCCTCTACACAAACTCATAAAAGTTGTAGACAGTAGGCCTATTAAGATTGCAATATTTTGATATCATGTGTGGAACGTTGTTACTGAAATACTTGAAATGTAGGTATTTGGTTGCATGGACTTTTGAGTAAACTGAGTAAACTAAGTAAATGAGTAAAGTTGGACCCAGGGAGACAACACTTTCCCTCTACTATTAAAATAGCTGCTTAAAAGAAGTTGCTTGTCCTTACCTCTGCAGCAACCTTTCTTTGGCCATTGGCCAGGTAATGAGTTGAGGCTTCTAGGTTAGATTACATGCCTAGCATTTTAGTGGTAAAGCTGGGTGTAATAATTTATACCCCTCTGCAAAGCACATTATGTAATTCTATCAAGAAAATTCCTAGATGAAAATAAATACTGTAATGCCAGGTAGACATTATTCATACACTCTGACACCTTCTTAATGTACTATGCTAAATGAAGTAGCCAGTTTAAAGCAAAGCATGTTTTTCAAGACTTACAAATTTACCACAGTGCTTAGCATAATTATTCACATAGAACAGTCATTCAATTAATATAAAGTATTATCTATTAACAAAGAAGGATATGAGATTCGGCCCTTAGTTTAATTTCGTGTACTGTTTTCTAATCAAAATCAGCAGCAAAATTACCATGTATTACCAATATTTTTACTATGAATAATATTCTTTGTTTGATAGTTTTATTTCTTCTGTTTCATAGTCAACATAACAAGTATTACAGGAAAGGACAATTGTTCTGCAGTATAAACCAGCAGGCTATAACTAATGACAAATATGCTGTTGCAGAAAGAAAACACTGACTACAGTAGTTTCTGTTATTTTAAGTGTCATTTTCATGGCATATTCAGAGAACTGGAAAACTGTAATGACAGTTTTGCAGCTTTGAAACTTTTTACTCCATTTTTATTCTATTTATGAAATATTTTTGTGTACTATGGTTTTCTCTTGAGGCACATAATATATTAAGAAGCTGATAAGATGCTGTAGATTTAGCCTCTCTGTTCCAACTGCTGTTTTCAGAATGACTCTGGTAAGCCACAGCGTTGTGAAAACATTGTTTTCAGATGAACATGAGCAGCTATCTACAGGAACTATGACTCTCAGACCTCTCAGACACTACATGGCTATATTACTGTGAGTGTTGCTTTACTTCTCTCCTGCTGGAAATATCTGAGTGTTCCTGATCTCCATTTCTGTCTTGTTTCTTGACTTTTTTTTCTTTTTTCCTGAAAAGGCCAGGATGACTGTGATATCTGACTTTTTCAGAGGATCACTAGCTGAGAATCTTGAATAAAAATGTTAATTAGCTCTAGTTCAGAATGAAGCACATAACTAACTTCACTATGCATAATCTTAAATATCTTCTTATGCCTTTAGTTATTGCTGAGATTACTGTATTTTATGAAGGTAACACTAGGATGTCACATACTGGCAGCAGAGCAACAAAGATTTTTCATAGCCCATGAAACTCCCTCAAAAAGGGGTGGAAGAGGTACTTTGGTTATAAAAGCATCCTGAACCCTGAGTAGCTGTATTGCTGGCAGTGTCAATCCTAAATTTACATTAACATTAATGGCAATTATTAAAGTGAAGGTGTAGTCTTCAATTAGCGTTTAACTACATCTTGAGCTATTGAAATCTTCACATATGATTTCATCTCTGTGTTCTAAAATTAGGGTTATTCCTACAATAAGACATATTTTAGTGCATGGTCCTTGATTTTGGCTGGTCAAGTATACCTCTTGTGCAATCGTAAGAGTTGTGCTCCTCACTTTTGAACACATTTTTTTGAATATTTAATTGTGTCTGTGTTCTCTATGAAAATCTGATGTGATGAACTCAGAACTGAGGGTTCTGCTAATAGACAGATAGTAAGATTCACATCAAGTTGGGCAGGAATGTTGATCTGCTGGAGGGCAGGAAGGCTCAGAAACAACTGGATGTGACATTTAGTGCTATGGCTGGTTGATATGGTAATGTTATTGTTACTTGGCAGTCCAAATTTTTGCCTCATTCTCAGGATGTTCATTCAGTGTTACTAAGACAGAATGGTTTGTTACTAAAAATAAAGCTATTATCTCAGCATTTTTAAAATTTAATTGTAGGTGCCAAAGACTATAAAAGAGACCCTAAGTGAGTTTAACCATGCTGAACGGTAAAGTCATATTCATATGTTTTCAACTGTGGTATTGGCTGCTGCACAAAGAGGGTGAGATGTTGCTAATCTTAAATCATGAAAGATTCAAATAACTCTCTGAACAAATATCAAACAGATATATTCTCAAAATTACCAGTTGTGGATTATAAATGCACTTTTCCAGCCTTTATCTGTGCAAACATGAAACATAACTACTTGTCTTTCTTCTTAACGTAAATCAAGGCAATTATATTTTAAGTGATAAGGAGTTGGCAAGGTCTTTAATTTTAAAAAGTGTAAATACTTTCATTCACCTGCCTTCTGGTATGCATGACTATCTGACTAATCTCTCAAAGAACGTTTTTGCTATTATCTGACAATTAGCCATAGTACTGCCAGGTCATATTGGTGAGGATAAAACTCCACAGCACTGATCTATTTCTCATATAGTGGAAGTTCAGACAGTCTATTAAGTGATTTACAGATTCCATGCTCAAATTTCCTTATTCTCCAATTTTTTTAACTGTTGAAAAATATATCTAAAATATTTATTTTATGTTTTTATAACATTTAAAACAACAATGAAGTATAGGCTTACCCTACAGTATGTTGCAATATAAGCAATGAGTCTATTTCTGGATCGTCACACTGAATATTGAAAATATTGACAGAGGGATGGAATTAAGAAAGGAAATGTAAAAGAGGAGGGCATTTTAATTTTCTATGCATATGCCATCGTTTCTTTCAGAACTATTTATTTGTCACATGGTAGATAACTACATCTTCTGTAGTCTGTATTATAATGACATGATTAACACGTAAATGTAGGTACCTAAATATAGACATCTACATGTGAACGAAATCCAGAATTCAGTTGTCTAAAAAAATCTTCCACTGACTTCATTTAAGAAACATTAATGTGCCTCACCTCCACTCTACTTGTCAGGTCTCTTCTCTGCCAGCTTTTGCATCTGTCTCTGATACTCCAACGTCCAAAAAACAGAAGCAGGAAAAAGCAGGAAAAAACCCCCTGCTCCTATTTAGAGGAGCCTCGACTTATTCCACTGATCAGATGTATCTTCTGCTTAAGCTGAATATTCAGCTTCTGACATTTTCATTAACTCTAGGAAAAAGATCTTCATTGGTTGTTGTGTGAGCTCAGTAACAAAGCTCATCTTTAGATGCCTGCACGGTAAGCACTGAAAAGCAAGTACCTGAATAGTGATCGGAACCCAGCCCTTCTTTTACTCATGCTTCTCCCCATTTTCTCTTCCTTTCTCATCTTTTAAATGTTTTAGTTCTCCTGTTATGCATATTACTTCTCTTCTGTAATTTAGGACTTCGGTTCAGTTGCTCTTTAGTCCCTCAGGAACATCTGAGATATCTTCGAATATTCATGACATTTCTTTGGGGCTGTTAACCAAAGTCCTGGACTGAGAGCTGGATGCCAGGACAAGCATTGCTGGACTTCTACCCTAGTACTAGGCTTTTACATTGTACAGCTCCACTGAACTCTGCTGCTGTCTTAGGGCTGCTTCTGTGCAGGTCATCAGCTTTGAATATTTAACAAGAGTAAATCGTACTCCCCAGAACTTGCCCAGTAAGCAAAACTTAATGCTTGTTTACAATATTGAACTTGTCCAATCGACATCCATTGGTGCTATCTATTACATACTTGGCTTATGTGACACTGAAAATTGTTTTATAGTGCCTATTTAAGTGGTTTTGCAAGACCTGTCAGAGGTTGTAAGGACTAAAATGTCTGGTCATATCATAGGGTTAGCCAAGGGTTTACCAGTAGGGTCTTTGAGTCATAAATGACTACACTTGCTCAAGAATATCCTGGATGATGATTATTCTCCCCTTACCATTTGCTATCTCCTGAGCCACTAATCCATGGCTGCATAAAATAGGTATCTTTCATTATTGTGCTTTTTGCAGTTTTCAAATCACTTTGTAAAACTTAACAAAACTGAAACAAAACAGGAGAGAAGAAGATACTTTTTAATTATTGGGTGCAATAAATGTATATTATACAGGATTTTAAAATAGTATCATGGTGTTTATGTCTGAAATATGGCATGTAGACACAAAATATCTATGTGGAAGTGTACTTAAACAAATACATTGATATTATCTGTCATATTCAGATCTTAATTTCCGTCATGGGCTTACATATTTTATCACCCACATTAGCAAACATAGTGTGCTAATTGCAAAGGGAGCAAGTACTTCATTATATATAGCAATTTAATTATTATATGTAACAATAACTTTATCCCCCCTCCTATTAAGCTTCAAAAATAAAAGTAAACATAATTTCACTCAGAACACTTCCTAAAATATAGTTACCTTGATTAGAATCAAGTTTAATTTTGAATTCTTATGAAATCATAGCAAAGTGTAGGTTAAAAACACAGGTTTAGTCATTGTGAGACCAAAAGGACTTAATTTTATAAACTTCAATACATTTATTCCAGTATTTGATGGAAAAAGTTGAATTGATATCAAGTTTCTTCTTTTTATTTCTGAAAACAAAAATTTTTTTAGAAGATTTAAAAAAAAAACCAACCAAAAAATACCTAATCTTCGTTCCTCTATATTACTTCTCAGGTAACTAGAGAAGTAATATAGAACAGTGACATTATAAACACTATACAGAATACTATACAATATTACTATGTTTTAGAGGTGAAATATAAATTAATACAATAAAATAAGATTAACAGGAAGGACAGACAGGGAAAAAGTTTTTCCAGTATTCTTTAAACATACCTAATTTTTCAGTATTTTCTTTATTTTTGATAAATAAATATCACCTGAAACAGGATATGTGACTTCAAGGAATTGATAGATTATTTTAAACAGTTTTCATTAATGACTTTAGAAGGTCTCAAGGAACTGTCCATAGACCCTGACCAGGCTGTTTCTTCTATAGGGAGATAAATCCTGTTTGGTGTCATGTTGGAAAGTATTTCTCATCAGTACAACAGCCTGGCTGTAATAATGGTATCAGGTACAAGAATATGGTTTAGTTATCTTTATATCTTCTCGTGAGGAGTATACTCTTCAGTTTCATTTTCTGCATTCTAGCACTGTATTTTGTAGTGTTATTAAAGAATTAATTTGATAACAGCTATACTCCAACTCCAGGGTATAAATAATTTGAAAACATAGGATATAAATAATCTGAAAGTACATAAAAGAGGGAAATCTGTTCTTTCTTTTTCCCTTGAAAGACTGCTTTGGAAAAATTAAGTACCTATGAAATGGTATGATATAATATGGCAAATCTGAAAGGAATTCAAAGAAGAGAGGATGCTTTAACAATGTTTTGTGCTGCATGAAATTAAACATTTGTTTCTCCTTTTTTTCTGGCTAAATTGTTTATCAGTTAATCAGTAACTTATAAACTAAGCCATCACTTCTCTGAATTTCCCCACCTTTCATAATCTGACTTGCACAGATAGGTCATGTAGTCATACTGAGTCAATGGAAGCAATGAAAGAGGTATTTACATCTCTAATTCTGATGAGATTTTTCACAATATTTCTATATTTAATTCTGCAAATGTTTGTGATGCATCCCAGCAGAGCATGTTAACTTTGACCTAGCACCTCAGTAATGTGGCTTTCAGTCTTCTGTGCTATTGCTGGACTGTAGTAGTCAGCTCGAAACACAAACATCACTGTTCTTCTCTCCCCTCAATGTCTTTGGTATTTTTAAGGATTTCCCTCCCTGCCCACCCCCGCTTTGTTTTGGAAAAGGAGCCAGGTAGTAAGAGAAAGAAAAAAAGCTTTTCCCCAGATAATGTATGTTCTTTTCAAAAGCTGTTAAGAACAAACGATATTTGGTTCCTAGTTTACAATTATTTTATGCTAAATAAAATGCTTTTAACAGAAGAGAGTTACTGACTATTTAATATGATGTGCAAAATACCTTTTGATATCCCTTTGAAATTCCTTTCTCCTTCTCTGGGGCACCAAGCTTGGTCAATTTTTTGCATGTTTAAAGTGGCTAAACACAAAAATACGGGGCAGTATTTACTGGACAAGCATTCATAATAGAGAGCTACGACTAATAACTTGTAAAGCTGGGCTTTAATATTGTCATCACCTCCAAAAAGGCACCTTAGGAGTTGATCAGACTCTTGCTGGTAAGTTGGCTGCACTTTGCTGCTGTTTGAAATGGCCTAAAGTTCAATGTTTCCCAGCTGCAGACTCCATTTCGTTTCTTTTTAGATTTAGGTAGTTTTATACTTTTTCATGTCAATGTGTTAACATAGGGTTAAAATGTTTCTAAAATCAGGATAGTTAAGAATAGGCTTTGGGAACGGGAGTAAGTAAGAACTGCTTGTACAGGGTCAGGTTAACATGAATATGAAGATTGTGTAGAAAACATCGGGATTGTTCCAGTTAACTGATGTGGATTAACACCTGCGAAATAAATCAGAAATACTGCGGGAGAAAGGGGGCTTAAAGTCATGCTTGGGGGGAAACAATGTCAAGTTGATAATTAACATATGATCATGCCACTGTTATGTAAGGGAAGGTATAAAATGTAATCCATCTCGGACCAATGTCGAAGTCAGATTTGGGTAGATGTTACACCCCGGCTTCCCAAGCTCGAATAAAAGGCACCTGCATATAATCATTCAGTGATTATGTGTTTTCCACGCTAACAAATGTTTTTGCTCTTGAATACTTTACTTACCAGCTATGCACAGCTCAATTTCTTTACTTCTGTCATAAGTCCTGTGTATGCACTTCCCTCTTGCATGTGACTATTTGGTATAATTTTTCATGTAATGTTGACCTGAAGATTCCTGTCAAAGATGCTCAATATTTCCTAAAGTAAGCGTGCTTGCAGTACTTTCTGTCATGACAGTGGCATTATGTGGCTAGCACAGACCTTTCCTGTGAGAATTCTTTCTCTCTTTTCTTGTGTTTTATAAACAAAGATAAAGTTTGGATGTTATTAAAACAGTTTCCCGAGATGTGCACAGTTTGGGCCTGGCCAATGGGCCCAGGGGGAGGTTTTGAACTGACCAATCTGGGTGACCTTTGAAAAGTCTATATAACTTAGAATTAAATAATAAAATACAGATCTTTGATGCCACACTGAGACTGGTTTTCTTCTCTCTGCTAGCGGCTCAACAGCGACAACATTACGTTACTTCTTTTCTTGACCTCAATACTTTTGCACTTCATTCAAAATATTTCTGACATCTTAGTCTTTGGGACTTCTGTCTTTGCATGAGAACATTTCAAATTCTGTTCTAAAGCCTAATTAATATGATGGATTGAAAGCAATGTTTGTGAGGTTTAAAAAGCAATAAGAAAAGATGCCCTTGCAGGGAGAACATGGTCAGAAAGTCTTTGATTTTCCTAAAGCCTTTTGAGTTCATGGTAAAGAGGAAAGTAAATACTGTCTGGCTTCACTTGTCTTGTGTATGTTTATTCAGACAGACAAGTTCTCAGAGTATACTGTGAAGTAAATGCATGTTCCTTTTTCATTCTAAGGAAATTGGTTAATATATTAATCATAAGTGAAATATTTTAAATAATAATGAATTTTTTTTAAGTGCAGTGATGTTTATATTATGTAATTTTATTTGCTTTTCCTAACCAGCTGTTTAAGTACATTGCAGTAAATATGGAAAAGTGCTCTAAGTGCCACAGCACCCATAATTGTATATTCTGTCCAGGAAAGAAGCACAGATAATATTATGTCCGTGGAGTTTAATAATGGAAATTTCTCTTTATAATATAGATGGGACAAAGTAATAAAATTGAGATAAAAATTAATAGTTTGGAGAAATTATCCTTATTCTTTTAATGAGAATCTGTGTTTTGTTTAGATGCAAATTACAATAGCTTAAGTATTTACATCAATACATTTAGCTTCATTTTTATGGCTATTTGTAGGTTTTGTAATAAATTCAGTACAAAATGTCTGTTCGGCTGCTTCTACTTTATACTTTTAACTTACCTCTACTGTCTCTTTATTAAACACTTTTCTATTGTATTCATTTACAACAAGAATTAAATTGCATCCAGCCTTGAGGTCCCCAGTACAACATATGGACCTGCTGGAGAGCGTTCAGGGGACAACCATGAAAATGTTCAGAGAGCTGGAGCACGTCTCCCATGAAAACAGGCTAAAAGAGCTTGGGTTGTTCAGCCCGGAGGAGAAGTCTCTGGAGTGACTTTATTGCAGATTTCTGGCAGCTAAAGTGGGTGTACAAGAAAGATGAAAAGGGGCTTTTAAAAGGGCATGCAAGGATAAGACAAGGAGGAATGGCTTTAAACTGAAAGAGGGTAGATTGTACTAGGAAGAATTTCTTCATTCTGAGGGTGATGAGACAGTGGAACAAGTTGCCATGTGGTGATACCTCATCACTATAAATGTTCAAGGTCAGGTTGGATGGGGATTTTAGCAACCTGATCTAGTGAAAGATGTCCATGGCAGCGAGGCTGGTCTACATGATCTTTAATGGTCCTTGCAACCCAAAACATTCTATAATTCTTTCTCCTTTTAGAATGTCTTCAGACCAGGTCTCCTTCTAGGTAAAACCCTTCATTTTGTCTGAACCAAGACTTTGACATAAGGTTTCCCTTTTATGGAGAGGTCAGATTGATATGAAGTATTCTATACTCCATGCTGAACAGAAGAAGTGAAACTGAAATTCCTCTATTTGTAGCTTAAAGTACATATCATGGAGGACTAATTTAGGGTAGGAAGCTTAATTCAAAATCAGAAATGTGCACTATCTAGAATTTCAGCTACCATAAGAGGGAATGCAAAAGCTATTTTTTTCCTCCCACACTGTAGCAAGAAGCTGGAGTTATGCTGACAATTAGTACAGTAAACACATAACATTGCAGGAGAGGTTAAATAGACTTAAGACAAAGTAATGGAACAATACAATTCTCAGATATTTTTATCTAATGCCAAAATAAAAAATGCACAAAGGGAATTAATTTGTTTTTGTCTTTTTTTCATAGCAAAAAGAGATTTGCTTTAAAAGCTATGGTATCTGTATTAGATGGTCACAAATGATCGAAGCTAATATTACACTTTACACCTTAAAATTTGTCTGCATGCTTTTACTACAACATAGTCTGTAGCTATTTTACGTGCCATTCTTTTCATACATTGATTGCTAAACTTCTGCAGAGCTCACAAATCCTTGAATATAATGCACAGTACTTCTGACACAAATAAGATATAATAGAAGTAGAAAAACTTAAAAATAAAATGCCAAGGAAGATTAAGAGCTGAGTTCTGTATAGGGAGAAATTAAATTAACACACTTGAGTTTGGAAAAGAAATGATTGACAATGGAAAAGAAAGAAACATGAGAAATAGGAAACAGTGTTTTGCTTTTCAACAGAAGATCTGTTTCAATGAAGAAGAACTGACAAAACTCAAGATGAAAAAGAAAGTGGATTCTTCACAAAATACACAAAATATGGAAGTCCTTGAAGAAAGAAAATGACACCTGTTTAAAACCTCCAGAAACAATTCATGAAAATAAAATATACCTAATGTTATGACCAGGGGACACCATCTTTTGCTCAAAAGGTTTCTGAACTGCTACTAACTAGAAGCTAATATAGATAGGAAGATATTCTGTTGAAGTACCATTATATGAAATTCTTATATTTTTCAGAATTTGCTGATTAATTTGTTTTGCCATGTAGCTGAATAGTTGTCTGTTGTTGTTTCTAAATATCCATCTTTGTTATTGCAGAATTCAGTACTTAGAAAAAAATTATAATCTCTGTGTAAACACATGAAAGGTGCTTCAGAATGTAGAGACACCACAGTCCACCATAACTAATCCTGTATTTGGCTGTATATGGGCTATTAATAAGAGCCATGGTAACAAACGATAGTACAATTTCCAAAATAACATGGCTGAAGCAACCTCGACTAGAAATACAAGTCAGTGTGCTTTACCACTGCATCATCACCTCTGTGCTATATTTAGTATACTATCTATATTGCACATTCTGTAATGTATTACAGCTAATTCATGGCCATTTCTACTTTTCCTGTTCTCTATGCATTGTTTTCTTAGCTATACAGAGTTAATGTTAAGAATCAGAAGTTGAATTTTAATCAGTAATTTTTCAATCTTTGATTAATAAATTGTAAAGGACTTCAGCAATGCTTTTATTTATGATTTACCATTATTATTTTGCATGTATCAACATTATTGCAGAGGTTCTTGGATTTCAAAGCTGTAATTGTGTCATCCTTCATTATTCTTCACTTCATCTTTGGAGCTTGCCGCATTGTCTGCAAAAGAGAAAAGAAGAAATGAACAATAAATACCAATTTTAACATAACACAGTAGAAGTGATAAATTGTTTTGGCATGGTATAGAAACAAAATGAGTTTCGAAAGATAAACATGTGTTGGAATTTAGAGGGTATAAACTTCATTTTTTATGGCTGTTATAAATCACTGGACAAGAAACTGTAGCATACTCAGGATCATACTTTGTTCTACTCTGCCTCTGAACATTTATATCCATCAAAGAAATTACAGCTCAAGTATTTTTTAAGGTGTCATTTATTTACAGGTGATGATAATGATAAACAAATCCTTACCTAGTACACTGTGAAAGCTCAGAAGCAGAAATGATAGATGCAGGAAAACATGATAAAAACACAATAAATACAACTTTTTTTTTTTTTTTTAATTTAGGAGCATTAAATCTTTTTTACATGGTGGTTGATTCTGTGGAGTTAAAAGATGGTGGACACATTTAGAGCCTCTGACTAGAGTACCTACAGTCTGATGTGTGTTGGTGGACCCAGTCTGATCACAGAATATCAGCTGTTTCTCAAGAAGAATTATTCCTGTGGTCATTTAGAGCAACCCATAAACTGTTTTTTCCTCCAAAGCACTGTGGCCATCTTTAGCATGCTTTTAGGGGGAGTTCTATGGATGTTCTGAAGTTCCATGAGAACTGCTTGAGTGCCGAATGAGTGGAACAAAAATATGCCAAAGACTCCTCAAATTCTATTACACTTTAAGTTACAAATATATATATAGCCCTAAAGTGACTTCATCTTTTCACTTGTTGAAAAGGAATTCTTCTGTACAGACATGTACATGACATGTACAGATCTGCTTATTGTAGGCGTTGGCAGATAAATTCTGTTTTTGTATTACATGCTAGAAGGGCTGTCTTTGCTAGTTCGCACACTATCTTCACATAAATAATTTTGTCTTCCATGACTGTTACCAAGCCTATGGTAATTTTGATGAATTATTTTTTGGTTTTGCTTTTTTCTGGTTTTGCGTTTCTTTTGGAGTTTTATTTTTTTTCAGGAGGGGTTGAGGGGTTTTTCTTTTTTCATTACTTGGACTCTTGAAACAATATAATTATCTTACACATCTTAAGAAGCATTCTGGAAATTCAATGGACTATTCAATTTTGTTTACATGTGTTTTGCCCAGGACCTGTAATGTTTCTTAGTTTATTTTATTATTAAATTTATAAGAGCAGGACTCTATATTCTTGATGAAACAGATAATGGAAATTTTTAGTTAATTTTTACAATCAGTTATCAAAGTCATCATGGACACAGTCACACAAATACTTACACATACTTGAAGACAACTTAGTGTTTTCTCTTTTAAATAGTATAAAAATATTAGGATTACTTAAAACTAATAAGTTACTCCATATTGGCAAGTTCCTGTAAACTTTTCTGACCACACAGATTGCATAATATGAGGAAACATTTCAGCAGTTTATCTCTTGTTTTCATCTTGTAATGTCTGTTTTGAAGTGTACTAAACATTGCAATTCAACAATTTTTTTTAACCTTCACAATGATTTATCAACTTACAGCAATTAATTTTAACACACAGAAAGAGTAGTTTCCCCTTTCCTGCATCCTTCATCTAAATCTTCACTGTCCATAAAATGAGAATTAAAATGTTCCCTCAAATTGTGTTCTGAAGGGAAATTAAAAATGATTACCAGAAATCTCAAGGGAGGCAATATTTGTAAAGCAAGGTAATGAAAATTTCTCCTATAATATCACAATTTACAGTCTAAATTTATAGTTCATTAACTGGGATAATTGTAATGAGTAGTAAAAATGTGGGTTAGCTGGATATCATATCAAGGACTCCAAGTTCCTAGGTGTCTAATTCCAGTCTACTGCTATCAGAGTGTTAGAAAATTAATTTATTTTCTTAAGAAACTGAATTCTGGTCTACAACACTTTTTTAAACTTTGGTCTTTTCCCTTTGACTAGAAGCAAAAATTAGTGAAAATGTGATGAGAAACTGTTTAATGAGAGATTTAGAGACTTTTGAGTTTGTTCTCATAATTGCTTGAAAGGCAGTGGCTTGTGTGTTATTCAAAATTAGGAAAGCAGAAGTAGATTAACGGGTAGAAAACCAACATGCTGAGCAACACAAGACAAAAGGAGGAGGTAGAAGTAGAAGGAGGAAGAAGGAAGAACAGAATTATAGATGACAAAAAGCTTTCAGGACAGGTCTCAGGATCTTCCAAAGGAATTTTACTTTTTGTAGTCACTTACTGGCTAAACTATATGGATTAATGATACAAAGAATAAAAATACTTTTGGGTTTTGGGGTGGGGAAGGAATTAAATCTACAGTTCTATACTCTTAAAGGGACAGAGAAAAAAAAAGACTGGAATATTACTAATAGAAAGGAAGGTAAGAACATCAGAACTGAGCAGTATTCATTAAAAGTAGATAATAGTTACTAATACCACTGAACGCAAATATAAATTGTTTCAAACTCTATGTCCTTGTTCAACCCACAATTTTTTATCCACTGTGCTTTTCAGTTATGACAGTAATAATTTTTTTTGTTATTATAACTTAATGAAAATAATTTTATTCTAATTGGTATATTTAAACTCATGAATATGTAGGAATCCACTCCAAGACACAGTGAGTTATAGTTGAAAGGACAACAAACTTTCACAAAAATTGCGGTACAGAGAGAAGAAACCAGAAAAATTCTCACTTCCAAAACGTGTAATTAGGACTTGCATGTAATTGCAAAACCAAATCCTCAAGGGTATCAAAGATATCCCTGCACATGTATATGAAATTATCCTGGTAAAATTGTTTGTCTATTCAAATTTTTCCTGCCTAATAAATTGTCATGTTATAATAAAAAGTTACAAGGGGAACATCTTAATTAATATCCATCGAAAAGAGAACTGTTAATGAATTCTTTTAGAAGGGCATTTTTAAATGTTCACACTGGGGTGGTAGATAAAGGCAATATAAAGAGACATTGGCTTTAGTTTGTATATCTCTATCTCAGGAGTCCACTGTTCACCCTGTGTCAAATACTGTGTTTTGAGAGGAGGAATTAAACCTGGTTTTACAAAAACGTTGAAAAAGGTTTTCATTATAAAAAGTTGCATCTTATGCAGTCCGAGATTAATATTTAGGAAATTGGACCTGGAAGCAATGAGGATGGTGCTAAAAGCCCAGCTACTCCTCATGTATGTGTCCAAGTTATAAAAATATTAGCATGGCCTGTAACACAGATTTGTTCTCTCCTGGGATCACATATTCCCTGGTTATTCCTGGTCATTTTTTCCCAGATATCAAGAGAGAGGTCACTGGAATAGATGGCAGAGACAAGTCATTTTTGTTGAGAAAATGAAAGTTTATTAAAATGCTATGTCACTCTACAATGTCCAGAGAATGGCCCTTGGCCCTATTTAATTTGCTATTACAGACATAGTATTCACATAGCCAAACTAATTTAATATGACTGTGTATATTTAACTGAGGTACCTTCTTCATAAAGCTAAATTTCAGCATAGATTAAGGTAATCTAAATTAGGTTAAAAAAAAAAAA
>VZRM01005381.1:559669-850909 GCA_013397955.1 Grantiella picta
ATCTACCAAGACCCCGTCTAGACAGCTGCACAGCCCGCGGCTGCTGAGGACCTTCCCTGCGTGTTCAGGCTCACTGGCAGCTCTCCCCACGCAGTGGGGGGAGGGCTGCTTGTGGGTCTGCGCCGCTGCATTGAAATAATGTTCATTGTGGTGAGAAGGAAGAGCAAACGTGGAAATTGTGATGTAGACAGTATTTATTAACATGTTGTATCTTACATCTCTATGTCTTTACTGCATTAGAATATTTAGCTCAATGGGCACATTTTGCAAATTCTTCCAAACAGAAGAATAAAATGTCAATTGCAAATTCATTTCATTGTTATTGTAAGTCAGACTACATAAAGAACCTAATACAATAATGCGCGATTAGCTATTAAAATTAATTTGATATGTATCAAAGTATCATATTAACATTAATACCTTGTGCTTTAATTAAGCTCATGAAAGCCAGTACAAGATAAAGATGAAATGAGCAAATAACATTATCTAATAGCATTCCTGTTGACAATCTAATACCATTTTCTTTTGACCATTTAGGAGCATATTTTCTGTTTAAGTCATTCTAATTGCTTCAGAAAACTGAAAAGCTAGTTACAAAAATCAATTGGTAAAGCCCTGCAACCTGTGTAAAATTTTTTGCATTAAAAGGAAACGACAGCTCATATTTAAACCAAAACTCTATTTCACGGTCTTTAGCACTTCAGCACATAATTTTCAGCATTTCACTGTCATAGAAATTAGAATTTGCCGAAATTAGAAATTAGAAATTGCCATAAATTTTGTCATATTGCTTGGTTCTAAATATTTTTTGTACTTTTTTTATGTTGTTTGGAACTTTTTTTTGACAGGAATTGAAAAAAAGATAGGTAAATGACCACCCACACTATCATGACACTTTCCTAGCAAATATTTTTACCATTTAGTTTCTTTCTAGCATACAGCTTTCCAAGCATACCTTCAACTGAAGGTGAAGCTAAAACAGCAGCAAATGGTGACGATAGATGTTCAAGGTGCTCCACACATAGAGAGTAAAATTGTTAAAAAAAATCTTATTTTAGAATGTTAAACATCAGTAGGAAGCAAGTGCATGAATGGAGGAAAAGCTATATAACAGTTTTCATACAGTGTTCAGCAAAACTAGAACAGGTCTAGGGACATAAAATCATTCATCATCCAAAACTTTCTCATGTTCAAACACTGAAAGTTTTGGAAGCCAAAACTTAATAAAAAGCCAGCGTCAGAAGAAAAAGTATCCTAGCTCTAGAGGTCCCAGGTTCTGATAGGCTTCTGTCATTACTTGTTCCTGTTTCGAAAGACTGAAAAATTCATTTTAGTGCCACACATTTTGGAAGTTCTTAGAATTATTGCTGAAAATAATCTCATTAGCACAAATAAGCAAAACAGGGAAAGAATTTGATATGGAATTTTACAGAGAATTTAAAATCTTAAGAGAATCTCTTGTCAGATTTCTTCTGTTACTTTGCTGTCTGGTTTATATGTACACAGACATACACACTTGCACACACATAGACATTCTTCTATCAAAGTTTTCTTTATCTAGTCTCTTTACCGCTTTGAAAACCTGTCTGTATAAAAACATCTTCTAACTGGTCCAGAGATAGTAAATGCAATGTTATTTTTCTCCTGTTTTTTAAATTTCCAAATATGGATTTCAATATAGCATATTTAGTCTGCTGATGACTTTGGATAGAAGTTACTTAATTCAAAATGCAATGCTGAAGCCTTACTTATTAATTTCAGTTATGGCATATTGATAAAATGTTTTATCAATAACAGAGTTAGGTACAACAAAGTACATAGCTATAATTCACTCTAAATTACGTATAAGTAAAATACAGTTTGGTGGTGAAAGGTTTTCTGATTCTTTTCTGGGCTTCATTTTAGTGAGAGGTTAAAAAAAGAAAATCCTTAAAAATCCCTAGCACACAAGTATTGCTTGGGCATGATTTGAGGTTACGAATTGATCACTTGAGTGCAGGTAGGCTGGAAATTCATGACATGCTACTTCTGGGGGTAAATATTTATAGCTTAAGAATACTGAACATATTACAATTCACCCAAGATATGTGTGTCACTCAGCTGAAAAGGACTTTGAGCAATGGATCACTAAAGGGAGTTTTTTGAAGGCTTCATGAGAACTCAAAATGCACTTAGCCAAGTGAATGACAGAGTTTCCTGTCACTGTCAGAACTGTATCTCTGTGTGTCAGTGAAAGGGATAGGAAGTATTTTTGATCTTCAGAAAAGCAGGAAAAAACCAGAAATCTTACCAAGCCCTTTAAAGTGTTACAATTTAAAGCACTTAGAAGTTAACGAATGTGCATTAAGAAGAAAGTTGACTTGGATATCTCTTATTATTCTTAAGTCAAAATACTCCATTAGTGGAAGGAGTGTAGGTTGCCTGCATTGTATATTTAGCAGTTTCTTCTTTCCTATAGTACCTTTTTTACTCCAATGAGTTAGTTACTGAGAACTCTAATCAATGTTTTCTGTAGATAAATCTCTCTATTTTCAATGCTTTACAAGCAGCTCAGAGTTGTACTCATCCAGATGGACGAAAGCAGAACTTTTATTTTTTAAAGAAAGTTATTTCTTATATCAGAGATTTTGTGTACCTAATCCTTGATTCTACCAGCAACAACTTCATTCATAAAACCTGAGGTGTGGGGTCTGTCTTTCTCTCATTGTTGTCCAATGTCCTCTAATGGGAAGTATTAATAAATGCTGTTACTACTTTTCAAAATTTCTTTCTTCTACTAGCAAGTAATTTCTCTGTGTTCATGGGCTAGATTATTTTTACAGTATTTGTTTCCTATGTCCTCATTAATAATTAGAACTTCACCTACTGTATTTTTCTATGTCAACCTGTATAATGAAAATAAATCTTTTCAAAAAGTAGAATTTTTAAAAGTGAAGTTTGATTTTTTTTTTTTTTTAATGAGCAGGTACAGCTTCCTTTACATACATAGGCATATACATACATATTGCTGTACATACATACTTCAACCAAGAAACTATTTAAATTTTCAATATACATTTTCATATCTATGACCAGAAGAACTCTGAGGGCCTGAAGAAATCAATTAGTATTTCTTAAAAATTCTGACACTTCATAAAGAAGGTATTTTTGGAACTGTCAGCTCAATATTTATTTTTAGCAAAATATGGCAATTTTTTACTCAGAATTCAAAAAGAAAATATAACTAAAGAGTAATAAGCTTGTATAAAATAACTGTAACCAAATCAAAAGACATTTTTAATGAAATTGCAAGATTGATTTAAAAAGATGGAATTTTCCTATTTAATTTTTAACATGTGATATGTCCAATTTAAGAAACAGAACTATACTTAAGCAGCATTGGATCAGAATTAGACCTTTTCTGTATGCATGAAATTTCTTCTATGGAGAGTATATATGGACATACATGTACTGACAGGAATTATTAATGTGGCCCCTAATTAAATCACTTCTAAAATCTGGAAATATTTATTGATTCTTAGTGTTAAAATATGCCTATCAACCTAGGTTACACACTAAATCCTGATAGCTCTATTCTTTACCTGCATATCTGAGGAAAGGACTTGGAATATTTAAAAAGTCCTCTTTCAAGATTCCAGTTTTACTGGCTATGTCAGACATTTCACTCCAGATTTTCTAAATCCCATATTATAATACATTCCTGAAGAATCTTTCCTAAATATTTTTTGTTTGCTTGTTTGACAGGAACTCTTCTACTTTATATAGAGTAGAATTTCATAATTTATTCTTTTTTTTTTTTTTTAAATTTGGGAATCACTCTCAATCACACACTCTCTCTCTCTGTTTCTATATACATATGTACATACATATATTGCCAGAAAATTGTTGTATTTTGCATAGACAATAAAAATATTTGCATTACAAAGTCTCTAGACCACTGATAGGGCACAAGTACTTTTTTTATATATGTTTCTCCAAATATTTTCTTCATCAGGAGAGGTGATCTTTAAATCTTTTCACAGGATTCTTCCCAGAGTTCTTGCCTTAAATCAGGGGTCATGTGGAGACATGTTCTTATACTATATCTGATCCTATTTTATCCTGTCTTTACTGTACCTGGGATCCACTTGAAATTACTTCCTACAGATTTCCAGCATCTGCCAACACTTGTAGTCAGTCACTTTAACAAGCCACCCTGTCGTTTTATTTTAGCACTTTCCTAGGAATGTGCATCAAAAAGCTCTTCTAGGTTCATTCCATCTGTCCAGAATCATAATTTTTTTTCTTTCTTCTTGAAAAGGTTATTAATTTATTGATAATCATTGATGGCTTATCAAAGTTTACAACATTTAGGAGTGAAAAAGGGAGTAGAACAGATCATCAGGCACTTGAAATTATTCTATCTTTATGAAGGTGACAGGGGACGTTGAAAAAAAACCAACACATTTTCAGCTTAACTTAAAAGAAAAAAAATCGTTATAGGCTCCTCTGACTCAAAATTAGAAGTAGCTCAGTTTACATCCTTACTAGTGAAATTATTCACCCCAAATCAATGAACTCAGTGACAAGGGCAGGTTACGAAAAAAGGCATGAACCTAAGAAAATTTCATGGCATCAGACCTGTTTCACTGGCCTCAACCTGAAGATTTAAACCACAGTTTAATTCACCCCAGTGTGGTCTAGTAAGTATGAAATCAAATGGGCTTGTACTCACAGCTCTCAGCACACTAAACAGAAGATGTCTAAACTAGATGATAGCATCCCCTTCAAAACTTGTCTCTGAAGTCCCAGCCCTCTAAGTGTCTTTTGATTCCTACCTCACCACTTTCATGTAGACACCTTTAATGCTGATGTCTGCACCTGCCAGACAGAAACTAGAAAATCTTTATTTCTGCATTGATAATAAAATGTATTCAGAGTATGTAAGAAAGATGGTTTCAGTTCAGCACTTAGGAATGCAGAACAGTCTGGGATCTACATGGCTGGGATCTGTGGAAAGGAGTTCCAATGGACAGCAAGCACAATATCAGCAAATAATGTGCAGCTGCCTGGCAAAGAAAGCCAACAGGTTGCTGGGATGCAGCAACAGCAGCATCATCATCAGAGAAAAAAAAAAATCCCCCCCTGCTCAGCACTTGGCACATCACACATGTAATACTGCTTTCAAATTTGGTCCCCACCAAGCAAAAATATGTCGGTAGGTTGGAGAACGTTCAGAGAAAGGTCACAAAGATGATCCAAGGACTGGGAAGCTGCCATATGAGGACAGGCTGAGAGAAGTGGGTTTTTTCAGTCTTGGGGAAAAAAAAAAAGCTTTGGGGAGACCTTGTGACCCTGTTCCAGTATTAAAGGGTATCTACAAGGAAGTTTGCAAGGAGTCACATGGAAAAGATGAAGGATAATGAGTACAAGTTACTCTTGAGGAGATTCAGACTGGACAGAAGAGAAAAATTTTTCACAGTGACAGTGGAATAATGTCCTTAGGAAAGTGGTGCATTCCCCAGTGCTGGACACTTTCAAGACTCAGCTGGACAGGGTGCTGGGCCATCTTGTCTAGATTTTGCTTTTGCCAAGAAAGGTTGGACTAGATGATCCTTGAGGTTGTGTTCAACGTGGTATTCTATCATACTATCATTCTATGATTTGTAGCTACCAACTGTAGCTTGGCTTTATACAAGAAAAAACTGACACTTTGAGTCATGAGTCATCTGCTTTTTCTGGCCAGAGAGAGTGCTCTTGACATAGACTCACATCATTTCACTGTGCTGAATCTGTAAAGTCTGGATGCCTGCTTTATACAGGGAAAAATAACTCTATTGTCTGAGCATTCTTATAGATCTTAACTGAGTCTCCTTTCCAATAAGGACAACACTAAAATGTTATCTAATGAAAATGAAGTACTTTCTGTTCTTTGTTGTAAACTATAGCTTTGCCTCATACATTTATTCCTGAACTAGACTAGTTCAGAGGATCTGGATAGAAACAATACAGCCTTATCCATAACAAGTTCTAAGAGTCATGGTAATAAAATAAAATTATTGTTCAATATTTTTTTGTGTGCTGCTTGAGAAAATCTGTCAGATTGAATCATAAAAACATTACAAAATAGGCTTAAAATTAAAAGAGAATAAGATTCACACCTCTTATGTCCTCCCCCCACACCTTCCTCTTTATAACTTATCTACCAGTCTTTGTACAGACATAATAAATCTGACTGTGTGTTCCCTGGTTCTCTGTCTTTTTTGACCTTTTTAGCATAGTGGCATGTGCCTGAGAATGCTGTCTCAGCAAGAAAATACAGCTTTCCTACAAGACCAAGCAGTTAACTGGGGGAAAGTGTATTAGTAAAGTGGCTGCATTATGCCAAGCAGGAGAAAGCAGGAGAGAGAATGAGGCAAACTTTGCTTGCTTTGCAATTCTTTAGAAGATGCTGAAATCTGTCTGGCCCCTCTCTGGGGGCCTAAAACAACTTCATAATGACTAAGGAGGTAGTTCCAGTTAATTAGCCCTGAACATCACAAAGCAAGTTTTTAATACTCTTTAAAAAAACCCCTTAGGTATAAAAACTCCCTAGGTATAACAAAAGGTGCTGTTGTCTTTCCATTCCCTTTCTTTTAGAGTTCCTATGAGAAATGATCCATTTGTTACTTGACTCAGCTTCTGGCTGAAGTGCCCTATGAAGAGAAGACCACAATTTTCTAGTTTGTAATAGCTCACACATTCTGCTTCAAAAAAAAAACTTCTACCTCCCACGCACGACAAGAGAAATTGGCACCTTTTTTTCACAACATGTGCTGGTTTTGGCTAGGGTAGGGTGAATTTCCTTCACAGTGGCTGGTATTTGGCTGGGTTTTTTTGATTTCTATTAAACATAGGGCTGATAATATAGAGATGCTTTTGTTATTGCTGAGCAGGGCTTGCACAGAGCCAAGGCTTTTTATGGCCTTTTATGGTCCTCATATTGCACCACTAGCAAGGAAATCGGGGCTGCATGGGAAGCTGGGAGGAGACACAGCCGGGACACGTAACTCCAATTGAACAAAGAGATACTCCATACCATATGCTCAGTATATAAAATGAGGAAGGAAGAAGGAGAAAGAAGGGGGATGTTTGGAGTGATAGCATTTGTCTTCTCAAATAAATGCTGATTGATGGGGCCCTGCTCTCCTGGAGAAGGCTGAAACACCTGCTTGCTGATGGGAAGCAGTGAATGGATTCCTTGTTTGCTTGTGTGCATGGATTTTGCTTTCCTTATTAAAATGCCAATCCCAGACCATGAGTTTTCCAACTTTTATTCTTCTGATTCTCTCCTGATCCTGCTGGTGGGGTAGTAGGTGGCTATGTGGGACTTGGTTGATGGCTGGAGTTAAACCTTGACACAGCTGAAGATAGGCTTTCTGATGACGTTTCTCTCTCTGCGGGGGGGGCGGCAGGANGCTGGTTCTCTGAGAGCCAGTTCCAGGAGAAGGAAGGAAAGATTTACAAAAGGGGTACACACCAATAGGTTTTCAGGTACAGCAGAGCATATTTCAAAATGAACCAATGGCATACAGAGCAGGGAAACAAAGGGAGCACATGGAGATGCATTACTACATTCTGAGACATGCTGAAGTCATGAAATCTTACAGTCCATGATCCCTTCTGTACCACTGCATACAACATACCCACTAAGAAGGCACAAGGTAATGGAAAACAGTAAAATAACTGCATTTTAGTCTAAACATAACAGAAATTGTATAAAAAAATCAAAACTTCATTTACTGAGAAAGCAAAAATCTTAGCTAAAACTAAGGTAGAACTTAGTGAGACACATGATGAGAAAGAGTCTAGAATTTAGGGAAAGAAGGAAGAGAGCAGAGGAGATTTCAGGTGGTTCAAAATCATCTGACGTTAAAAATCACAGTGAGTGGGTAAACAGGCGAACAGGATTCTTCAGGGAATGGCAATAGAAAGACTTGCCAACACTGCCTTACTTTTTTACCCTCAGAACAGAACCAATTTCTCTGAAGGACCAATGGAGTGAAGCTCTGAAGAGAATGAACTACTAGTTACTGTGAATAGTATGAATGACCAGGCTAGCAGTGTGGTGCTGGACTTTCTCTTTTGTGAGTCTTCCAACCACAGCATCAAGTGAAGGCAGAATGCCAGAGGTAGGTGTTCAATGGATGGGATGTGTGTATTGGGTAAAAACTGGTGTCAAGCTGAGATGGAGAATAGAAAATATGTGCTCAAACTTTAATATCAGTTCTTTGTTTTTGTAGTGTTTCCTGAAGAGGGACACTACAAGGAATTTAATACTCTTTCAACAGCCCAAATACATTGAATGAGACTGCGAGCAATGCACAGGTGTTTTGCCAGTATTTGTCATGATTCTCCTTCCTGATATGTTACTGATGGCATTCACAATACAATCATTGAATAATTTAAGTTGTAAAGGATCTCCAGAGTCATAGAGTCTTCATCTTACTTCAGTCCCAAGCAAATAATTTTGTTCAAATTCTCCTCAAAAGTTCCCTGGAAGTTCAGACTAAAATACTAGCTCTCACAGTCTACTGATATTAATATGCTTGTTTTAGATCAGTTTCTCAAATTTTTGTAGGAAGCTACAATAATGTTTCAAAGATGAAGAGTATCTGTTTATTTTGTTGCCTAACCCCTGCATTGACCCTATTGAACTATTGGCAGTACACTAGAAATCTCCACACAGTTTATGTACTCTTTCTCATTAATGCTATTACTGGTATCTGTCAGTCTTGCAAAGCAATAGATCAAAAGGCAAGATCAAAGTTCTTTTTTTTTTTTTGCCTAAAACAAAACATAAATTAACACAAGGATATTGTAGTGCGTTAACCCTGGCTTATGCCAGGCACCTACCAAAGCCACTCAATCACTTCCCTTCAAAAGTGGACAGAGGAGGGAAAATATAGCATAAAGTTCATGAATGCAGGACCAAGATTTAGTGTACCTAGTTTTTAATCATAATTATCTTCAGAAGAGATGTTCTCCCCTTGTATTCTTAACATCAATATAATGTTACTATTCTCTTCTTCATTACTGAGAATGAGTGGCATTGAACTAATCACTTGTGTGCTGATTACAAAACATCCTGTTCATTCCTCATTAACCTCTGTGAACCACTGAGAAATATTGAGCTGACCTGACATATTTTTATTGCCCTCTTTGTGGCTTGTCAGGCACTTAATCACTATAGCTCTGTAGAAATTACTTATAACTTTATCAGTGTGCATTTTATTTTCACACTGTTACACCAAATCCATGAATATTTGGAATGTGTACATGCAGGTCAAATAGAATAGAATATTTTTTTTCAAAAACAATAGTTGTAATGTGGAGCAAATTACGATGACATTGAACTGAAATAACACAGAAACAGGAGTTCAGAAAGAAGCTCATCTATTTTTAAATAAAGAAAATATTGACTGTGACAGTACTGACAGTATTTCATGAGTTATATGTATTGCTTGCATACAATTAAGTAAATCATAATAAATTAGTGATGAAGTGAGAGAACCAACCCAAAAGACTTAATAAGTTCATAATGTTTGATTTACTCTCCTGATTGTGCTCTTGTTTTCAGGCGTTCTGGTTAGAGTTCATTTCACCAAGATTTTATTGTTCACATCTGAACCAGCCCACATTTGAACTTTGCTTGGTTGTGGTGGGTTCACCCTGGCTGGATGTCAGATACCCACCAAAGCCACCCTATCAGTCCCCTCTGCAACTGGACAGGGGAGAGAAAATATAACAAAAGACTCATGAGTTAAGGACTGGTAGAGATCGCTCACTGAATACTATCATGGGCAAAGCAGACTCTGCTTGGGGATCTTAACTGAATTGATTGATAACAAAACTAGAGCAAGATAATGAGAAATAAAAGAAATTTAAAAACACTTCCTCCCACTCCTTCCCCCTTCCCGGGCTCTACCTCCTCCAAGTTCTCCAAGAACTGCTTCCACTTGGGTCACTCTTCCATGGGGTGCCATCCTTCCAGCACAGCCTGCTCCTATATGGGTCTCCCAAATAGTCACAAGTCCTCCCAGAAAACCTACTCCAGCATGGTTTCCACTCTCCACAGGTCTGCAAGGTCCCTGCCAGGAGCCTGCTTCAGAACAGGCTTCTCACGAGTTCGCAGCTGCCTTTCAGGCACCCACCTGCTCCATCATGGGTCTCCTCCATGGGCTGCAGGTGGTTCTCTGCATCATCTCACCCTCCATGGGCTGCAGCTACACAGTTGCTTACCCATGGTCTTCAACATGAGCTGCAAGAGAACCTCAACTCCAGCACCTAAAGCACCTCCTCCCCCTCTGAGGCGTTGTCCCTGAAAAGCAGCCAAAGCCCCAACGGCACAACGGCAAACAGCTACGCGGGACGCGCGAGCCGGGCGGGGCGCCGGAGCCGGGGAGCAGGCAGCGGTGGTGTGGAATTTGGGGGACAGAAATCCGGCGGGAACCACGGTGGGGCGAAGAAACATACGGGCACAGTCTCTGGTATTCCAGGGAGACTTATTAGGATTTTCGGGTGGGGTTCCAGGGGAGGTGAAGGGGGAGGAGAGCAGGGGAAGGATGAAGGGGCTGAAAGCACACGCTGGCAAGGGTTTATAAGGGAAGGGAAAAGGGGAGGGAGTTAGCTCTGAAGAGCCAACCCAGGAAAGTCTGAGGGGAGAAAGGCAGGGGTACACACCAATAGACTTCTGATAGGGCAGGGCGCATAATTCAAAAGAACCAATAACATACAGAAAAGGAGAACAAAGCAAAAACCTCTGGAACTCTGCAGAGACACATTGCTACACCCCTCCTTCTCCACTTACTCTGGTGTCCAAAGCAAAAATTAACTCTGTTCCAGCTAAAATTATTACACTGCCTCAGATATATATGTCTACTGTGTATCTGCCCACACTTGGTGAAAAATCCTGCTTGTCTCTGAATACATTTCCATATTTGTTTAATTACTGAAAGGTTTTTCTTTTACCAGTTCTTCCTGCTTTTAAATTTTTTTAAATTCTTTTTTTATTTTCCCATTCAATTCACTTCAAGACCAATACCTGTACATGTACCTAACTGTATATATTATTGTACAAGGTATACACAAATTATTTAATCAGTAGGACTTTTATTTATATCTCCTTTTTTTTGTGTTGTTGTAGGTTCTCCAAAATAAAATAATTTTCTGGAAATAATTGACTTGTGATGAAGAATCTTTTTCCTGCATCAAGCTATACCACTGTACTCCTACAGGTTCAGATGGTCTATATTCAGCTATCCTGATTCAGCTGAGAGCATGATACAGAAATAAACTGAGTAGCAGTGACAAAGGAATTAAACACAAGAAATATGTAAGGTTCTCTTCTTGCATATCAGCAGCACATGACATTGCTGATCATAAAACATCATTATCCTGACATGCAAGAAGACGTACCAGAAGAATATACCAGTCTCCATTTTCCTGGATTGTTCGTGATTGAAGACATAGGAAGCATTTCTATAACAGGACCTTCCTTCTGGGACTCCTTAAAAATCAGGGCTTTTCTTTATAAAAAGTAAATTTCTATTTTTCTTTAGGATATAAAATGTCTAAGTAGTTGTATCATTACAGTATTTGAAAAAATGAAAAGGAGAAACTTTGTAGGCTTCCATATGTAGTTCAAGCAAATATGAATTGCACTAGGCAACAGTAAAAATAACTTACAGTTCTGGTACAATTTCCTTTAGTAGGAAGCCCCATACAATAAATTTTATCTACAATTTGAGTATATTTCTGAATTCCATACTAGTACATAAAATGAAGTAAGATAGCAGCAGCCTGATAAATATTTTATATATCCTGACTGGATAAACAGATTCAGATGCATCCCAATACATGATGACTACCATTAGTCATAGTCACCTCTTTATGGCCTCAGCCTTCTGGAAAATTTAATTCATTTGTTATGCTTTGTGCATAGCCTGACAACCATGAATATAATAGGCATTTGTTCCTTGCCTGCAACAGTCAGGTCACAACATCCAAGTGCTCACAATGCACAGTCAGTGTTACTGAGCAGAGAATATTGTGGTCACGCTGATGTCAGACAAGAGGTTGAAGTCATGCAAGACAAGTAACTGTTATCAGTGCCTCATGGACATCCATTTCCACAGAAGCTGAGGAACAACACAGACTTCAAAACTTCTGAGTCTGAACAGCAGCACAATCTGACCCGGTTTTCTTTAAGAATGCAAAAAAAGAGCAGGTAGGTTACAAAAACTTAAATCAAACATACTAAGAAATCAACCCAAACTTTGCTGTGTAAATATACCCATAGCAAAAGAGTAGGGGAAAAAAATTAAAAATCCCCAAATTCACTTGCTGTACTTTCAAGTCATGAGGGTTTTATTAATGGAAAAAACTTCACAGTAATTCTTAAATTTTGGAAAGAGCACAGAGAGCCAACAGTAAGAACAAAACTTCATTCACCCAGAAAGGGCAAAATTTGAAGCATTTCCTACACACAAAAAAAAAAAAAAAAAGGAAAAAAAAGAAAAAAAAAGGGAACAGATGAGAGAAAATGCCTATCCTAGGCACACTGGGAGCATTCACCAAGTAGCCGGACAAGAATAAGGTCCTGTATCCTCAAAGAACTTTCACCATTTTAAAATCCCATTGATTCCCTTCCTCAAGAAGGAAAAAAAAATTAGAAGATAGCAGGGAAACAGCCATGCATATTTTTCTTTTTTTTAAATACTTGAAAACAATTTAGACTAAATAACACCCAAACTGTTTAAGTATAATCCTATTATAAGAATTGTCACACTCTTTGTAGTGAGAAAAAAATCCTCATTGCAGGTATCACTTATCAAAAAACACATCATGACCCTGCCTTAATGTGGACCAGTGATCATGTAATTTTTAAATGCAAATTGTAGCTTTTTCTGTATATTGACTTGTATAACTCCAAATGTACTCAGCTGCAATACAAGCAAAGGAACTGTTTTTCTTTCCTGAAAGTGACAGGACTATTACTTTGCCTTTTCTAATTAGAACATATTTCTACTTAGGTGTCACTTAATGGACAGCAGGTTCAAATTCCTTTGTGGGGCTGTATTGGGTACAGGTGTAAAGGTTTTGGTATGCGGAGAGAGCTGCAGGGATGGCCTGTGTAAGGAGGTGCCAGGGCTGCCCTGTTCCAAATACAGATATTTCCAGCTGGGGCCAACAGATGCACAAGAGGGCATGGCTGAGCCCAGCAGCCACCATGGTGGCAGCTCTGGAAACATATATTTAAGAAATGGCAAAAAATTCACAAAAAGAAGATATACTGGTTTTTTATGTTTTATGAGGGATAGTAATATTTCCAGGCGCCAAAACACAGACGTAGCAGTGTGTCTGCAGGTTTTAGTGGAAGCAAGCACCGTAGTCAGAGATGATTGGCACCGCACATCCCCCTTCCCCTATCCCATAGAGTAAAAAGCTGGAAAATTCTACTTTGTTCCCTCTGGCCGAGTTTCCCCATTGGGTTTGAAGTTCTGTGCCTTCTCTCCTAGTGTCCCCATTCCCTAGCTCCCCTGTCAGTTCTGTATTCCCCGTGCTCCTACTGGCTATCCTCTCAAAACCCCTCCCAACTCTCCATCCCTTTTAACCCCATGCTCGCTTCCGTTCGGTGCTTTCTGCTCGTCGGAACCCAGCCACCTCCTCCACCCGCGTTCCGCCCCGGTCCCAGCCGCCTTCTCCTCCCCGTCTTTCCCACCAATAAACCCTCGATTCCAAAAGCTAAGAGACTGCATTTCCTTTAATCGCGGAGGCTCCTATTATCCTGCCTTCGAGAAGTCAGCCCGAGCTTGGGTTCCGTAGATCCTGGATCTGCTCCGCTCCCACAGCGTGGAAGCACCTGGCGGGGATCTCTTTTAGTGGGGTTTTCGGGGTTCCCCTGCCTCCCCAGGGCGAGAAAACCTCACACAGACAGAAGAGAAACATGGATTGAAAGTTATGGTATAAGTACAGCAGTTAGGAGGTTGCTACTATGCTTCTGCATAAAGAATGAAAAAATAATTACATAGTCACTCAACTGGGAGAGGAAGACTAAGCTTTAAATTCCTTTAAAAGCTTCTTTACCAATCGAAATAACCTCTTATTTCCACTCTGTATAGTGGGTGATTGGATAGATAACTCACAGCTTGCTGCCTTCACTGCTCATGCTTACCTTAAGGTGTCTAAATGTGGAACTGAATCCAAGTGGCACTTAACTGAACATAAGCTTATTCCAAGTTTTTTAAAAAAAGTAAATTACAGGACATAAGGGATTTCTGCATACTAAGAAAAGAAGAAAAACTGAAACTGCAGAAGCAGGTGCATAGCATTATGCATGAAAGTGGACAAATATATAGACATACATAGAACAACATGCAGTTATCTGTGCAAACCTACATATTTTCAAGAAAAGTAAAAGAGACATCAGATAAAAATTTAATACTCAACAAAATCACACATTTTATAAACTTTTTACAATCCAGTGACTTGGTTTTATTTTATATATATATATATTTATATCTGAAAACTGAGTAATTTTAAAGTCTGGGTACTCCTTCAAAAGGAGAGAATACCTCCATCAGTAGGAGAATAAGATCTTTCTTTTTGTTTCACATCTAAAGTTTATGTTCTTCAGCACATTGATTCTCAAGACCAATCTTTTATAACCACAAGAGTTCATCTTGTAATGAGTTTTTAGAACAGGAGATCAGCCAGTTTTATTAACCTAGTATTCTGTAGCGTGATTACAAAAAGAAGAAGGAATTATGGAAGATACTACAATATTTTAATGAGTCATAAAATTGCAGTTGTAGATTGGCATATCTATAATTATGAAAACTAGCTCTTCTAATTCAATGCAGACATTGCAGTAAAATTCCATCAGCAACCTACCAAATAATACAATATTTATATGCTCATACATAAAAGAAGAAAACAATTTGACAAATTGTATTTGCATTTTCGTTTGTGTTCTCTTCTCGGAGTGAAATACAGGTCATAAAGAAGAATATCGGATTGTAACACCACGTACTGTCTTGAATCACTTTTTATTTTCTCTTGTTTGTTCCTTGTTCAGTTAGGCCACAAATAATTATTTTGAAATAATCACTTTCTTCTGCAATGTCTAGGTCAGTACGGCTCACTTTAACTTCTGAAGCTTCTTTACATCAAGCTGAAAATCTTGCATTTTTCAAACTATTTCTCTATGAAGTCAACAGTCTCTCTCTCTCCCCAAAATGGCTCATCCTCTCTTCTACCCCTTCTCCCTTTCACCAAGGGGAGGGAATAGGGGTCGGAAAACATGAAAGAATCAAAATCCCTTTCAGTATGCAAGGGTCATAGAATTTAACTCTCATCAATCTCAGATTTAAGATTGAACCTATGATTTTATTTTCCTCATAAGATAAATAGGGAGAAATAGGCACCCAAAGGGTTGATTGATGTGTCAGCTGTTAAAAACATCTCTTTAAAGTCAGCTGAACCATATTTGGAGGTTTCAGTTTCTCTACAATGACTTTAAAAGAATTTTAAAATGTAGTAGCTTTAGATATCTGATTCAACATGTAAGATTTCCATGAGGTGATTTAAAGTCATGTTCTTGGCTTCATCTATTAAATCAGTGGAAAGCCAGAATAATATTGTTGAAATAGAGTACGAAAGAGACATGGACTTTAAAAGAAAAGTAATTGTTTATTGGGACATTAAAAGAATCAATCTAGAGCATGGACTCCATTTCAATTATATTATATAGTCATGAGATCATAATGTTTAAAAGTGATAAAATTATGAGCTGTGGAAAATATCTGAGTCTGCATTTGTCTTGGGTTGGTGGGTCTTGAGTTTTTTGTGTTTTTTTTTTTAATAACCAAGGATACTCAGACAATATTAATGAGTGATGAAACAAAAGAAGAATTAATGATGATGTGTATTTGCTCCTATGGAAAGATAAGAAAATCCATGAGTAAAATTAAGGCTTCATTCATCCAAGAATCATTTACAGTGATTGATTATTATGCTGGTTTGTAGAGGAGTTAAGCTTTAGGCTATTTTGGTCATTTCAAAAATTCTCAAAGTTTGCTAAGAGTCTTGCCATGAACAAAAAGACACAGGAATAAGACAGATGCAGTACAGGCATATTTGCCATAGTACGGTTACGGGGGTAGCATTCATCTTACTAAATGTTCGTGTCTTTGTTGCAGACATCTGAAATTGTTAATCTGAGATAAATTTATAGTAAGGGGAGGATCACTTGTCAAATTTTGACCCATGGATGCAGATGCAATCCTGAATTTGAGAAACACAGTGGAAATTAAGGCAAAATAATTTTCCATAGAGACTTATCAAAGGGTTGGCAAATGTATGTTTGACAGAATCTTCTGGTTTTTTGGGAAAGCCTGTAACTTCTGACCACATTAATATAAATTTACCTTGGGAAATTTGATTCCCTTTATCCTGCTTTTCAAAGAAACCTGAAACTCAGCTTTTTCAGATGCCAAGTACACTAGCCCTCCAAAGAAAAACAAGTACCAGCTATACAAGAGTATAGTTTGGGGAAAGTGATAAAACTATTACAATTAAAATTTACTTGAAAGATCTTCACAACTGAAACCGAGAACAGCTCTGAGGATCAAACATTTCATTCAATGTATTGCCACACCTTCTGTGACATAGAAATGTAATTAATTTGTAGCTGTAGTGAACTGGGGTTCTAAATCAATGATTTTGGTTTATATTTGAGAAGACAAGAAAGTCATCACTATGTTGATGCTTTCCATTATGATAATGGTACAAATATTTGTATTGACATTAAGCATTTCTTGGTTTTGAAATTTTAAATTATACGGTATTTGACGCTTCCTAATATATGTAATTTTTTGTTGTACAATAAATGGATTTTAATGTTGCGGTATAACTAAAGCATATTATGGATTTCACAGATTAGGCAGAGTAGAATCTAGGTGGTTGTGTCTTATTTAGTGAAATAATTTTTTCTTTTGAATGCTTCATTTTTAATTAAAAAACCTCCAACACCCACATGCTGTGATACAGGCAGAATTTAGTTTTCTTATTAAAACCACAGGGAATAATCCAGTCAAACCTTGCAATATTTCTGTCTTCTATTACACTGATTTAAATTTTGTCTCAAAGGCTGATAGGAAGACGGAGGTAAGAAGGAATACTTTCTGAGTACATTTCATTGTATTTTCATTTACAGCTTTCTATTGTCAAATGCTCTCAGGCATAGACACCCACGAACTAGAATTTATTATGAGTTATGCTGTGGCATTCATCAGTTTTTATCCAAGATGGTAATGTGCCCATCTCAAGATTTGAAAATGTACAAACTCTGGATTGAAGCCAAAGTGAATGAATTTTTTTATCTCTCTTAAAATGTCAAACATTCATGAAGAATTTTTTCCCCTCCAGTTTTTATGGATGATACTTCAAGAAAGCTTCAAAAGGATGTACATTGTCTTGTTTTCACAGTGTTGCAGCCTGCATTGTTCCCTCCTTGGTCCTGTAACCCATGATGTGTTTCTTTTCCCAACCTGTTTCCACCTCTATTCGCCTTCTTCACTCTCGACATGACTCATCCTACGTGGCTACCTTACTCCTGTATTAAAACCTCTCTTTGTCTTATCCTTTTAAATTATACTATTTTTCCTTCTATTCTTCAACCAGAGTTTCCATGACAAAGTAATTGATAACAAAGTAATTGATAACAAAGGTTACAGAGATGGTGTCTCCAACTGAAGAAACACCACAGAAAAATACTGGCCATTAAATAAGTTTTAAAAAGGGTAGAAGTTTCTAGCAGAGACACCAAGAAAATCAAAGCTATTATTAAGTGCAAATAAATTATTTGAGGAAAGCTAATTCAGAAAAAGATCTAAAAAGGAGACATAGAGTGGAGAATACTATTGCAATCTCCTTGACACCAAGAGCAGACAAAATTTTCCTCGGAAAGCTTATATTCACAGGGAAATACGTATCTCTCCTACCTGTTTGTAGAGATAATCTTAAAATCCACCTTTCCAAAACTGCATTTAAAACCTTCCTTCCCAAAAACTTTTAAAGGAAAGATCGTTTTCTCTACATCCTGCTGTTAAAAAGCTGACCAACAAAAGACCCAAAAAATATGTCTTTTGATGGAATCACTTTTTCACACACCAAGCTTCAAAATCCCTTCAAAATTCCACACAATAAAGGACTTTCTTTTACCACTTAAAATATCTGATTTACAAGACTGGAGAGACATGCTGTTTTATGGATTTTCTGGAACACTTATGAATATACAGTACAAAAAATTCCAGAGTAAAGACAATTACATGGCACATAACATTTAGAAAATATCTGTCTTCTGGAGCTTGGAGGGTGCTACATTTCTTTGTAGAAGACATCTATTAGTGAAATGGTACTTTCATGGAGTGATAGGGGAAGTTTTCTTAACAATTTATATTTCATGTGCATAATGATTGCTTTCCATGTAATGCTAATGGGTGAGATCTCCTTCCCTAAAAATAAATTATGAATATGCATTATGCTGTGCCTGTATTGGTTAATGAAAGCGACAGGGATCTGCTCCAAGGCCATGTGCCACTGACTGGTTTATGTCAGTGCTGTTTGGGAGTAGTCCCGTGTATGACACTTTTTGGAAATAGGTAGCTACAGTATTTCAGAATAAAGCTAGAGACCTCCCCTGATTTGAAGGAACATGAACTGTCAGGGGTCCTCTGAGTGCTTTTGTTCAAGCTGAAAAACATGAGGAAAGCAAGATGCATTTAATTATATTGTTTGTTTTTTCGGTTGTTTTTTTATTTTCTTTTTTACAGAAAAATAGTACCAACTTCCCTTAGTAAAAATGAGTGTTAAAATAACCCATCTAGAAGAATATGGGATCAGTCATCACTGTGTTTCATAAGATGTCCTGGTACTGCAACTCTCCTCCTGACCCACTAGGGTGAAGGGGAAAAGGGGGGAAGGGGGGGCTGAGTGAGTGGCTGCCAGGTTTTTCAGCTCTATCTGGGCTTAAAACCACGACTCAAGTATAAGAGGAAAAATTGCATTTTTAATAACAGTCCATAATTAGTTCTCAACCCCCTTCCCTCAACCAACCAACAACCCCAATTTTTGGATCTCAAAAATTGCACTATTAGTACAAATGAATGAACACAACATGGGATAAGTGGAAAATTACGAATAATTATCCTGGTATTATATGTATATACTCTGTTGGCATTGCATATTTTTGTCATAAATTGTTATCCTCTGAAGTGCTCTACCAAAGCTGTAGAAAAATTCTCTCAGCCAAGGACAATTTATTCACTGACATGTACATAGTATTTCTGCCATTTCTGTGTTAGCTTTGCAGTAAGGATGGAGGTATTTATGCCACAGTTTGTAAGTTGTTCTGGCAACTTTTCAAAACTGCTTTATTCTTACTGAACACTGTGAAGCGCTTTTGCATCGTGTTCCTGTGATCTAGCTTTCCATTTCACTCAAGTTTTATTTACTGATACAATCATACTATACACTTGTTATACATTCATTTCTGGTACTTTTGAATAATGGTGTGTGTATATAGTACTAGAGGAGGAAAGAAGTATTATGAGGAAAACAGAAGAAACATACTCACCTCCTCCACAGTCCTCTGTTTATTAGTCATTGTCCAAATTACATTGTCTCACATTACTGGAAGAGAAAAGCACAAAGTCTTATTTTAATTCCAGAAATTACTATGAAATATTCAAATTTCTACTTGTAACAAATCTTGTTATTCAAATATCAGAAATTGCATTGTATGGTGTTATAAGATCTAATTATAGGCACGAAGTTTAAGGTCACAGAATTCACACCAATAAAACAACACAATATAAAAGAACCAATTTGCATAGAAGCATTGTGAAGTCCTACTGATATTTCAAAACTGTATCCAGTCTATCTTGTTCTTATAGTCTACTGGTTGCTAACATTTGGACCTTCAAATAAGTTTTCTAACAGTTGGGAAGGAGAGTGAGGAATTATTGAAGTGTGACAACTGGAGGATTTCCCCTGGGCTGTAAGAGCTTGCAAGGTATAACTTCCTCAGAAACTCCTCCTCTACTTACTTATTGATTTAGCCTTATCAACAGCAATCATGACTGCAGCCTGAGATTCCTACATATCCACAGGAAAGGGTAACAAGGATTGCCCTAAAGTGATGATGTGTAGTGTAGGAGATGATAATAAAAATATTTAGGCATAGTTATTTTCTATGAAACAGTGGATAAATGGTCTATAAAAATAAGAAAAATGAGGGGGTTTTTTTGTTGTTGTTTGTTATTTGGTTTAGGTTTGGGCTTTTTTTTAAGTCTCAGATCTTAAATATAAAATGGGATAAAGAAATAAGAATTAAATTCCTCTCTCTTTAGGCAGTAAAATCAAGGAATTTGGAATGTAATGAAAGAAAGAATGTAATCTTAAATATTTTAAGGAATAAAAGTATGTTTATCTCACTGTAAAAATGTAAGATCTTGTCAGCTGTTTTCCTCCCTCTCTGACACTCAAAACCATTATATTTTATCACACAATGGTGGAGGATTAAAGTTCTGAATTTAAATGCTCTTCTTAAACTTTTCTGAAATGGAACATTACTTTTAACACAACCTTTAAAAATCTTCATGTTAAAATATGCAGCATGACTTTCTGCAACTCCGGAAATTTATCGCAAATAAAAAAAAATGGCCAGTGTTTTCAGAGACTTGTGCTGGTCTCCCATAACCACCAGCACTTTAAAGGGTTCGATCTTATTTATATGGATGTCTAAGAAAATGCTGCCTAAGCTGCCCGTTATTGAAAATGCTGTGTCCAGAATTTTAACTCACTCCAAGCAATTCAGAATGTCACCCCAGTCTTGAGGGAGAGTCACAGTGCAACTGCTTGTCAAATATCAGATTTACTTTAAAATTGCTTTAATGACTTCTATGATGACAAAGAGTTTTGGATTTACAACCAGGGCACAGGAGTGGTAATGGGGGAGGGAGAAGTGAGGGAGTAAACGTATGTTGTAACAGAAATAGACCAGTCTAAAAAAGAAGCTTGAATCCTCCATCATCTGTATAGCAAAATGAAAGACAGATTTTTTTTAAAGATATATTAATAGTCTTAATCTTTTTACACAGTTGAACCCTGAAAAGGGTTATATTTGAAGAATCCTAAATAGAGTTTCTAAATATGGATGTAAGCAATAAAAGGTGCCTTTGGTTGTATATCCCAGAGTGCATTACTCCTTTACTAGGAAACACTTCAAGAAACAACTACGTTTTCAGAAGAAATGGACAAAAGTAAGAAATGGAAAAATAAAAAGAATACATATTTACAAATATGTAGATGGTTGAGCTATCTTCTTTACATATTATATATATATATATAATGTGTATTTGTATATCTATGTACATATATGTGAACAAATGCATGCATATATACACACGTATATATATACACATAACAGCATGTGTAGCAAGCACACTCTATACAGATGCTGCATTTGTTATATTTTTATTAGGTTTTTAGTGTCAGTTCTTCCTTATAATTTTTACTTTTTGATCCTTTCATCTCTGTTCCTTTTTCCAATATCTCCTGTGCTATCACATAGCTTCTGTACATCATTATCTTTCTTTTCCTTGATGTGCAGACATTGGTCCTCTTTCAAATGAAGTCAATGTTATCTTTCTCTCTCAAATACCTTGTACAGAAATATATTAATTCCTGAAATTCATACAACTACCTCAAATTGTTTTGGTTTAGTCATAGACCTGAAATACAAAATTGTTCCTTTATCGTATAAAAATCATTCTGAGATACTTTATCATGTTAGAAGCCTGGTCCATGATTTTTTTAGTCTTACTAATGGTATGAACACACTGTCTGAATCAAGACTGTAATATTATTCAGCAGAGGTTGTATAATGCACTATATGTAATATATTTGCCGTACATTTCACTAAAGCTCAGCCATAAACTGCCGCAAAATTTTTGTTGTTGATGTGTATTTGTAGAATTTTTTTATAACCTTAAGTCATCGATGACCTTTTTTTTGTTGGTTTGCTGTCAGGTGCATATATAAATGCAATAGCATATGCATGACCACAGAGCAGCTGACATGCTGTACATTCATTCTTTAATCTCTCAATAACTTTCTTTGTTGAGTACTGCCTTCCTTCTTGACCCCATTTTGTTATGCAGTGAATGCAAATACACAGTTGAATGGAAGAGTCAGAGGGCAATCAGATACTTAGGAGGGGAGAAGCTAGTCAGGCTGACAGGAAAGGGTAAAAGGGTAACTGCACCAGTACTGGTCTGTTCCATGG
Source organism: Grantiella picta (assembly GCA_013397955.1). Taxonomy (NCBI): domain Eukaryota; kingdom Metazoa; phylum Chordata; class Aves; order Passeriformes; family Meliphagidae; genus Grantiella; species Grantiella picta. The sequence continues at coordinate 582,039 of VZRM01005381.1, forward strand.
AATGAAGAAGATGACAAAGGAGATCAATCAAGTTTATATTAAGTATGAAATTTTAAGGTTTTTTTGTTACATTATCAAAAATTTTATGTTCAAAATTTCAACTCACATCAGCAGTTCAGTGTGTCACTCCATTCTTGACTTCATCAGGCTTCAGAAATTCTTTCAACAGCATTAACACCAAGCTGTTTTCTACATTGAGGAATATAGCCTTCTGTGATGCCTATTGTGATTTCAGGTGATGAATCACAGTGCTGCTCAGACTGAGAAACACAGGTTCAACTAAGCATCAGAAAAAACATGCTACAACTAATCTTACACTTTCCCTGAATTTTATATGATCAGATGATGTTAGAACGTGATTTGATTTGGGTTTTTCCTTTTATGTGTGAACAGAACAATTAGAAAAAATATTAAGATACTACAGAAGTCATAGACCTATTGTTAAATACAAAAATCTTCTTTACTTTATGGGGAAAGGAACCCTTTGTTTTTAATAAATTTTAAACCAAAGAATATCTGCCTTTATCATTCTCTCTTACTTTTCTTACTCGTATAACTTTCTCCACATTTAGATGGTTTATACAGCTTCCCTTAAGTTTATTCATGAATAACTTATGAGCCCATTTTGTCTCAATTTCCATATTTTTGTTTTTAATCAGCTCCTTTATCACAGTTGAGGGATGCATTTAGACTATCTCTTACCACATTCAAACTATTTCAGTGTGAAGTGTACATATTTCATCACTGTCTCAGTGTAACTTTAATTCAAAAATTAACACAATTTATATGAGTTTGAATGAGATTATACAAGTATTTAAATACTAGTATTCTACGAGCTGACACCTAAGTATTCATTCTAACACTTTCTCAAGTGATGTATAGGTTGTCTCTGCTAAGAGCCGGAAAACCTAGATAAGCAAAATTACTCACTAAAACCAGTTTGAGTCAGGATTAGAATGAATCTCCAAGTTATCACATATTTTTTTAGGTTGTCTTAATCATAAGAATTTGCACTTATAGAATCACAGAATTGTAAGGGTTGGAATGAACCTCTGGAGGTCATTTAGTCGAACTCCCATTCCAAGACAGGATCACCTAGAGCAGGCTACACAGGAATGCATCCAGGTGGGTTTTGAATGTGTCCAGAGAGGGAGACTCCACGACCTCCCTGGGCAGACTGCTCCAGTGCTCTGCCAACTCAATGTAAAGAAGTTCTTTCTTATGTTGAGGTGGAACTTCTTGTGTTTTAGTTTATGGACACTGCACCCTGCCTTATTGTTTGGCACGACTGAAAGAAGTCTGGCACCATATTCTTGACAGTTGCCTTTGAGATATCGGCCCTGCACAAGTCTCCTCAGCCACTGTTGCATAAGCTATGGGCTTCTGGCCGCTCTCCTGACTCTTATGAGGTTTTCCTGATTCAAAAAATCCCACTGTGCAACGCATTAGGGCACTAAAGTGCTCCACTGCTCATTTTGCTGGCATGAGAGCTGCTCAGCTTGCCAGCTGCCAAGTCCTTTTTAAACATCATACTAGCAAGATAGTGAAGTGAAATGGGAAAAGTACAGAAAGAACAGTTATGTGTAGAGTCATTTTGGACTCAGAACATTGCTGTGGCAGTAGGGTCACTACCAGCCTGCCCCGCAAAGGGCAATCTTTGATGTGTTTATACCAGCCATTTCAAGCAGTGGATGCAAGCTATATTCCTAGGGTTAAGGAATTATTCCTGTTCCTCTTGTATTTGCAGTGATAAATAACTAGGAGGAGGAGATTATATTGAAACTTTCTTGCATTTTAAACCAGTTTGATTTTTGTAGTGTAGCATAAAACATTTCTGTGAAAACATACAGATTGGAATGTAAATTCAGAACAAATAGAATAGTAGAATCATAGACTATTCTGAGCTGGAAGGGACCCACAAGGATTATTGAAAGTCCAACTCCTGGCTCCGCACAGGGTAGTCCCAAGAATTACACCATAGGCCTGAGAGCATTGTCCAAATACTTCTTGACCTCAGTCAGGCTTGGTGCTGTGACCACTTCCCTGCTCCAGCACCCAACAACCCTCTGGCTGAAGAGCCTTTCCTGATATCCAACCTAAACCTCCTCTAACACAATTTCAGGCCACTGCCTCAGGTCCTGTCACTGGTCACCACAGAGAGGAGATCAGTGTCTGTCCCTCCTCTTCCCCTCACAAGGAAGCTGCAGATTGTAATGAAGTCTGTCCTCAAGTCTCACCTTCTCCATGCTGAACAGACCAAGTGACCTCAGCTGCTCCTCATATGGCTTCCCCTCCAGACCCTTCACCAAATTTGTTGCCCTCCTTTGAACACTCTGCAATAGCTTTATACCCTTCTTTTCTCCAGAAATATATGTTAATGGAATATGATTAAAGTTGTTGGCAGGGCTGCATCTTTAACACAGTTGTTAACAAAGTGTATAACAAAAATAATATTTTGTCTTTCTCTTTCTTTTCCCTAAGATTGGGGCACATCTATATCATTCTTAAAATTATTTTTATAGTGCCATGTGTATAGAACACTAGTTGATAATTTATGTGATTTTAAGATTTTGGTGAGAGACAAAGGAGAAATGTAGGGTGTTTGAGGGCACCAGTAGACATAAATGTCCCTGACCAGCACACATGGGGCCTTCGCCTACACACCCTACCCATGGGCTCAGAAGTCCCATTTCAGCATGGGTCTTCAGTTATTCAGAATGATGGTTTAGTCTCAGTGATGTCCAGCTTATCTGTAGCAGTACAGATGGATCTCAATCTATTGACTCTTTTCCTGGCTTGCCCTCAGCTCTGCCTCATCTCTATGGTCCTGCCTGAACATCCCAGGGCTGTTTCTGATCTTGGCTCACCTCACCAGGCTTGATCCTATGCTCTCTAAGCCTGAAAATTGCTATAAACCTGTCTTTTTCAAGTGTCTGAGACCAAGGGTTTAAATCTAAATTAATTTGCATTTGAAATATTTTGTTTGCCTTTCTAATTTCTTAATCAGTTACTTGCATGGTAATTTAATGCAGGAACTCTATCCTTTGACTAGAAGCGATTGTGTGATTTTTAGGTGAATACCAGTAGCTATCAGACCAGCAAAGCCTGGAAAATTTAATGGGAGGTTACAAAGTGTGTAGCATGGCAAGGGTAGTGAAGCATGTTCATACTAAGTAAAACTGGCAGCATAAATTGCTTTTAAATGGATGTATAACCTTTTTAAAGGTTAGCTATTCATTCTCCCTCTTTCAATTTTATCTGACTGAAATATATGCCTCCATAATTCCAGCAAAATCTGAGATACTGTGGGAAACTCACTGAAAACATTAAAGGAGAGTATTCCTGAGTACAAGAACGACAGACTCTGACCATTTGATTTTTTTTTTCAGATATATGAGACATTCATTGAGTCTCTTCCTTGTTCTAGTCTATCCCTCTTTCATATGAGTACATTTTCACGCTTAAACAGAGTATATATTCTTCGAACTTTGCTAATTTTCAGTGTTATTCTGACCTCTGTGGCTCTCAGACTATCAAATGCTCTCAAAACTTCAACTTTCTTTCACATCTAAGCAATTAGGTAAAACATTACCTTGTTTTACAAACACTGTTTGAACTATGAACTTAAAAAAAATAATCTTTTGTCTGAATTTATAGACATATGGTTATGTATAATTTTTCAAATCATCTATGTCCACATGCTCTGTTCCATCATGTGGATGAGATTTAGGGTTGACTTCTGAATATGCACCATACAACCATCCTCTCCATCACATTCTTTCACTCTCCTCATCTTTTTCCTCTCTTTTTGCTAAATTATGCTTTCTTTCATAACAAACTTAACGTCTTGTCAAGAAATATGTAGCAGGACAAAAAGTCAGGGCAGTTGCCCTTTTACAATTACTGGGGACATCCCTAATTTCCATTACCTTTTAAAGATAATGGGCAATAGCCTCACGTAGATATCTTCCACCTCTCTTATTACAGGATGTGGTCTGCCAATTGCAAAGTTTTTTATGAGTAAAGGTTGCTCAAGTAGTCCTTGATCCTCATCCACTGCTGATGTTTTTCCTCCACCAGAAACCCTTTTATTAATCACAAAAGCCTGAGACACCTTTTTGGTGAAGACTGACGAGAAAATGGCAAATCTAATGAGACTTGCAAGTCTTTTTTTTCTTTCATCTTCTACTTTTAGCAAGCAAATTGACTAAATTGCATCACTTAAGTTTTCAGGGTTCATTTGTGAGTTAAAAGTTTTCAGGATTAAAGTTTTACTTGGAAAACTCCTTTTTTTTTTCTCCTTGAATTTGATTTGAATACACATCAACTATAAGTTCACTTACAGGAGACTCAGATGCTTTGAGGCCAAAGAAATTCACTTTGTCCTCTCACAATGGAAAAGAGACTGCAAAATAAGGCCTTTTTTCTGCAGTTTTGTTCTATATATATTTTGTTCATTATGATAATTCAGATTTGAAAGTATTTTACAAATGCTTAATTAGCAGCAGTTTTCCTCACCATTATATTGTTTACATATGTATTATTTATGTTGTCTACCACTTTATATGCACTAATTATGCTGGTATTACATTACCCTATAATTTAAAATTTTACTGGGAAGGAGAATAATATTAAATCTGTATAACAAAAATAAGAAAAAAAAAAAGCAAGAAAAAGCAAGGGGTTCTTTACTCTTGATTTAGTCTTCTGAAATATGTAACCAACCAACCATTTGCATAAACCAGTGTATGTGTGCCACGAAAAACTGAAACATCTAAGGGATGTTTAATTTAATTACAAAATTAGATTTGATCATATAAGAACCTTAGGGCTAGCAATCTGGAGAAACAGAGGAACAGTCTCATCACATGATCATTTCCAAATTTGATATGACAGTATTTAAATTTCCATTACTGAAATAAGTAGAAAATTATTATATGAATGCACCATGTGGTATTGTATGTTAACAGATGCTATAAATGTCCCAAAGGAAACGTTTTCTCAGGAAGGTACTGAAGACATAATACAAAACCTTTTCCATTGCTATTCTTTCTCAGTCTTCAAGAAATCTTAGGTGATTGTGTTCCTTTTATAAAATTGTATTATGCAAAGCAAAAATATATTTCATTCTAGTTTATATACAATAAGAAAGAATATTATATATACATTAAAAACCAAGATTTTTTAACTTAATACTTTTCTTTATACAAAACCATGTTGATTGTGTCACTTGATAAAACTTATTCTGACCATGGTATTATTGATTTGCTTCTTCATGGTAGTTTCATGGATATCATATCCACTACTGGCCCACAGAAATGAATTTTGACTACAGTTAAAAGCTCAGTTAAATAAATCTGAATTTTGTGGTGCAACAATTCAAGAGTATTTAGTGATAGTTCTAAAATTATGCTATGCCAGTACTGACACTTGGCTTGAAATGATTGAATTTTAGCTTCATGTGACATCTAGTGCCATTAATCAACATCCAAATCGTGCATTTTTTGCCATGTTGAATATTTTTTAGATATTAATAATTCACTTTCACTTACTTTTCTTCATCCAGAATTATGAAACAACACTGAAGACTATTTTTTCCCAAAACATATTTTTACTTTGCACGTATCTGAGAACTCATCCTTTTAGAAGATTTCTAGGTAGCCTTGACATCGGCTTTCTGCAAAACAAGATATGAACTTGAATATTTAGATTCTCAACCACATTTTATAAGGGTTTAGCCATGTAGCTCTATGCAGTATTAAATAGTTTCAGAGGACTTAAAACCTGAATTTTTCATGTGAGTATAATTGAAGACATCTTCTGGAGTCAGGCCTAGGTATAAATTATTATTAGGAGAAACTGTTTGCTGTAGAAAATTTAAGAAATACTTCATTAGGTAATGGAAGGCTAACAAACCTTTCCAGTAAAATTATAGATCATTGAAATCTAATTAGTATGGAGGAATTCACATGCAGATTTCCAGTCTTAGGGTAGAAATCTTTCATTTAACAATTAAGGATGTAATTTAAGATGAATATCAACTCCACCATTTAGAATATTTATCTTTTTAGATGAGTTTCTGGAAGAGAGGTTTTTCATTACAATAACTGAGTTATCTGATATTTACCTTTGCCCATAGGCACAGATCACACAGGATAAGTGCATCTTAAATGTGCTAAACAGTTATTTTACAGCTAACAAACACACAAAAGATAGCTAGGATTAATGTAAGAAAGGTTATGGAAAAACCTAGACAAAGGAAGAGCAAGAAGAGCAAGAAGGTTACATCTCTAGGCATATTTGTAGGGATTGACCTTTTCTCCACAGAAATCAGTGTCTGTAGTAAATTTTATCCATACTATGCATCTGTACTCCCCAAGAGATTCATCACCATCCACATTCAGTCTTTGTCTAGTCAGTCCTCAACTCTTTCTACACAAAAATAACAATCTTAAGGCAATAACTGGCTTTATTGCCTGGTATAAATTCCTGGAACTAATCTTAAGCCAATTATTCCTATTAAAATTGAGGTAAATAGGAAATTTGGAAGAAAAAAAATATCCTATGGAATAGTAGGAAATTTTCAAAACAACTTACAGTTTTTAAAAGAAGTAAGCAAAGATACTAAATAAGGTCCTTAATGAAAGAAGGCTGAATGCATGTGATGTTTCACAAGAATCTTTTTGGGGTCCGGTTAAGAATCATAAATTATTGAGAATTGGAATAGTGAGGATCATGTTGGGTTAAAGATCATGTAGTTGCAATTCCCCCTGCCATGGGCAGGGACACCTTCCACTAGACCAGGCTACACAGAGCCTCATCCAGTCTGACCTTGAACATCTCCATGGGGCAACCACAATTTTTCTAGGCAGTTTTCTGATACTAACTCGTTATATATTCACTGTTTTCCCAAGGTGTCCATTGTTGGCCTGCGTGTAAAAGCATTATCAATCTTGGTGTTATTTGATATAGCTTGTTTTATGTATATTACATTTAGTGTAAGATGGTACATTGTTTTTTTTTTTTATCAGTAGCCAAATGCATGTTCTCAGCAAATTAATTCCATAAATGTTAGCAGACACCTTTAATTTTATCGAAATACATAAAAATCAGCATAAAATCAGTTTCATGTGAAATTTTTTAATTTAACACCCAGAGAATTTATCTCTTTAAGAATGTAACACAAATGCATAATCTTATACTACAGGTAACTGCTAGTTATTTTGTTCCTATATTCAGAAATTGAAATGCAATATTAAAGTGAAATGAGTCTACAGTGACCTGGGTTTACATATGCAAGCCCTGACAAAAAGAAGAGGTTTTTTGTCAGCTTTTTTGAATGGATTACCTGTAGACGATTGATAACTACAGAATCCTATCATTCTGTTAACTTCGTGCAATAAATTTATTCTGCCTATAACTGTACAAGTACTTAGGCATGCAACATTTTGCACTCCAGAGAGGTGTAAATCAAGACAAGCTCTTTTATTAATGGCTAGCACTTTTCTGAACAGCTGAATACCCTGTTGTTACATGGCAGTCACAATTTACTCACTTAATTCTGCTCTTGCTTTATATTTCACTCCTTCACAGTGGAGAAGAGTTCCCTTGGTCACATCAGAAATGGAACTGGTAAAAAATGAGAGTAATTTCTTCATAAGATTAGTGTGGGGAGATGTGGACAAAAATATTATTGTATTAAAACGGCAAATTCATGGCAAACTATGGAAAAAAATCTGCTGCAAGTTTTTATCTTATGCTGTTATATCAGTGTTATGTTGGTGCAAATAAAAATTACATATCTGAGTAAAATGGAAAACTTTCAAAGACAGCGTTTGTTTAGCTGTTTAAAATGTCCTAAGAATTCTAGCAAATAAAAATTTTAATTGCAATTACTGACATCATTACTAACCAAAATAATTATATAATTATCCCAGGTTTACAGTTTGCACCACAGTTATGGTCATTTATACCCCATGATCATCTAAGAGTCTCAGTGATAGCCCTAGCATGCATAACATAATATATAAAGAAAAATAAAGATCCATTAAAAGATATATATGTAAATAGACGGTAATGTAGAGGTGATGAATTATAAGATATTATCTTAAAAATTCTTCTTAACTACATCAGCCATACAGCCTAGGGCTGAGATGACACTGTTTCCAATTCCCTCAAGCCTTATAGTCCACTGATTCTAGTAAATATACAAGTGCAGCACTCTCAACTAGACTGTTGATTATGGATGTAAATACTCACAGTCACAAAGTAGATGCATTATGAGCCTTTGTATTCCAGCATGGCCTCATTTTTACTTATGACCAACTTGACATTTAGAGTTGCAGCTAAATTTTATTAGCCTAGATTGACGCATCCAAGAGAACCAAAGGAATACACCTCATATGCAAAGTCAAGATATTATGAGTTGTCAATCGAAATCTTAATAACCTAATTATGTATATATATGTACATTATTTATGTAGATAAACTATCACTGAAAAAGTAGAAAAGTATAAAATATGATGACAAGAAAAAGGGAGTCTCAATAGCAATAAAGTTACAATCATTGTACACAAAACTTCTAGTGTCTTTTTTCAATATTATGCTCACACTTCCAAAACCCTTTCATATATTTAGGTTAACACTTGAGTCTTCAAGAAGATATGATGAGTTGTAATAAACCACTAGCATATTGAGTCCTTCTCTGTGAGGATGCAATGACTACAGTGAGATTTTCCTTTTCCTTAATATCAAATTTTTTGGGGACTATTTTGATATATTTTTTAACATGCTTTGCCTGATCCCGGCTCTTCAGAGGATTGCACTTCCACCTAACATGCACATAAATTATGAACGGTGTGTTCCTACATGTATCAGCTACTTGCTCTTTGTTCTCTTTGTTACCACTAAAATCTTAGTTACCAAGCTCCCCAGGCTGGATTCCTTTAGTGCCCTGTAATTGACCGGTGGTATGTTGTTCAATAATACAAGAGCCCTGAGGCATCTCGTATTATTCTGTGCCCCTGCTTTGAAGGCCTTTGTTTTCATCATATGCCTGCACTCTCTGAGTTGCACTTTTATTCTATCATTGTAGGCAATTCGTTTTACAGAAAATAATCACATTTTATTGGCATTATTTTGAAATCTATGACTAAATTATCATATGTTCGTAACACCGCAATAGAAAGTAAAGAAAAAGAAAAAATCCAATATTCAGTTCCTAAACAGGCTAAAGCAAAGCTCCAGGCTAGCCCAAATTCAGACAAAGTCTGACAGGTCTTAATCTTGAAGCTTCGAGGAGTTAGCACAAAGTTTATTGCTACAATAGCAAGTCTTCCTTTTCTAATCCAGTAGACTATAATACATTCTCATTTATAGACCTTACAGAGTTTGCTACCCATTCTGCTTATCAGGAAAAATGTACACAATCTCAAACATCTGTGACTAATATGTGTAATCATTAACAAATTCGAGTGTCCATGTGGACATTATTTGAAGTTTTAAGTTACATGAAGTTACATGGAGTTCACCTTGTGTCATGACTACTTATATGTCAGAAGCATTAAGTTTGCAGTTTGACACAGCAGATAATAGAGACCAACACTAACAAAGTACTGCTCACCTAGATGTATATCATCACTCCAAACCCTTTTTTAAGGGAGACATTTTTGTTCAGATTGCCTGATCATCTGATTTTACGGGGGAGTTACAAATGTTTCAGGAAAAGGATATCAGAAACATGTCACACTGCTGTAGTGAAATCTCTGTGCTGGTTGACTGTTTAGCTAATTTTCACGTTCATACTCATTCAGTTCTCAAAAAATTGACTGCTTGGGATTCATTTCATTATAAAACATAGGTGTCCTCTCTTGACTTATTAAAAATTATTATTCTTTTCATTGATATCAAAAGCAGACTGCAGCTTTGGCTTGTCCAGATCCTGTCACAAGTGCATCAGTTAAAAAAAAGTTACCTAGAAACAGAGAAGTATAACTTAGTAACAAGGGGATTTTATTATCATAAGGGATTCTAATTTTTGTTTTGAATCCAGTGATCTTTGTTATTTCTTCACTATAGTTAATTTTCAGTATACAACTATTTCATGCTGATCCTTTCAAATCTTCAGGAAGCACTGCAAAATATGTGGAGACAATTAAGAAAGTCTTAGTGAGACCTAAAACAAATACAGCTGAGGAGATACTAGAGACTAGATTACTTTACTGGAGTATATTTATATTGTGAAATTTTACGGTTTTAACTAATGTACCTAAGCCCAGGATGCTGGAGTCCTACACACCCTATATGTGAAAATGGCAAGTTTCAGGCCATTAGATGGTGTTTCAGAACATCTGTATAGGCTCCGAGTAACTTTGTGAATTTAACTTTTCTTCCTACACCTCTGGTCACAGAAACACCCAGAAGGATTAACCTGTCATTAAACTGAGATTTTGCAAGTGAAGACATTTGCCTTAGCCTTTTATTGTGACTCCCAAATACTCTAAAACCACTTAAAGCACTTCTTCTCCGTCATCTGAGAGTTAGATGTAGACTATGGGGTGTTATATCACAACCTCCCATTTCCATTGGTTGTTAAATTGTGCATCCTGCCTTGGAGTTCTCTATTTTTGGTCCAACTTCATTCAGTATAAGTGCTCTACACAGAATGTACAGACCATGAATAACAACTATAGGATTTTGAAGTTCACTGAAGGATACAGATACTAAAGATTACCTAACCACATGAGGCATTTACCCTTTTATTTTTCTGTGTGTTGAAGAAATAATTTTCTATATATTTCAACATAGTCCTTCTCATTGTCTTTGCTGAAGGTTGTCTTTTCATAGCTTGTCTTAAAAGAAAACTGCTTCCTATAAAATCCTATCCATCCTTGGAATATTGTCTTCTCTAAAACACTACATGCTGCTACAAGTAAAAAGAGAAAATATAATTTTCAGTTTTAAAAAATACAAAAAGTATTATTAGCAAGGTTTGGTTTGGGTTTTTATAAAGCATTTTGAACGATTCTGCTCGGTAGACTAGATTGAAAAAGCTGCTGTTTTCTATGAAAAATTTGTAAATAAAAAGACTAACATTTAAAAGCCTAATTTTTTCTCAAACAAATATTTGGAAAATTAAAATCAGGATTTTCAAATTTAATTTTGTCAAAATAAGTTTGCTGGAACTGATGTCGGAATTGTAACTTTCACTTTTCCTTCAAGGACAGGAAAAAAGGATGAGAAAGCAGCAAATTAAATAGATATTATTAAAAAATCTCTAAAATACTATTCCTCAGAGTAATAGTGTGTATTTGTTTTGTTTTAATCATTACTATCGTATCATTAACCATGTCAATTAATGTATCTTTTCTAAACCCACTAAATAATGAAGAAAAATAATGCTATCCACTCCCTTCTTTTAATAGTTTTTTTAGAAATTTAGTAAAAACAATTATATCTATATTACTAATAAAAATAAAAATACTTTTCAACTTACTTTTGATACCTCATTGTATATTCTATTACCTGTAAAAAAAAAAATTAAGTAAAATCTAGATATCATGCTTTGAGACTTGGTTACCTATCCATCTAAGCTAAGTATAAATTAAGAGTTCATTGTCACTCTTCATTTGGAAGCAGGTCAAAATTTCTAATGAATACTAGTTATATACAGCCTCCAAAATAAATATTAACATGCAAAACAACCCATGAACCAAACTATAATTCTCAAAATCAAGACTCAGATTTTAATGGCATTACTGAGTCTATTTATTTTGAAACTGATAGAGAAGTTAATGAAAGTAACACTTAGAAAGAATTGAGGTAGCAAAGAGTTTCAAACCTGAAAAAAATGAAAGAATGGAAAATTTGCATATTTTGAATGCGTGGGAGGAAGGGAAAGAAGAAATGTTGGAAATAAAGAATTGAGTAAAAAAGAAGCAGGAAGAGATAAATGTAGAACGAGTCCCAGTTATGCAATGTTTTCTTCAAACATGTTTTATTCAAAAAGAGATCCAGCAGCAAAGTAATAACAAAAACCTCTCTAGGAGCTGAGGGGAGTACTAGGAAGCATAGGTGTTGATATCTTTGAAGCCCTTAGCTAGGAAAAAAGGATATCCTCGCATGAGTCAATAACATACATAGGAACTGAGGTGAATAAAAAAGAGTATTAAGCTCAGCCTGTTTAATCAATCTTAATTGAAACTTACATGAACATAAACTGGAAACAGTTTAAAGGATATAATCTCTTTAAAGAATGCTATCTATTGAAATTAAGATTATGTGTTTGTAACTCCAATTTTCATTTCTTTAGGAAATACTATTGTTTTCAATAAGCAGTAAAACATCTTCAAAAACAAAGCAATCTAAACTGTTCTACTATGGTCTTCTCTAGCCTTTCTGGGAAAGGTAATAAATATATGATGAATCTGGCAAATAAAAAGAATTACTAGCAATAGAAAACCAAAAAGTACATTTTCACTCCTGAATAACTCAATTACTCACTTGGTGAAAATAATTTCTAAGCTAGCACTTGTGAGGTTGCACCTCAAATACCGTGTTCAGTTGTTGTAGTCTGTTTCTGAATTCTTTGATTCTATTTGTTTGTTCATTTAAGATACATTATTCTTTACACTAGTTAGGTACAGAGATATGCCAAATTAATGATCTTTTAACAAATTGGTCTTTCTGTGGATGCAAAAGTGAATATTATTTTTTTTTAATTATGTTTTAGATTCTTTTTAAATAGAAGTATTCCATGAATTCCACTCTTTACAGACACACACGTTTGTGTATCCATCTAAACTTAATTGTTGCCACTCCTAAAAACGTCCCAAAGAAAACTGCTCTACAGTTAATAACAATATTTCTAAGATTTGTTTTGGTCTTTTCAAAATTTAATTATTTTAAAACAAAAATTGATCAGATCATGATTAATATTAATATCTCTAGCATTTATCAGAGAACATATATATTAATTAATAATTATAAATACCCACATTTTTTCTTGAGAAAATGAGAATTATGTATACATATTACTGGAAATAATGAAATGCAAAATATAGGGAAGAGAACAGAAGTAATCTAATATATTAAACACCATAGTATAAGGAGGATGATCTCTGAAAACCAGTTTTGGGAGTTTTTGTTTGGTTCGTTGTTGTTATTTTTTTTATGAAACACCTACACGTTCAAACTGTATCTTTGGTTTTTAAATCAAAGTCGTTGACCCCAAAAGACCTGTAATGTTGGTCCCAGTTTCTGCTTAGATTTGGCCATTTGACTTTCTTTATCTTTAGTTGAACTTAACAGAATTAAAAATTATTCCTACCACCTAAATCCGTTGTTGCTACAAATTTCTGAACAATCTTTCAAACTGGAATTGAAAAGACATAAGAAAAATACTGAAAAAATGGAAAATAAATAGCAAAAGTATTTAACACATGAAGACAGAAAAATGCAAATTACCTGAAGAACAGTAAATTGAAATCTCAGTAAGCAGTAAATTTAACACAAATATCTATCTGTTTTTTATTAGGATTGCATAGTTTTTTCTTTTTATTTGGTGACATATGCAGATTTTTTGGGAAATTTGTTCTTATACAAAGGGCTGAATTTATTTTCAACAATGTTGCAAGAACTTTCGTGTATCAGAATTCTAATTTGCATTAATATTATCCCCCTGAGGATTTTGAACACTAAAGTTCATATCCTCTTTTTCTATTAATTATTAAATCACATAAACTCAATTTCAAATAAAATATCTCTTTCGTTATAGTCTTCCACATTAAAATGCTTAGCTGCACATATATTGCAAATGAACTTCTTTAAATATAGGGAAGTTTATGAAAATAAATATTCCACGGATTAAATATGATTGGTAATTGGTTCATTATCTAGAATGATTCTTAAAATATTTTAAAATGTATAATCCTTATGGAAAAGATTAAAAATATTGCACAGGTAATGCTAACCAAGTTTTATTGCATAATTATTGAACTGTTTTCCTCATGAATGTTCAGTTATTAAAAATCATTGCAATTAAAGAGGGAATAATCTGTGCTACACAGTACTTCAGAAAGCATATTGAAATCTAAACATCTCTACTTTTTTGGGAAGTATTATGAAGTATGGCTCAGGAAGCCTTCCTCATCATCCTAAGTGGCAGACACCATGTGATGATTTTGAAGGTGTACAATGCTTAAAAAATATCTATTTCTTATAAAATTTTCATCAAGTGAATTTTGAAGGAAAAACTATACTTTATCTAGCCCGTATTCTTGTATTTTTTATCAAGGGCTCTTGTAGAAAAATATTTATAATACACGTTTGTGCATACTGTTACATGGTGGTCCTGGTGTTAAATGGTGCCTCATTGAGTTTTGGGGTAAGAGCATAGCAATATCTCAAGTAAATATTGCAACAGGTTTTTGCAAATGCAAATTTACAATGAATGCATATTCTTTGTAAAATCAAGATTTCACTGTCTCACCAACTATTTCTGAGAACAGCTCCTCCACAATACATGTACTTGATAATACTGCACAGGGACGTTCAGTAACTTGAAGATGTTATTAACAGAGATTCTCAACATACTTTTTCTTTAATGTAAATTGCTTTTGTTCAACAAGAAAATTTAAAGTTCCAGTAACATTGGAAACTATTTCTTGAAATCATCTAGTCCATCTCTTTGCTCAAACAGGGGTTAAATTCAAAGTTTTATGATTTTTTTCAGGGCCTTGTTTTTCCCTCTCCCTCTCTTTATATATCTTGTGTAAGGCCCCAACAGACTCAGCATCTGTATCTTCTTCAAAGCAAGATGAGTGTCTCCTAAGATTGGCTTTCCAACGGCCATAGCAAGATTTCGTATACTCTCATCTCTGAGTCACTTCAACTGTGTGACATTTTAATTTAGGAGCCTGGAAGCCACCCTAGACCATGAGAGCAGAAGACAAAAAACCAAGAAAGAAGGCAAATTATGAATACTGGCATATAACATATTTCATGTACTGCTACATGAGAAAAATTTTCTGGTTAACTATGCTGCATTTAAAGAACACCCAGTTTTAGGTACAGAGTTTTTGAAAATTTGCAATAACTGTTCCAGGCTGGCTAAGGATTTGTTCCAGGCTGGCTAAGGATTCATTCTTCCCTCAATCAAAAAAGGCACTATGGAAATTAAAAAGTGAATTTCATTTTCCTTTAAATTATAGCTGCCTTATATCCTATCAGATATTTATTTTTTGTAATTTATTTACATAATCTTGTCAATTTTATGCCTACCAAGGACTTAAAGAGGTGTCTCCAATGGCACAATGTATTTTCACAAAATTAATCACAATTATTTTGTACCTTGAAGCAAATGATCAGAATTCTGTGATGGTTGACAGCATAACGGGGGCAAGAATTACCGTAGTTATTATAGCTGCACTTCAAAAAGATTTTTCTTTTTTTAGTTTAGGTCCCTAAAATTAAGAACTTGTTTTAAAGCACAGCACAGTAATCATGATCAGAGTTCAGCATTTATCTTATTTTTTCAGACAGAAGAGTTACTAGTGACAAGAGCTACAAAATGGACCATAAATGGACAACAGCTGTACCAGCATAAAAACTGAGGATGGCAATATGAGGACATATCTGAGTCTTGCTTTCACATCCATTGTATTTATCTTGCTAGAAGCCCATGGGAACACATGGACCCCTGGGAACCTTATGGGGTTCAACAAGGCCAAGTGCAAGGTGCTGCTGTCAGAAATGTTATTTAGAATATCTGGGATTCACTGAGTTCTGTACACATGCTGAGTGGCTCTGTCACTTCCAATGAAAACACTGCTGCTTTGGAAGGAAGCTCTTTCACTTTGTTTCTGTCATTAGTCTGTTCTGGTCTGCTGACAGCATAGATGCTACCCTACTTTGACATTTTATTTGCTAATCAGGCTTTTAAGATGGAACTTCTCTGCCAGATATTCCCTTGTCCTCCAATGCTGAGAGTTTCTCAGACAAGGGTTTTGTTTTTTTTTTTAAGGAATGCATTAATAGTTCTCATGCCAACTGTGCCAGTTTTCTTTCTGTTCTGATATTGAAAGTTGGTATTAAAATTCAAAAAGCTGTATTTCAACTGAAGGTTGTGTATGGAAGTCAGGGTTCTGCGATATTTTTTTTCTTTTATTTCTCATATAATACGACAGTTGATATAATGAAAAACTATCTTGTTTTTAAGTTTCCCTCATGCCATATCCCTCATGCTATACTTGGCCATCATGTCTATCACTCTCCCTCATATTAGTTAAAACACATATTCCCCTCTTAGCTAGGAATGGAATCCTATGTTTTTCTGGATTGTATTTCTATAAAAAATAAGTAGCAATAGATGCTCTGCAGTCGAAAAATATTAAATTTTAGTCCACTCTTACACTCTGGGGACTAATGTAGAGAATCATGTCATCACAGAAAAAAAAGGTTTTTCAACTTTTGCAGATAATTGCCTCAACAGACAGCTCCATCCTGAAGCATGTTTAAGGGAATTGTGAGGCTTATTCTCAACTTCTTAATTGCATAAAGTTTCTATGATCATTCCTTAAAGTTTGTATCAATTCATTGGATCATTTAAGATTAAATTTTCACTCTCAATCAATTTGTCTTTCTGAAAACCAAACTGCTTTCACTGAAGAAGAGATGCAACAATATTCATCTCATCCAATAGATGAGATAATTCAGCTTTTCTCATATGCACAGAGGCTGTTTCTAAAATATTCTGAAATTTTTGTATCTTGTACTTCATGCTTGATGTGTGATGTGAAAGTGTGTTGGGTTTGTGCAGCAAAGTTTTGGTAGTGGGGGAGCCACAGGGTTGCTTTTGTGAGCAGATGATAGAATATTCTGCCATGTCCGGCAGAGACAATGCCAGATAGCTCCACTGACCTTCTTGGCCAAGGCTGAGAAAAACAGAGACAAGTGGTAGCACCTCTGGAATAGCATATTTAAGAAGGGAAGGCGAGAAAGTTCCTGTGCAAAGCAATTACAGACAGAGCAAGAAGTGCAAATACGTAAGAAAAACAACTCTACAAACACCAAGGTCAGTGAAAAAGGAGGGGAAAGAGGTGTCTCCTCTGCTGGAGCTGAGATTCCCCTGCAGCCTGTGGTGAAGACCACAGTGAAGCAGCTGTGGACCTGCAGCCCATGAAGATCCATGGTGGAGCAGAAATCAATCTAGTCCATGGAGCACCCCACACCAGAGCAGGTGGATGACCAAAGGAGGCTGTTACCCCATGGGAAGCCAGTGCTGGAGCAGGCTCCTGGCTCCTGTGAACCAGTGGAGAGATGAGCCAATGGTGGAGCAGGTTTGTTGGCAGAACTTGTGACCTTGTGGGAGACCCACACTGAAACAATCTGTTCATGAAGAACTGTGCCCCACTATGGAAGGGACCCACATTGGAGCAGTTTGTGAAGAGCTGTAGCTCATGGGAAGGACTCATGTTCAAGTTCATAGAGGACTATTTCCCTTGGGAGGAACCCCACCATGGAGTAGGGGAAGAGTGTGAGGGGTCCTCCACTGAGGAGGAAGGAGCAAAAGAAATATATGATGAGCTATCTGCAACCCCTGTTCCCTGTTGCTCTGCACCACTGTGAGGGAGGAGACAGAGAATTAAGAAGTAAAGTTAAGTCCAGGATGAAGGCAGGGGTGGAGCAAGGTGTTTGTAAGAATTGGTTTTAATTCTCTTTATCTTACCCTTATTTGATAGGTAATAAATTAAACTCATTTCAAGTTCTGTCTGTTTTCCTGTGACAGTAACTGCTGAGGGATCTTCCTGCCCTTACCTCAACCCCAGTGTTGTGCGTTATATTTTCTCTCCCTGTACATCTGAAAAGGGGAATGACAGAGCAGCTTTCATAGACCTGTGGCATCCAGACAGTCAACGCACCACAGAAAGGTATTTCAGATGTTTATTATGAGTTGAACTGCAAGGGGTAATCTATGACTTTGTCAAGAGAGCTGTGTGACCAAGTTCAACTTGTATGAATAAGTTTTTATATCACACTGCAACAAAATGTACCTAATTTTTATTACAAGCCTATTAGAAAGGATATTGCTTTTGCTGTTATTGTAAATGACTTACTAAAAGCTTAGTGTTATGAAACCTTAATATTAATACAGAGGAGCTTTAGGTTTTTGAACTGCCACACATCTTGAAAGAGCATTAAATAAAAGGACAACTTGTCTTCTCTATAAGGAATGCTGACCAAGGATGTCAACATGAGCAGCTTTTCAGCCTCTTGAGCAGCATTCTTGACAGTCAAGACTATCAGCCAGCATGCAACCTACTATTTTCCTTTGTGCTCCTCCAGACTCTGTTGTGGCAATCTCTTCAAAACAGCTGCTAACGCTCAGAAAATTGCTGTCCTATGATTGTTATGTAGAGTATAGATTAATAAATGTTTTGGGGTTTGCTTGTGTTCTTTTTCTTTTAATCCACTTAGTTGTTACCTGTTGTTTCATATGTCAGTTACAGATTGTCTTCAGGTCTTTCTGTTCTCTGCCTGCATGACACCAAATACTGTGGAGACCAGTGGAAGGATTTGTTTTGGCTCGGCTTTTGAAGAGTTTGCACATGACATTAAAAAAAAACCCAAAAATAAAACAACCAACCAAACCCTACAAGCAGGTTTATGGACATATGGACTAGGTCTGCCATATAGAAAGGTGATTACTTAATTATATCCTGGTTTGAGTTCTAATAGTACTGTCAGCTAAGTGAAAATAAAAAGCTTTATTTTGATAAGTTTATGATGAAGAACCATGTAACCTTTTTTTCTTTAAAATGGTGATTTATCTTAGAAATAACTTCTATTCATCAGTCCCTTAGTGTCCATCCTCAATTATTGTATTAGAACTTCCTGTGTTTAAAATTGTGATGCAGAGTTTTTGTCTGCTGCTTATTAATCACAGACAGAGCTCATATCGCATTATTATTCTTTCCAGTAGAAAATATAAATTGCTTGAAGTTCTTTTACTGGCTCTGAAATGTTTCCATAGCATTTAGAAGTTGTGTGTTTGATAAATGTATGTAAGTCTTTATTATCTAGTATGGAGAGAGAAAAGCAGACACAAGCCAGATTGATGCGGCAGGGTCCGCCCAGACCAGGTCCCTGATCCGCATAATTCCACCGGATCCAAAGCGGGAGGCCCCCGGGGTCCCGCGGCGTGGCGCGAGTCTCCCAACCACATAAATTCAGCAGGGAATGAAGTAAGATGAAGAAATGAACTGGAACTCCATCTCTGCTCTGTCAGGGAGGTTTATTTGGGGTAAGGAAAAAGGGGTTCCAGGGGAAGGAGAAGGGGGTAGGTCAGCGGCTGGCAGCTCAGCGATGCAGGACCTCTCTCTGATGCAGGCGCGGGCTTATAAGGGGAAGAGAAAGAGGAGGGACTGTCTCCCCCAGAGCCAGTCTCAGGAGGAGGAAGGGAAAATTGGCAGGGGGGACACACCAATAGATTTTCAGCTACAGCAGGATGCATATTTTAAAATGAACCAATAGCATACAAGGCAGGGGAACAAAGGAAGCCACATGGAGATCCGAAAATTGCATTACTACACCAGATGATACATGATGTGTGAATTGGGAGCTCTTATAAGATGATCATCCTACAAAGTAATTAAGAAAGAATAAACAAAGTGAATGATGAATTAGGAGGATCTACTTAGTCACCAAGAAAGAATACTTCCTATTTGCCTTTATTTACTGATGCCATATTAAAATACTATATTCTATTATTTTTATTTCAAGTAGGACTATGCTGCCATTAAATACAGTGTTCCTCGAATCTGTCCTCCTCTCTTATCTCCTGCCATGTGGGGGTGGAGAGGATAATGTTTAGCAGATAAATTTCCAGTTTGCATTCACGACATGCCTGAACAAAAAGTATTAAGGACCAAGTGATACTGCAAGAACAAACAGCAGAGAAGAAAGTGGTCTTGCAATTTATGAAATCAGGAAAGACTTACTGAATTAAAGCATACTGGATGTAGATGCCAAAGTTGTGGTAGGAGGTGGCTGCAGGGGTGACCTCAGTGAGGAAAGATCTGGGCTGTCAGTGCTGGATACACCAGGTACCATTTCCCATCTTACCCTGAGGTGATCTGGTGGGGAGGATGTAGAGGAATTGGGGATGAAGGTATGAAATTGAACCAGGGAATGAGGGATGGAAAGGTGTTGCTTTAATGCTTGTGCTTTTGTTTCTCACTATTCATATCTTAACCGGCAATAATCCATTTTTCCCAGGCTGAGCCTATTTTGTGCATAGCAGTGATTGGTAAATGAACTCCCTGACTTATTTTCAAGTAATGCGCTTTCTTGATCCTGTGTTTTTCCTGTTTTCTTCCCTATTCCCACTGTTTTTTATATTCCTAAGTAACTATTACATGGAAGGATGCCTTGTTTTCCTCTAAAAGGCTAAATAACTGTCCAGTAATGGGGAAAAATGGATGAATGAATTTGCTTTGCTTTGCCTATTAAAAAGTCTTTTAACCCAAAAGTTTTCTCACTTTTACCTTTCTGATTTTCTCTCCCATCCCACTAATGGGGAGTGAGATGCTGTGTATGTCTATTAAACCTGTTCAGCACCACGTTCTGGCTGATAAGTCCCAGCTTCAACCATTTTAACAAAAAGTTAGTCTGTAGAAACTGACTTGAACACAGACTCCAAAAAGGGAGAAATACACATTTGTGTTACTTTAAATGAAGCTTAGACAGCTCAGTAAGATAAATTCTTTCCTTCTTATAAGACAAAAGCTGAGTTGAAATCTGCTGACTTGCTCCAGCCCCAGGTTGCAATTCAGTATGCCAACTCCTCTTTATGAATTATTGGCTCTGTGCTCTGGCTGCCTGTTCAATAGGCAACTCAAAGCAATACCATATATTCGGATGCATGCTGTTGCTTACAAGCAGGAAAAAAAAAAGGCGATTTTTCTGTCTTTGTTGCCAGTTTATGTGCAGTCCAACAAGACATCCAGTTTATTATAAAATGAATTCATACCAATTGATTAAAAAGGAAATACAGATTTTGTGCAGTTTTACTATGAAAGAGAGAAAGAACAAAAGAAAGAAAGTAAGAAAAAAAGAAAATAGAAGAGAAAATTGCAGTTAGACAAAAACAGGAAGCTTTTTTTTTCCCTGAAAACCCAAAGGGAAGTTAAAGGAAAAAAGTATTTGAAGTCCATTTCAGATGTAATTCTATAGCAGAATTGGAAAACAAATTCTTTGAGTCATAACGGAAGTTCCATTGCATTTTAAGTGTATCTCTGGCTACCCCAAAGTCATAATGTGCATACTCAGTATGAATAGATCTCATGGAATAATACAATATGAATTCAATTTGCATAAATGGTGGCCTTTTTCATTACTCAAGTGCTCTCAGGATGCTGTGGCAGCTATTTGTATTCACCTGTGCTAATAAAATTCCCAATGGTGAAATTTTTGTTGCAAGTACGGTAATTTTCTAAGTGAAAAATAGGACCTTATTAAGCCATATATTGCTGTTAGTAATGTGACATTTGCTGCAGGTGTCAGAATGACTCAGACAACTATTCAATGAATCAGCCCCCAAAGGATAATGTAAAGTATCACTGAATTATTTCTGTCAAAACTAACAGAGGCTTTATATTACAGTGACAGCATGTGCCATTAAAAAATAAAAAGGAAGGAAAATGAAGAAGAAAAAAGAAATTTTATCAGGCAGAGAAAAGAAAAAAAGAAATCAACTCCAAACAAAAAAAAAAAAAAAAAAAAAAGCAAAACCACAGTTTCTACACAAGTATTTTTCGCTGCTTTTCTGTAAATCGTCCAATCTTTTATTTTTTTCTGTTTGAATCTCAAACATTGCATTGCATTTTATTACATTTATTTTTTCTTGTTTTCGGGATAGTTCTCCTTTCATTAGCAAACCCTGTAGACAGCAATTAATTCACTCTTTCAAAAAAACATGTATTTTTTTAAAGGTGACAAAACATTACTCATGACCTTTTCACAAGTAGCCAGTCTTGTACTTACACTGAAGCTTATGGGATACATATTGACGAGCACTGGCAGCTGTTGAAAAGCCTCTTCTATATTATGGTAAATTAATAATGGTTCACAATTGAAAATTTGGTTGGAGGACACGAGCTAAACCACACAAAGGACTGTGAAACTATTAAAAATTTAAGTTGTCTTCTGTCACAAGGATATAACAATGAAGAACTTTACCTTTTGAAAGCATAAGCGAGTGAAACCACTACTGATAGTAATGTCTTTAAGCAGAATTCTCTGTCCCTTCTTTGATCCCTGTGGTAGATGGAAGTTGGTGGTAACATTCTTACCTTTAAACCCTCTTTTAAATGCAAACGGATGTTCTTAGGTGTGTTAAGCAGGTGTTGATTATGGAAAGCTTTTACATTTTATGGCAATTCTTTAAGAAAATATGCTGGAATGAAGATGTAGAGTTGAATATTTCAACATTTTGTCCTAGTACATATGAAGAAAAAAAAATGTTTAGGAGTCTTTTGAAAAAACATGGATTTCACTTTTATAATTTCACATTTTAAAACCAAAAAAGTTTACCAATTCTGAGCCTTATTAAGAGAAATTCAAGGTATGGGTTTGGGTGTTTTGTATTTTCTTTAGATGCAATAACTGAAAGGAAATTAAAATTTCAACAGGTCTTTTCCCAAGGTGTGTATTTTGTACGAATATTGTAACTCTCAACTGAATTAGACTATGGAGAATTTAATACAATAACCTGGCAACACTATGCATTATAGTTGAATTTTGTGTGTATATATGTGTTTGCTTCTAGTTTGCTTTTTTCCTGTTCAAACATTTCCGTGTGCCCTAAGGCAGTCCCCAACATATGCAAGATATATCCTTGCTTTCATTCTATAAAAATGCTGTTCTGCTGAAATGCCAAAAAAAAAAAAATCTTCAAAGTGTTTTAAACACATTGCACAGAAAACCAACAGAAACTAACACATATTATATTTTTTTTTTAATAAAAAGTTGCATAACTACAACCCTGTGCTAGATGGATGTGCCCTTATACATAAGTAGAATGGTGTTTACTTATCTCTGGCTTTTAAGGCATTCTTTGGATGTGTAGCTCAACCTCAGAAAACTGGCTTGTTAAAGCTTAGGTAAGAAAAAGGCCATTATGCTTATGGAACGTTAGTTATTCAAAGAGAATTCAGCACATTAAGCCAAGTATTTGCGGGCAAAAGAAAACAAGAGGCTACCTCAGAGAAAGCTTTACTCTTGGTAGGAAACATCAGATGAAGAAGGAAAATAATGAAACAGAAAATGGTAATTTGTTAGAAAGCCATGCACAACCATGTACAATGATGAGCTCTTAAATTCTGTAAGAATTCAGAGGACCCATAAGAACAATTACATCTCTAGCACTGCAAACCAGCAGATGTAGTTTCTACATAGTTCTTAGCCCATCATGGTTGTTTTACTAATTTAGGAATAAAAGGGCTAATTACTTTTCTGGACTTTATGGATCTGTCTGGTCTTTACTTTTTTCAGCTTAGTTTTAGCTGCAACACCACATTATCCAACAATCTGATGATCGTCTTCTAACTTGCTTGTAGCTTCAGCTGAGGTTTATGCAACTGTACCAAGGAATTGCACCACATATGGTAGAGGTTTAATAAAACTTAATGATCATTGAAGGTAAAATTCTGCATCAGGGAAAAAAAGAGTGGCACTAGCAACAGACTGCCTGGAAACATGAAAAGGAATAGTACATGCAAAACTGAAAATAAAGTGGACTGTCACTACTACTGACACCATACTGCCCTCAACAAAGGACTCTGGATACTGGCAACACATGGCAGCATTGCCTGGTAGGAAAAAGAGGCCTTGACTTTTGGCACCTGCAGGTGCTTAGAAAGGTGAGTATTGCAATGGAGAACTGGGGATGATACTAGAATGTCAGTTTGCACAGTAATTTTACCTGATTTGGCAGCAGGAATGATTTAACAATTTGACTGAAAAGTTAGTATCAGTGTAGTTAGATCAAGGATATCGGCTTTTTGCACTTCTATTACACTGTTGAAACATTACTTAGACTATGAATAAATTCTTGTGTATGCATAAAAGATGTGATCCATATTTGCCCATATTAAAATTCTGAGTGTGATAAAAGTTCTGTCAGGTACATATGTACAACCTCTTGTTATTTTGTACAGGTTTGTATGTGTCTTGTACAGATTGAAATGTGGGCGTGATTGGTCTTTAAGCTCTTTCAGAATTACAGCAGAAAGAAATAAAACATTTATGTGTCTCTGAGTGCCTGAAAGGATATACTAGATAAAAGTATATTTATGCCATCTGATTTAGGAATCTATCTTAGTTGTTAAAAGTTACTTCTGATGTATGGAATATAGGCTTTATGCCCTTGTTGCACCTCCAAATATGCACCCCAATTGTATGCACACTAGCATCCAAATGCAAAACGTCTCCTTCTCTGCACTCAGTTGGAAAAAAAGGAAAAAATAAAAAGGCGTGCTGCATAATATGGAGGCAACTGTTATATTCTTCAGCAGTACTCTACTCTGGGTGATCTGAACAGACTCTGTTCCAAGGTTTGGTGCTGAGTTGTGCTCAAGTAGCATCTATTTCTCTACAGTGACTAAAAAGAGAGCATGTGCTACTAACTTAGAAGCAAAACAACATGCCTAGAGATATTTATGCTAAAAATTCTTCTGATTTTCTATTCTGCTGGCAGTAATGTTATGAGACTTGTTAGAATAACAAAAGAGGGAAATCCATGGAAAACATGTCTAAATCTATTTAAGTGAAAAGTTGCTTAGAGAAAAGGGATAAAATAACTTAAAAGCAAAATATGGTAACAGTTTTTAATTTCTTGAAAGAATAAGAATTTGTAGAGGTGTTCTTAAGCTTAAGAAAAAAAGAGCATGGAGGAAAAATGATGAGAAATTATAAAAGCAATTCAATTTAATGAAGCAAACTAATCCTTTAATTCAATATAACAATGAGTGCTGACATAGCCAGTTGTAATAGATCATACACAGCTTCAAGATGATACATTATTTTCCACAGATGTTTAAAACTCTATGTGATACTAATTAATGATTCATTAGTGAGTCAATAATTAATGATTAATTAGGGATTCAATTATTTTATATGCTAAAAGAGAGGGAAGAAGCAAACCCATATATCACATCAGGTAGTGAGCAGTGTGTACATACATTTGTAAAATAAAATTAGGAAAACACGACACCAGAAAATGTAGAATGGGAGACTTTGTGGCATTGTCACTTGACATTTTGAGGACAGCAGTCATGTTTTCAGAGCTATGCAAAATAAAAAAAAAAATTAAAATGCATCAAATTTCAATTCTTATTTCTGGGACGTACTCAAAGATGTATGACTCATAATCATAATTTATTCAATTCCAGTCATTCAGGTGTCTGTGAACTTCCACTTCTTAATCTTAAATCTGCTGCCATAAATATCACCAGCATGACCCAGTAAAATATGAAACTATTTGTGTTGCTTAGTGAACACAATATTACATTATAATGATGAAAATTGTCATTCACAGGTACTGTTGTTTCTTTTTGAAGGCTTGAAATAATAAAAATCACAGTATCTTCAAGCAAAAAGCATGTTTTCTGGCATGTTTCTGCATATGATGCAGTTTTCCATCAGATGTTTCTCCACTCATTATTGAATAGTAGGACTTGAAAGAGTTCTTAATGAAACAAAACAACCAATGTCTTTTTCTGCACTTCAGATACCTTAGCTGGTCAGAACTGGTTTCACCAGACACAGAAAAAAAAGGCAGTTTTTGGATTCTGTCCGAAAGCTTCCTTCATTCACTTGGAAAGATCTCAACAATTTTAATGTGAGACTTCTTTCTTTATCCCAGGAGCACTGCATAACTATATTAAAGACTGTAGGGTTGTGAATAAGTGAAATCAACAGAAAAGCTTATGCAGCCTTCAGTACGGGCAGATTTTAACCAGACATAGAGCAGATATAGGAAATTGTGTTTCTTTTCTACCTTCAGACAGTAAAAGGACTTTTTTGCCTTGTTTTCTTAAATTCAGGTAAATTTAAAGTTGTAGAGAGAGATGTGGCATCATCAAGATGTGCATAATCTTGACAGAATAGGAAATGATATGTCAACAGATTGAAGATGTCTTTGGTTTTAAATGAAAGCAATCACTATATCTACATTCTAGAAATAACAGAGAGGGGAAAAAATCCGATTTTTCTTTTTTAACTTACAGACAGAAATATACAATATGAATTTAAAATTATAGAGAGAGAGTAAAAAGAATAGGGAGAAAAATATCCTGATGTAATTCTTTATTTGCCTCAAGAAGGGTTATTCCCTGATGAGAAATACACTGAATAAATGTATCTAAATATCTGTTAGAGTTTTCAAAGGTTTCATCTTCTCATTGTGCTAATAACTAATCGTCTGGAAAATTTATTCTTTCTTATTTTCCCTCTTATTAATTATAGGAAGATATTAATGTATTTTTGAGGTGCTGATAGGGAAGCACTGAAACTGTCTGTACACTGGTATAATTTATGAGAAATACAAACGGCATAATTAATTGTAACTAAGTATTTTTTTAGATGCAAGACTATGAAAATTATACTTTTATTCATGCAACGTGCGTTGAAGGATGTATTGATTGAAATGCATTTTTCAATATTCAGACATTTCTAAGGGATTTGCCTCTGATAATTACAAACTATACTCTGAATGTCATTTTAACTGAGATTCAGCTGCTAATTCAGCATATCTGTATTTTCTGTAGTCAGCCTCAGACTTCAAAGGTACGTGAGCAGATGTTGAACTTAAAGTACTCATGTAGATTTACCAGGGTTAACCAATTATAGGATAATTTAGAACATACTGCATTCTCTCTAAATAACAATGCTGAATCTTATAATTTTCTGTTTCTCCTTGTTTTGACTTGTTTTCACACAATCTAAAATGTTCCTGATCAAGTCAAGAATTGTATTTAAACAATGACATGTCTTTAAAGATATATTTAATTGTCCCCAATTTTAAGTACAGGTTTTACTACATCTTGAATAAGATCATCAGTCAGTATCTGAGCTACAAATATTGGAAAAAGAATTAGTAATGTTCTACTGAGTCTAAAATCTAACCTAAGCTTAAAAGGGGGAGAGGGTAATAGTGGTGCAATTTTCACAAACTGATAACTATGTATTACCAATACATAAAATTTATTACCAATAATAAAGTTTGGTTGAAAACTAAGTTGCATGGCTCCATGAAAGAGCAATTTTTCAGTTAGCAAATTGCTATCTAGGATAAAATAGGTATTTCAGCATGACTGTGTGGAAATCAATCTTTTTACTGTGACTGTTATAAAGTTTTGTTTGTGAAAAAATGTATGGTCCTAGGAAATTTACAAAGTGAACCTATGTTTTAATATTA
Organism: Grantiella picta; assembly: GCA_013397955.1. Classification (NCBI taxonomy): domain Eukaryota; kingdom Metazoa; phylum Chordata; class Aves; order Passeriformes; family Meliphagidae; genus Grantiella; species Grantiella picta. The sequence continues at coordinate 609,514 of VZRM01005381.1, forward strand.
ATGCATAGTAATGCAAATGTAATTTTCTTAAATCAACTTTTACTGAAAAAAAAAGCAATCCTTTTCCTTTCTGTATGAAACTCCAAAGTGCAGCAATCTAAATCTCTGATAAAAAATGTTTTATACTGGTTTTCAATGGAAAAGGCAGCTATGATGAAGGCTTGCATTCAATTTAAGTATTTAAGTAAAATGTGTGCCTTTGGAAAACTAATGTTAATTGTGTTTTCCTGTGAAAAGGAAAAAACATATCACAGCTCGTGGATTATAGCAACATAGCACAAAGTATAGGTATTAACAACACCAAATAAGTAATTTACAAAATTACCTGCAGTTGTCATAGATAGACGGTTTCTAGACAGTGCAGTGTCTAAACATATGTTTTGACATTCAAACAAACAGATAAGTGATACAAAAGATTATTAGAAAAAATATATCTTTCTCCATTTAGTAGACTGTTTCTGGAAAATTTTTTATTGTGATGGAGAAGTTCATAGAAGTGGTGGCTACAGACATGCAGGGACATTTTACTGGTAGTTGAACTTCTTTTTTTCCCCTTCATTCTTCCATCAGAATGCAGAGCATGTATTTTGCTGAGTATTAGACTTCAAAGTCTTAATTTGAAAATGCATTGGATCCAGCTATTGGCACCAAGGGGCTGTAGGTGTGGCCTCAGTGACAAGAGGCCAGGGTTGCCCCATTTCCAACACCAGCACCCCTGGTGCACTCAGAGAGCTGGACCTACCTGTGCAACCACCACCACCACACGTTGGGGGGACCCCAATGACCTGGGGAGTCTGCAATGAGGGAGACACTCAACTCTCCAACCACCTAGGAGGATCCAAGCATTTAGCTGTCCCAAGTCAGTTCTCTTTTATCCATTGTGATAATGGCTAACTGATCTCCCTGTCTTTACCGTGAGCTTTTCCAATTTACTTGCTCACCTCATCCTGCTGGAGGGGGATTGTGAGAGAGCAGTTAGGTGGACATCCGGCCTGGGCCCAAGTTCAACCCACCACAGCTCTCTGTCGCTGACTCTTTCTGGCCCCAGCTCATACAACTAAAAGGCAGGTGCAGGACATTACTGGTGTTTACCATCCTAATGTATTTATGGGCAGCAGTCTTAGCCACTCTTTTTTGTTAGGCTGAATGTTGCAAGCTCTTAGAGAACAAGGAATAGTAAAAATGCATTTTGAAAAATGATACTTTTCAGACAAAGTCTTCTAATGGAAGTTAAAAAGGTACTCCAACCATACTGAAATTGTATGTAAGTAAACAGAAATGGGAAAAAAAACCCTGAAAAATGGACAGATAGTATAAGTGTTTATTAATTTGTCTGTCCACTTACATTTAGTTGAATGTGAACATTTGACTCCTACAAATAAATTTTATTCATATCAAGAGTCTTTTATTCCCAAGTAAATTAATTATTCACTATGGAAACATTAATTAAGTTTTTATAACTGAAGCTTTTAAAATATTTTTAATTTATTTCACATTTTGCATCTTTCCTTGTTTGGTGCAAAGTTAGTGGGTTTTGTGCTTTTTTCTAACTTTTCTGAAAGTATCTTTGTATATTTATATGCTCTTTAGAAAATATTGGAAAGAACTCATATTTTTAAATAGACTTTTACAGAAAATAAGGCCAGATAAAAACTTTTTGGGACCCTGAGCCCTCTCGTATCTTGTCCAAAAATGTTGGCTTTTATTAAAAATCTTAGAAGATGTCTGAACAACAGCTGCTCCTTCTCTGTAGAAGTGCTTGTAAGCCAGAGACCTTACCTTGGATGACCACCTCAGCTGCAGTGTCACAGTGGTGCTAATGTGTGATCATGGACCCTGTTGGTCTGGGTGTGGACCTGGCAGTGACCTGAGGTCCAACGTCCCAACCCATCCTTGATGTGTCCCCAGGGAAGGCTGGGGTAGTGACACGTGGCTTGACCACAGAGCTGAAATTATGGCCCCATAGAGAGACCTCTATTCCCAAGGAGTTGCTGATCTGTGCAGAGCCCTGACTGAAATTAACTGTTTGTTCTACCAGAAAAAAAGAATTACATTCTGTAAAGAAGAGGAATATCAAAGAACTATTAACAGATGAGCTCACTATATTGTCACAGAGTAGGAGCATGAGCTGTGAAGTTTTCTAAGACTTAATGATTTGATGTCATGTTAATGTTTTGCTGACATTTAAGTTTTTACTAACATTTACACCTTCTTTAATTTCTAAATTATCCCTTTATTCTCCCTCTCCCCAGAAATAAACTCAGTATTTGTTTAGTGTTCTTCTTCATGTGGGTCTTTTGCTAGGTTTTTTTATAAATTTATTTTATTTCATTTAACCTTTTGTCTTTAGTTGTTTGGTAGTTTTAAAACCCAGATCAGAATATTGTGTCAAATATAAGGCAAAAGGTAATGCTTCACTTTTTACAGCTACCCATTCAACAGCATTCCACTGAGTCAGAATCAGCAGTCATTCTGATAATAGCCTGTCTAGACTCAAGTAAAACTCAAATGTGACAGTGAGATACCCACAGGAAAAGTAACCTTGCAGTCCTTAGCATCTCACCTAAGCTTCCCTCATTCTTCCTGTAAAACTACTCTGACATGAATCCCAAGATGAATGTCTAGATATAAGTACATGTTGTCTTGAAAAAGTGAGCAAATAGAAAGGCAGGGAGTGATTTAGCAATTCTTCTTCATGCCAGTAGCATGACCTCTGTCACGAAATTGCTTTAAAGCAAAATTCACAGCTTGATTTTTCTCATTGCTCAATTTTCAGAAGGAGCACACAGTCATAGGCAACACTCACCCTTGAAATATTCATCCCAGTTCTCTCTTAATAGGAAATACAAAAATAAATTCAATCAAGAAGCCCGGTATAACAGAATGTTTACTAGGTTTTAATACTAGAGTGTTAAGAAGAAGCCCAACAGTTAATGTAGTAGCTAAGGAGTTATAGGGATTTTCAGTTCACCTCAATAAATCGGGGATTCTTTAGTCAAATTTAAAAGAACTTAGAGTAAAAGGAGAGCATAGTCATCCTTAAAAGAAATGCAGTAATAGAACCACCTTCTTAAATATTGGGACAAAGATTGTCTAAGGGAGATCTTATAAATTTGAATAATATAATATGTGCTTTCAATTCAAATATATTTCAGTTTACCCATAAATGTATAAATTGCTAAAGATTTGAGGTGCATATTGTAAATTCCCATAAGGAAAAAAAAGAAAAAGAAAGAAAGAAAGAAAAAGAAAGAAAGTTTAAAAAAAAGGGGAAAAAAAGCCAAAGAATTATACTACAGCTTAAAAAATACTTAACATAGAGAGCAGACAAGTAGTCTTATCAGGAGAATGCACTCAGAATTTTTTTCAGAAACAAGTTCAATATGCAGTTAAATTTTGCTGTACCTAACATCCTAGTATAAGTTGTCGTCAAAGTGTAGTAGATCTTATTGATATATAACATAATAATGAATATATTGTCCTATAAAGTAAATCCATGGAGTAAATAACATTGACACCTAACCTGTAATATGAATGCTTTCTTACTTAAATATTTTACAGAATAAGCATGTCTTTAAGCTTTTGTGTAAATGAGACTTTATTCAACTGGGATTTATTTTTACATAACTTTCCATGCTGGCTTATTTTAATAAGGAAAATAAGAGAGAGAAATTAGGCATGTTAAATTAAATCTAACTACTGTTGCAGAAAATCCAGAACTTTTATTTTCTATTTCTTACTCTTTGATTTTGTTACATTAATATTGAACTGCTGCATCTCTGTTGATATAAGTAATGTAAACCTGTTGGTCTTTGTGTGTACTTCTATCCACTGTATGGCATATTACTAATATGTTTACTAAAATATTTCACAAAAAGAGCTCCCGATCCTTTTATACATACTGATGTTGACTATTCAGGCTACGATTTTTCTAGCATAATTGGGGGAAAAAAGGGATCCCAGGACAGAATTTTATTTTATGGCCTAAAAGGATTTTATACTTGGCCTGGAAGTGTTGACAGTGGAAAGCGCAGCTACTTTCTCTGGCCAACTCAAGATTTAAATGTCTTAAAAATAGATTTTTTGCTTGAGCAACTTGAATAAGAAAGTTTGGGTGTCCAAAAGAACTCTCTGCAGGCACCCACTACCAATTGGTGGTAGTAGGTGCCTGCAGAGAGTACTTTTGGCTGTGCAGAAGTTCTAGACACCAGTAGTGCAATTTACTGTATCTGCAAGAGTAATGTGTAGACATCCAGACCAGAAGATGGAAAACCGAAAGCATATGTAGTGAGAGGATGAATCCAGAGGGTAAATACCTCTATCTCAATTAATTCAGAACAACAGTCAGTCTCCTGAGGTCAGTAAAAACTGCTGTTTTAAAATGGTGTTTCTTATTTATTCTACTGTTTCAGGAAGAAGAGACTTGTCTCTAAGACCTCTTCAGCTTGGAGGGAGAGTGTATGTAAATTCATTTTTCAGAAAAGACCTTTAATCAGAAAGGTCTAGGCAATACTGTGGTAGAGCTACATTCCCTCCTTAAAGCAGCACTTCAGAATATCTTTAAAGAAGTTTGACTTAGCATATTTAAGGGAACAGCATTTTCAATTAAATTTTATAGCATTGATATTTCAAATATCTTTTGAAAGTATTTTTTACATATTCATAATTAGAGTTTATGACAATGTCCTGTGTACATACAATGAATATACCTAGAGACAAAAAGCAGGGAAACCAAAATATTTCTAATTCAACTAATTTAGCTAAACATTCCAAACAATGTTGAAAACAGTTTTGTGGTATGGGTATCAGAAATAACCTTAGAAGTTTTCAATATGAGAGTCAGATGGAGCTAATTCTGAAAAGTATAATAATAATATAAAAAGGAGTTACTACATTGGGAGAGGGTAGTCTGAACTCATAGCCTAAGAGCAGCAGTTGATCTGTCGGTAGCATGACAAGAAAAAGGCAACAACTTTGATGCTTGACAAACTGCCTGAGCTAAAGAAAAACCTTTGTAAAAGCTTTGGTAACAAACTGAGTTTTTGACATCTGATTGATGCCACATCTATCACAAAAAGGTTGCAAAAAGAACCAATATAACTATCGGAGAATGATTACTGACTTTTTTTAAAGTATGTTACTCATGTATATGTGCTAACTGGAACTCAGACATCCTTTTGTACAAAGCAACTGGCTAGTGTGCTTTTCCCCATTCTTTATCTGTGTATTGAATTATTCCTAAATGTAGTGCCTGAGATACCATAAGGTACTTTTTTTTTTTTTTTTTTTAAGTCAATTGACTTCTGTCCATTTAATTTTTTACAATTTTAAAAAAACTTACAGGTAAAAAGAAAGATCTGTTGGACCTATGAAGTGGAAATATGCCAATGAATTTTAACATTTCGCTGGTTTGAATCCAAAAGTAGTCATATTTACATAACTACATGAGCATTTTTGTGTTCAGAAGGACAGTAAGATAGCACAATTCATAGTAAAAGGCCAAAAGCTTTTGACAACTCTTACATGTCTTTTAAGTGCTATAATGAAAGTGAACTCTAATTTCCTAAAGGGTGTGTATATATCCAGTTGCAAAAATTAAAATGGATGAAACAGAAAGACCAGGAAATTCGAAAGGATCTGGGTTGAAAAAATTTCATAATTACTTCACTAAAGGAAAAATAAGTATGGGTGTATGACTTGAGGAACACAAGAAGTCTGTTAATGCACACAACTTCTACATAATACTCAATCTTAGTCTTTCCTTCCAAATAACTTCCTTTAGTCCATCAGTCTTTTGCACAGGAAAATGTATTATTTGCTATCTCCTAACTCATCTTAAAAGGAACAGGGAGAGAAACTGGGGAGTTTATGAAGGTCTAATCTTCCTTGCTTAAAATGGAATCCTCCTCATAGCACAGTAACTCTTCAGTTATAAAGCCAGAAGCAAAAGACAGGATTAGTGAACTTACATGAGGCATTCCACGCTATGGGCTTTTAACAGAGCAAGGGAATAAAAAAAAATGGAAAGAATTGCAAGAAACACTAAAGTAAAATTTGAATCTTTTTCCACCCTCTGGGAAAGATGCATCAGTGGAATTGATTACAAGCAGCCTATAATTAAAGTCAATACTTTTATGTTTCATGAAGTTTTTTATTCAACTGATTTTCAATTGCTAAATGACTAAATAACTGCAATGTCTAGATGTTTTTGAGAGTCTAAAGGACTTAAATTAGTTTATTTAGTAATTTTTTAAATCTTCTAATTTTTGTTTAACTAGACATTTTTGACTAACTCTAATGGCCTTTCAGGAAGCTGTCATTTAGCAATTGCATATTAATAATTGCTAAAATATAAAAACTAAATTAAATTAAAATCTTACAGGGTTTTTTTGTTTGTTTGTTTGTTTTGGGGTTTGTTTGGTTGGTTGGTTTTTGGTTTTTTTTTTAATTCAAAGCATAGATATAATCCTTGTTTAGAAAATTTTGGCACATCCATGTAATTTCAGAGACCAGCAATAACGCTGAGTTTGACCCTTCCTGCTTCATTGCTAGGACATATAATTAGGGTTTTTTCTTGGGCTGGTTTTTGGTGTTTTTTTGGTTTTTGGGGTTTTTTTGTTTGTTTGTTTGGGGGTTTTTTTTGTTTGGTTGGTTTTTTTTGTGGTGGTGGTGGGGGTCTTTGTTTGTTTTCTTTTAATGTAAGTCTTTAGTTAATTAGAAAAATATATTGTGGTTCCAGGGGTATAATAATATTTAGATGTTTTATAGACTTTTTTTAAAAGAGATCTATAGCATATTAACTTCCTGCAAAATACTTCAGTGTGCTTTCAATCTTGACAGAATTAGAAGATAGGCCAAAAGATATTTGTCCAAAAGACTTTTGCCCAAAACAGAACACCATGAGGAAAGGTAGAAAAGATAAACTGTAACCTCTTGAAAGAAATACAAGAGAAAAAAAAAAAGTAAAATATATTGGCCAACAATGGAATCTTTTCTAAAATAACATTTTTTTCATCATGAAAAGAAAATAAAATACATTATAACCCTCAGTTCTTAAATATTTGATATGCCACTAGAACTACCACCTGAATTCATCAGAAACCTGGAACTCCATGAATAATAGCTGTTTTGTACTAGAGAGACTGAGCTCCCACAATAACTTTTATTTTGCTCTATGTTTTCTTTCAATAATTATTTATACAGAACATTTCTGTTTGTGAAATCAGTCTCTTATCACTCATTACCTATAATTAAATGTTGGCCATGTGGGACACAGTTGAGATGGTTGATACTGGATCAGTAATTGGACCTGCTACTAGAGGGTTTGAAAATAACCCAAACTTACAGCAGTTCTAGAGTTCTGTTGCTGGCACTTTCACACTGTCACATTAAATTTAATTGGAATTTGAGACTATACAAGGTGTTCTGAGCTAAACCTTTTATACCTACTTTCTGTGTAAGCAGAACGCTGGGATTTTGTCATCAGTCGAAATAAGCTTTCTATTGAGTCTAAATGAGAACAGTAAACATATTTTTCTTTAGGAAAAAAAAAACAACCTCAATTTTGCTCTTCAGAATGGGTGTAAAGTCAGCCAGACTTACAGGCTGGCATGATCATAGATGAATCCATATCCATCTTATCTGACAGTTCCATTATTTTCTAAGTAAGCTTCTGTTTATGTCCTTATACACTTACCCTCAAAATGATGATACATTTAGATAAAAAAATGAACAAATATCAAGAAAAAATCACAATACAAAGTTATTTTAATAAGGTCACATTAAAAATATGATCTTAATGCTGAAATTTTGCTAAGATTATGAAAAAAAAATGTATTGTTTCTATGTTAAGTAATCTGGTCTATTCTCTCTGGTCATTTCCCACTTATACTAGGGAAACACTCCAGATCTCTTTCATTAGGGCACACAGACTATCTTATCAAAATGTTCCTTCCCCAGCACCATGTAGGACACACCAGCTCCTCTGACTGCAAAAGTAAGGCTCAATTATAGTCAGGAAAAACAGGATTACTATCATGTTATTCTGTTTTGATCAAGCAGTTCAACAGGTAACCCACAGGCCACATAATTTGATAGCACTTTTATACTTTTTCCTGCTAATTCTGTAAACTTGGACTTAACTTCTCTGAATGTTAGTTCACGTCTGTTCTCTAAGCATAAGAATTTGGTAATGGAATCAAAAAATACATTGTTTGTGAGTAATTGACTTTTAAAATGATTTCCATATTGTTTAAAGATTGTAATTAGTGTGGACTTGCGTTTCCTACTTGTGCTGACACTCAGCTGTATCTATGAAACCAGAGAAGATTTCACCATTGTGTAAAGCTAGTTACTATGAGACCAATGGTGTGTACAGTTTCACAAGTTAAGGAAATGCACAATGATTAAGTTCTGCTGGTTTATAAAGTATTTAATTGACCACTTGATTAACAGTTGACATAATAGTTTAATGCAGGAAACAAATGCATGTTAGATAAACATAAAAAATATTTTGAAACCTTAAAACATGTGCTTGAGTTCCTCATCTTCCATGACTACAGAGCACTTTTATAGTTCAGATACAAAGTGCCCTGTGCTGGGTACTGGTGGTAGACTGGCATGTCAAATATATTTTGGCAGGTCTGACACTCCTGACAGAACAGGAAGGTGACATTATTAGAAGCCTGTATAATGGAAGTAACTTTCAAGGGTCACGTAGAAACATTTGTTTTCTTCAGCTTCCCCGGTCTGACAAATGTTTATGAAGAAAAGTCCCTTCTTCTAGATAATTAACTCAATTTGTATCTATGAAAATGTAAACATTTTATTTGCAATTTATTTGGTTTCTACTTTCTGTAAAAGAGTTTTTTATTAAACTGAATATTTAAGCTTCTATTTTTTCTTAAAGTAATCAGCAGTTGGAATTCGTCATGAGCAAAAGAAATGTTGTTAAAACAACAGTTCAATTCTAAGATAAAATCTGCTTGGAATTCAAAATACAGGGAGGAGGTCAAAAGTTACAGCCTTTACTGTGAGGATAATCTGGTGACAAAATTTTCAATTTTAGTTTAAATAAGCTGTGTGTTTCTGAAAAAAACCCTATTTTTCCCCTCTAGCTATGTCTTATTTCAGCCTGCAGTATGATCCTGAAATACATTCATCAGATGCGTTTCAGATGAAACAAAACTAGAAGGCTTGCTGGGAGGGGGCCTTTAGGGAACTCTAACCACAAATGGACTTTCAGCTCCCAAAATGTGAAGTCATCATCCCTGAAATGTGCACAGTGATAGTGTAACTTCCTCTGTAGTGATTGCTTTACATTCCATATAAATTCCTCTTCACTGAGCTATCTCTTGATGTAGACAGCATGGGTGAATAATTTAGCAGAGTTATAGGTCTATACTGTTGTGCACAGTATAGTTGAAATGTGCCATGATTAATTCTAATGCATTGAAAATTTATGTTTTAGATTAGAAGTTGCACATTAGTGTACGAGTGTTGGATTCAACAACATAATATATGCCAATGTTCTAATACTGTTAGCTTAATAGCTTTGAAGCTACCTGAATTCATGGGAGGAGCATCTAAGCAAAACTTCATGCAAAACATTATCTCACAATTTTTTGATCACCTTGAAATGAGAGACATCTGAGTGCTTTTTTCTATTTTTTTCATTTGTGTATCAATACTTTTAGTTACTATATCACCTTCTTATTGTATCATCCTCTGTGATTATTAGAAGGAATATTTTTAAGGGTTATGGCTTGATTTTCAAACCAGAAAGTTCTGAAACATTCATACAAAACTTTTTTCCTACGGATCACAAAGGTTTAAGGTTTAACAGCCTTTGATCTCTTGGAAGTTCTTTATATACTTGTTTTTGTTTATTTTTAATTAGGAGTGAATGATATTCACAACTTGGCAAGAAGAAAAGAAAATATTTTCATGATGTTTCTGAAGGAGAAACTTGACCAAAAAAGAGTAAACCAAGTGTACAAGGTCATTTAGTATGTTTGTACAATTACTCTGTTCTTACATATGCAGAGTTTCCCAACTATATCCTTTTCTTCCTTTGTTTCGCATTCACTTTTCTCTCAAAGTTTCAGTTTAACATTATAGCTCTTACAAATGAAGAAATGTGTGGATATGTGGTTTAGACTATTCTCAATAGAAAAACAATTAACTCTGAGTAGTTTGAAAGTACACATAAGTGTCACTAATTCATTAAAAATTTAAATTAAAAGTTTGAAGTCCAGCTTTCTGGAAATACAGGCATAGTATCAAGACTGAAGTCGTAGGTCTCCAGAGGTTCTGGTAATAAATAAACAGGGTTTAAGATTTGACTAGGACCATGCCAGCCTAGCTCACACCAATTCAGAACAGAAGTAGTTCAGATAACACTTACATATCAGTAGAATAAATCTTCTGCAGTTACAGTGCAGACTTCTTTTTTATTTCTGTTTGCTGTGATTTTTGTTAAAATACCTAACATGTATTTGATCTGCTTTACTTTTAGAAGATAATGGGGATATATAAGCAATTTTCTATGGGGATAACACAGATGATATGCTGAATTCTGCACCAGAATGGGGCAACTCTGGATGTACACACTGGGGAAGGACATGTGGAAAACAGTGCTGAGGAAAAGGACCTGGGGGTCCTTGTCGGCAGAGAGTGGAATATGAGCCAGCAGTGCCCTGCGCACCAGGAGGGCCAAGCCTGTCCTGGGGGCATCAGGTACAGCGTCACCAGCCAGGCAAGGGAGGGGATTGTCCTGCTCTGCTCTGCACCCTGGAGGGGATTGTCCTGCTCTGCTCTGCACTGGGGCAGCCTCACCTCGAGTGCTGGGGGCAGTTTTGGGTGGTACAATATAAGATATAAAGGTGTAAGAGAGTGTCCAAAGGAGGGCAACAAGGATGGTGAAGGGCCTGAAGGGGAAACCATATGAGGAGCAGCTGAGGTCACTTGTTCTGTTCAGCATGGAGAAGGTGAGACTGAGGAGAGACCTCATCACAGTCTACCACTTACTTGTGAGGGGAAGAGGAGGGGAAGGCACTGATCTGTTCTCTGTGGTGACCAGTGACAGGACCTGAAGGACTGGCCTGAAAATGTGTTGGGGGTGGAGGTTTAGTTTGGATATTAGAAAATGCCTCTTCACCCAGAGGGTGATTGGGCACTGGAACAGCTCCCCAGGGAAGTGGTCACAGCCCCAGCCTGAGAGAGTTCAAGAAGCATTTGGTCAATGCCCTCAGACACACAGTGACTCTTGCGGATGGTGCTGTGCAGAGCCAGGAGTTGGACTCCATGATCTTTGTGGGTCCCTTCCAACTCAGCGCATTCTGGGATGCTGTGAAAAGTTTTGCTGAACAATGAAAACTTCACAACATCTGGAAGATAAAAGCCAAACTAGAAACCATAACAAGGCCATCTGTCAGGGTCAGCCAGCAATGACAAGATACTGTTTATTTTGCAGATATCATCGGTTTCTTTAACTGAAATAGTCAAGGGTCTCTTACAGGCAGAACGTCTTGGATAAGGGCTTTAGATGGATCAGATGTGGTTGAGTAAATAGTAATGTTAGAGTTCTAGGAGGAATTTTTGTAGTACTGCTATAGACAAAAGTACAGTCATAAGCTATTTCACAAGCATAAACTCTCTGGAGGGTGCTGAAATTGCCTTCTCATGTGCCTTTGTTAGATTTCATTGCTTTGATGAAAATGAAGTAAATTTGTTATTTTCTAATAAAATCTTAATCAGAAAAGTCAGCAGGCTGTCCTTTGCATAGAATCTATGGAACATCATAAACGCTGCAGTTACAAAGCTGTGGGTTACTTTTCCAAAAAATAAGCCAATTTAGTAACTATTTGAAACAGTTTATTAAATCTATTTTGAAATAATTAAATTTGATACTTGAGGGAGATTAAAAAGTCATGTCTCCTTTAGATGTCAAAGGAGAGGAGGTCAAACCTTTGGTGGATTGGATCATTACGCAGAATTGCTCCTCATTCCCCATTCGCTGTGTGTGATGCCTGCAGAAATCTTGTTCCTTCTGTTATAGAAAATTAGGAAGGATATTTAAAATATAACCCCCAACTTTTTTGAAGTAGTTTCCACAAAAAAAATTGTACAGAAAAAAAGTTACCACTTATTTTTTTTTTTAAATTCTAAATCTCATAAATTTCATTGAATTTTGCTAGAATGGCTGTGGCATTGAATCCCCCATAAGCAGCCACAGCCCCAGCACCACACAGCAAGGCAGACGGCTGCGCCGGATGTGCGGCCGGCGGGACGGCGCCGGATCTGGGAAGCACACAGGAGCTGTGCGGGGCTTGGGGAACAGAAGCCCAGCGGGAAACGAGGTGGGGTGAAGAAATGTATGGACGCAGTCTGAGGTCTTCCAGGGAGATTTATTAGGATCTTCGGGTGAGGGTCCAAGGGTGGTGAGGGGGGACGGGAAACCAGGGACAGGCAGAGGGTCTGAAAGCCCAGAGACTGCAACCCCGGGCACACAGTGGATGGGGATTATATGGGAAGGGAAAAGGGGAGTGGGTTAGCTCCGGAGAGCCAACCCGGGAGGGTCCGAGGGGAGAAAGGCTGGGGTACACACCAATAGACTTCTGATAGGGCAGGATGCATAAGTCAAAAGAACCAATAACATACAGAGCTAAGGAGAACAAAGAAGAAACCTCTGGAACTCTGCAGAGACACACTGCTACAAATGGCCATATGGCAATTTGAGAAAATTGTATTTCAGCCTTTCACAATTTAAAATTCTGGTACTCCATCATGTTTGTTACATTTTTTAAATAACATCGTAATGCATTTCAGAATTGAGCCTCTGCATAAAAAGTCATTTACTACATCAGAGCTTTCCAGAAACATCATATAAGATTTCAGGGCATAGATACTCTGTAGATATCTCTTAACAGTTTGTGAATTATATAATTCAAATCCAAAAGAAAAAGGAACTATTAAAGGCTTTTAAAGCAAACTAAAATTTCAGAGATCTTCCTTAAAGGCATTTTTGAGACAAGATAGAAAATGAATTATGTTTGTTATTTTTTTATTACTCATGAGAAATAGTGACTGGCTCCAGAATTTCTGCACTTTATGTAAGCAAAAGATCTAGGGGTTTTTTTTTGTTGTTTTTGTTTGGTTGGTTGTTTTGGGGGGGGGCGTTTCTTAGCTTTGCATAAATAGCTTTGAATAACTGCACAAAGTTTATGAAAGTTATTGTACAGGTAGACCTACTCTTTTAAACTCTATGATTATATTCCCTGTCTGAGAACATATATAACAAACATTCTCAGGATTAATTTATAATATGCTTTGATGTATAGATAAAAAGGAAGACAGTAGGGGAAAAAGAAGTTTAGTGAAAAGTAATGTTCTTAATACAGTGCATATTATTTTGAAATTCAAATGAAGTTAGATTTAAATAATTTATTAAGCACCTAGAATTGAGATATACCCATGAAACATATTAGCAACAGCACAATTTTCAAGTGAACGATCCAGATCTTTCTATTTATATAACTTAAATCTATTATTTAGTACTATATGGCAGAATTTAGCCTTGAAAAACAAAGCTTTTATTCACAAAAAAACTGAAATAAGAGTGACTTCATAGGACTATGTTTTCAATTCATGACAAAGGAAGAGTTAGTAGGTGAAACACCACAATGCACATTAAAAGTGCTCCTTTTTCCCCTTAGATTGGTTTACTACATATCAGTATAACCTAAAACTTAGTGTTGTGCAATGCCACATTATATTACTGATTCAAGAAACAAATGTCTTTTTAAAAACTTCTTCTAAACATTTAAGTTGTTTTAGTGAAATTTTTACTATATGTTTTAATATTTTCCTGTTGACATTTGCTTGTATAAACATATTTATTTGCATATCTAACTTTTTAAAAAGAAATACACAGAGCATGGTAACCACTTTCTTCATAATTTCACATTACAAAAATGGTTTGAGTTAAAAAGAAAACAGTGGACCTCACACTTAGTATTCTAATAGCTATTAATTAGAAACTTTAAACCAAAATAATTTAAATTAGAATTAAATGTAGTGACAGATATTCCATTATGGAAAAATAGAACATGTTCATATGAATGTCAGTTTGCTGGTAACCTCCTTGCAATGTCAACCTCTGAAATTGGCTGTTAATACAGGTGAGATTGGAAATGCTGATATTATCTGGTAGGGAGGTTGTTCAAGGGCTAAATATGCATTTGGATATGTTGGTCTGTCCTGCCAGCTCCTGTGTTTAAAATTTTGTCAAAGTAGGACATTTCTCTTTCCTAGTCTATCAGATATGCCAGAATCTGGAGATTAAATCCAAGATATCCAGTTTTAAAAGGCCATGGTCACTACCCCAAACATATTTTATTTCCATTCCAAGAGGATTTATGCTACTGGATGACAAGTACTTTCACAAAACTGATATAATTTTAGTCTGGATACATGAAAATTTATATGCTTTTAATATTATGTCTTCAAAAATTTACAGCATATTTGATGGTTTTTCTATGCACATCATTTTTACATTTTCAATAAAACACTATCACATGACAAAACAGATTTATGTAATGGATATCAGAATACAATGGATTTCATTCCTGATATAAACGGAAAGATCAAAACCTAGGTTTAAAATGCTATATATTTTATATTTTATATACAAACAAATATATGTGGGTGTATAAAAAACTAGATTTCTTTAGTGTAATAAAAAGGGGAGCAGAAGGGGGAAAATTCTGATATACCTTCATAGCACAATTTATAACTTCATTGCAAAACAATGTGTCACAGTAGACTGCAGAATAACTCCTACCTTTCTTGATATGGCAATATTATGTTCCCAGCTCATGTTCTGAAGTTGCCTGTCTAAAAGCCTGTGGTCATTTCAGATTATTTCAAATGACAATCATTTTGCCCTCCATATATGTACGAGGTCAAAAACAAAGTGAGAAAAATATCCCAGTAAGGATATACGAGATGTTAATTCTATAATTATATTAAACAGCTCCTGTGTTGGTAAAAACCCAGGTAAAAAAATCAGTTAATATTTTAAAATTATAAAAATGGATATGATATCCCTCAGTTATTGCTGTAACACCTTGAAAATCTCCTTATAGGAGAATAAAGGAAAAAAACTTTAAAAATCCTTCTTCTGCTTTTGAAAATAGTGCACACTTGTTCTGTGCTCTCTTTAAAAAACTATAGTCCATCCTAGACATCTCAAGATACATAATTTTGTCAATTACTTGGTCACTCCTATTATAGTTTTAGTGGGGAAAAAAGTCTCTCTTGGGACTCAAAAAAGTTGATCTAGAATAGAAACAACACAGCTAAACTATAACTCTCTGAACAAAAAGGATTTTTGTTATCATACCTATGCTGATATAAATTCACTGACTTTTGTCCCATAATTCTGGGTTTATATAGTTATTAAAAATACACCCAGTGTCGAGCACACTCAGGTCTCGTTGCCTGAGCCGGTTCAGCTCAAAACCCTGCCTCGGAGAAGGGGAAGGACTCTCTCCTTCAGGAGTCTCCCTGGAGAGTTGCAGGACGAAGGCTCAAAGAGGTGCAAGAGACACAGGCTTTTGGTCAAGTCCTTGAAGGGTTTATTTAGGGAAGGGAAGGATGGGTCAGGAGCAGTTCAAGGAGTCGAGGGCAAAAGCCTCGACCACGGGAGGTTGCAGGGGGTTTTAAGGGAAGGATACATGGGAGGAGTTTAAGGGTAACAACCAATGGGGTTACAATGAAAGATTACATACATCTGAACGAACTAATCAGAACAACTCTAGGGAGGGAACTAAATATATAACAACCAATGATCAGCAATCTTGAACAGGACAAAGGAGAAAGTTCTAGAACCAAACCATATAAGCGAAACAGGGGAGGAGGTTCTTGCAGCCAATCCACGGCAGAGGATTACAATATGTGGATGGTTTGCCTCAGGGACCACTGGGAGAGACTCTAACAGACACCCTAAGTCCAACCTCAGCCACTTCCCAGGACCCTGCGGGCTCATCAAGCTCTTTGTCACACATCAGTGACACTTGGTCCAATTCAGCCAAGTGGGCTGCTACAACCCAGAAAACAAAATATTTAACAGGATGGGGTCAAAAAATATGATACAAAACACAGAACAAAAGGCAGAAATATCTTAAAATAAATTGAAAACATGGAGATGGAATAGATAAATTTTATGTTTAAGGTGATAACATTATTAATGGCTAGTTAAAATGTGTTTATACAAATTAAGAAAAAAAGAAAAGCTGTGATAATTCTTGGGTCTCTGTTGATTAAAAAGTAGGATTCTGCTCCAGATTCAGACTCAAAGTGTGTTAGTCACAGAACTAGACGCCTAGGTTCCCTTTAAAGCCAAGTGAGATGTAAATGCTGCAGCTAAAGTCTGAACAGCTGTTTAGTGCATCCTAAAATAAATACTTAATTCAGACAGCTGGATCACTCTTTAAGCTTCAATGACTGCATTTTAAACGACGTAATTCAGTTATCCATTCATAAACGTCTAATGCTCTTTGAGGAGCCGTAGGCTTTGGAGACGTGCATGATGTTTGCAGGTATGAGACCAAACTTGTGAGAAATCTGCTCTTTGAGGAGCCGTAGGCTTTGGAGACGTGCATGATGTTTGCAGGTATGAGACCAAACTTGTGAGAAATCTGATCCCTCCAGGGACAGCTTATGGAGGCAACAGAGGTGCTAGAGCACTTCAGGCAGCACCTCATAGTTTAATTCTGCACGACCCAATCAAATTGCAACTCCCTCTTCAGTCAGAGGGGAACTTAAATAGTTAGGTAATGAAATAAATTTCTGAAATACAGAATTGCCTAAAGAGACCATGCAGGAGACAAGGATTGAGGTGTTGTCCCCTAAAAGCTGCCAAAGCCTTCAACACCCCAAAGGCGAATGGCTGCGTAGGACGAGTTGAGTGGGTGGGCCGTGCCGGTCCGGGTCTGGGGAGTGCACAGCATGGCATGAAGCTCGAGCAACAGAAACCCGGCAGGAACCATGGTGAGAGGAAAGAATGTACTGGACACTGTCTCTGGTCTCCCAGGGAGGTTTATTCGGGTCTTTGGGGGGTTGCAGGGGAGGCGAAGGGGAGAGGAAAGCGGGGAAGAGGCGGAGGGGGGGGGGGTCTGGAAGCCCAGATACAGTGACACCAGACTGATGCTGGCAGGGTTTTATAAGGAAAGGGAAGAGGGGGGGGAGTTGGCTCTGGAGAACCAATCCAGGAGAGTCTGAGAGAAGAAAGGCAGGGATACACACCAATAGATTTCTGATAAGGCAGGATGCATAATTCAAAAACAGCCAATAACATACAGAGCAGGAGAACAAAGGAAAAGCCTCGTGGAAATCTGCAGAGACATGTTGCTACAAAGGATTAAGGATAAATTGTGGAATTTTCTGCAAAAAGAAACTTGAATGAATTTTAACTGCAGCAATCAAATTACTATGCTTTGTTTTAAATTCCACATAAGAATCTGAATTTTTCTGACAAAATGTATATACTTAGTTCAGCTGCCAACTCCTAAGGGTCTACTAATATTACATATTGCAAGATATTCAGCCAGACTCCTAGATGACACTTTGGAAAGTCTTGTGTCTTTTAAGTCCTGTACCCTTTTATTTGTTCCTGGATCTCTTAGATGTTCAGATGAAACCCATGTGGTAAAATTAAACAAATTTTATACATTTACATCAAAGTCCAGGAAGATGTGATGGTGATGAAAGATAGCTGTGTCTTCAGGTTTACTCCACAGATACAGACCCTCTCCATTTCTGTCATCTCTGACAGGCAATATGATTTACCCTAAGATAAGAACACCAGGCGGGTATTGCAGGTGGAACTGCCTAGATTCTGGCGCAATTATTGCATTCCAGAGGGGGAAGCTGAGATGTTTGTAATTTACTTTGTATAAAGTGTTGCTGAAGACTCAGCCAGTCGGGCAAACTTGTCTCTGAAGGCTGCAGGTAGCTTCTGGCTGGATGCTCCACCACAGCAGGATCTCCTGTAGGATATGTCTTAGACATTCCAGAGACAGGTGATACTCACTTTTGTATGCATGAGTAAAAAAAGCACCAAGAGTCAGTGAAATACAGAGATAAAATTCTAAAGTTGCCACATTGGTGCTTTGTGAATTCTGCAAGGCCAAGACAGTAAACCTGTATGTTTCTCGTGGAACCTGCTTATGTTATAACACTTTAGACATAAACAATAGACCTAATCTGAGTTGAAGTGGACCAAACCACAGTTAGACTTCTCTGGGAAGTTTAGAAAGCAGGGGCATCTCACTTAAGCTCATGACTCAATGGGAGGGACCACAAACTAAATATATTATAATCCATTGTAATAGTGCAGGCAACTGCATTGGCAATATTAAGGCACTGTATCAGCAGTGTTTCTAATCATAATCGTCCATGTAATCATTGTGTCCTACTTCTCATGCCTGGCTGAGAACCTTCCTTCAACTACTCTGCTACAGATGCCTAAGTATGTTTCTGGTCAGAAAGTGAGAGATCAATTCGGGGTAGAATTTATGTCATCACAGAGTAAACATCTTAACATGATTGGTTCATTTGTGTACTAAAGATGTTTCTTTCTAAAGGAATTCTGAGATAAGTTCAGATACAGATGTCAACACTTCAAACATTTACACTGAGATTAATCCAAATATAGAACTAAAAATATCTATGTGGAAAGTGAGAACTCACTGTCATTTACACAATTTTTTATCAGGCTCTATGTCAAGGGGAAGGTCACTGGTTTCAGGAAAAGGGGGGAAATTGCTGTGTTTAGCTCTATTAAAACTTGGAGCATGGAAATGTTTCTAAAAATTTATAGGTGATATGCATGAAAATATTCTCAGGCAATAGAATATCTGCAACTTGATCTTAACAGAATAATACTTTATAAATCATTCTGATTTGTCTAGCTTGAAAAGGCTTGACATTGAGAAGATCAAGTAATAGCAGTAACAAAACAAAATGTTTGAAAATTACTATTGTATCACACACGCACTCACACACACAACCTAGAAGTATTCTAGATGTAAGTTTTTTCTTGAAGAGAAATGCATGTGTCCCCCAAAAAACAATAAGCTTCAACCGATCAGGCAACACAAAACAAGAGGAATATGTTAATATAATGATCCAGGTAAAAACTTACAATTTTCAAACAAACT
This sequence comes from Grantiella picta, assembly GCA_013397955.1. NCBI lineage: Eukaryota > Metazoa > Chordata > Aves > Passeriformes > Meliphagidae > Grantiella > Grantiella picta. Next base: position 628,737 of record VZRM01005381.1, read on the forward strand.
CCAATTGAGGTCTCAGAAATTATCTGTCTCCTGAATTATTGTGCAAAACCAATAAAGCTAAGAAATTTTAGAATTAGTTTTCTCCTCTTGATAAGACAAAAAACAGTCATGTTGAGAAAAAGAAAGGGGAAATAGCAGGGAGGAAATATGAAGCAAAGACAATTGTAAATGTTAGCGACTATTATGTAAGTAAATATGAAGTGTTTGCTAAGTACAATAAGTCATTTGAATGATTGTGTAATGAATGAAAAGCTCTTTAGTTATGTTCAATGTGTATTTTTTCTTTTGTTCTATTTGGATTTCATTTAAATTTGTGGGTTGTTTCTGGCCATTTTATTTAAGTTATTGACAGGTACACTTTATCTGAATTCTACTGCAGTACTGTGCATGGCTGTGGGTCTGGAAGGTGATTTCCTTTCTATATGTGTAAACACCTTAAATGACTAGTAGTGAAGGTATCAAATAATTAAAACAACATTCCTGGCTGATATAAATGGGAGAAAAAAACATGGGTGAATCTGACAAAAAATCATTGTGAGATAATGAAGTTTGATAATGTAAATGGAGTAGTTTCAAAGCAATAATGCAGTCAGAAGAATTAAAATAACCTAAATTATTAAATTAAGAACAAATGAGCTGGTAAGTTTAATTTTCCTCTATAAACAGCCTCCCTGGGATAGATAAAGAAAGTGAGCTGCAATACCATGACTTTTTTATTTCTCAATGAATACTGAGGGCTGATGATGTAATTATTGTTGCTATCAAAGGAATTATTAGGTATGAAAAATTAATACGACTACTCACTGTTTGGAAGAAAGCTGAAAAAATGGTTGCTCTCTATGAGAAAGGGTATAATATAATTCCCATATATATATATAGGGTATAATATAATTCCAATTCAGCATCACAACAAGTTATTATCTAATATCAGGAAGGTATTTAGGCTGCCAAGACCATTAGTAATCTTTTGATTAATTTAACACATTGTAGAATGTAAAGCTTTTTTCTTTTTTAATCTGCTGGAAAATGCAGGATGGTGAGTCTTGGAAAACTAGTAACTGCTTGTAGGTAATGCATGTTGCTACAAAAAGGATCTTGAGACTTTTTCACAAGCAAAAAGATTTATTAGTGGGGTGGGTATCTGTGGCATACATGTAATTCTAGTGATTAAATTATTTAAGTTGCTCTTGGGGGAAAAAATAAAGGGGAGACAGAGGGAGAAGAGGGAGACATATGAAAAGATGGATGAGGAAGGAAAGAGAAAAGGGGAAACGCTGACACTGGGAAGTGTCAAGATGGACAGAGATGGGTCCCAGATGAGCATCCTTGTCTGAAGGCTCTCTCCTGTGCAGCAGTGGTGAGAAAGAAATTATGAGGTTGCTTTATTTTTTGTCATGCTTCTCCCTTAGGACTGCAGAGTTGTCATTAAAGTATTTTTTAAATGCCTTTGGCTAGTCTTAGGTGTGATACTATTAGCTCTGACTAGAGCATGCCAATCAGATGCAAGTTGTTGCACCTTCATTGGTCTTTAGGTGTCTATGCAGATACTGTATTGATATTTAACAAAACAGTGCTAATCTCTGTATAGATCCCCGAGGGACACTTATTACTGATCTCCATCTGGACATTGAGACATTGACCACTACTCCACCTCTGGATGTGACCTTATACACTTAACAATCCACTCATCAAATCCATCTCTTGCCAATTCCGAGAGCAGGAAGTTTTTGGGGGACCATGTCAACAGTCTTATGGAAGTCCAGAGAGATAACTTCCACAGCTCTTCCATCTAACATCATCCATCTAACAAGCTAAATCTGAAAGTTATTGTTTTGCCAGAGATGTGCAGAGACACTCAGACTGAACAAGTAATAAAAACTCAAGTAATATAAAATACTAAGTAGACTATTTAGCAAAAAGTGCTCTGTAAGTACCGCTGTATGACCAAACCAATTTCAGATTTTTTATAGCCACGTGAAGGAAACATCCCACATTGTTTCAGGATTGCTGTATATTAGGTACATATGAAATGTTTTTTAAGTCTCAATTTTTTATGAAATATATAGAGATATACACACATACACACACACACACACACACAAATATCCATATGTATTTGTATATGTATATATATGTATATTTATATATATTTATGTAAGTAAATTTGAAAGTTTGAACCACAAAACTTACTAAGATTCTCATTTACATTTAGACTGTCCTGAATTATGCACCAATAACGTGTACAAGTTTCACTGGTGCATAAGATCTGAATTTATCTCTGTCATCTATCATCACTATAAACACACGTTGTGAATAACCCAGCTAGAATCTATAATTGCTCATTCTTTCAACTACTCTTTAATATTTTCATGTAGTTAAGCTCAAATCCACTTCCACTCAGATATTTATCAGTTATTTCCATTTATGAAGCTAATTTTACAAGTTAGGAATGCTGCTGTGAAAAGAATTCTTATTAACAAAATCATGTCAAAACCTGGATGAATTCTGAGGTGTGTTTCATTTCTAAATTGACAATAAACATGAAAAAGCACTTAAAAACAAAACCAAAGAAAGTAATTTCTCAATATTTCAAGACATTCATATGACAACTGTGTATCCTCTCCTAATATATATATGTTATTTCTCACGGTGTAATTACATTGAATGAAGCAAATAGATAAACAAAAGCAATAAAAATAAAGGATATAATTGTCAAATTGTTCTATAATTTTTTTGGTCCACTGCTGAATTTTTTATGAAGTTTTTTTAGAAAATATATAGGGGTTATTTGGGAGGCAGAATGTCTACACTTCTGAATGCCTTCCTAGTATATGACAAGAGCACAGAATGTTAAAATGATGTTTGTGATTGTCTTTTTTTTAATAGAATCACTGTGATCAGTTGGCTATAATAAAGAAATTGCAATATTACAGTTAAAAAGAGTAAAACAAAGCATTCAAAATATTCAAAGCAAACAAAATATTTGCTGATTCCAAGTGTTTTAAAATTTTACACACAAATAGATTTCTAAATGTTTCCAATCAAAGCGCAACAAGGACTCTTTTTTTCTGTAAACAGAAAATAAATCTACCCAACCGAGATCAGAATCAGTTTAGAATATTATTGACAACATTATTGAAAATACTATTTGAAATCAATAATATGGAAGCATGTAAGTTTTGATGTATTTATTGTAAGGCCTGCCTAGAACAGTGGATTTAATTCTGTACTAGGGTATTTTTCGTAATGAGGCCCGAAGTGAGTAGTTGGAAAAAGGCAAAAATCCTTCAGCACAAACACACCTAGAGCATGCTATTGCGCTGAATGCAGATAACTCAGAGTGAATGCTGGACTGTAGCATCAACTTTTTAAAACACAGCACAGTGAAAGATACTTGCAAAGCAGTTGTTTGGTTTTATTACTTATTGAGCCTTATTTTAAGCCAGATAGCCCTAGGCAATTCTTATGAAAACAACTTAGAATTGTATTATGAATTTTTTTCCACCAGCTAGAATTTCAAAATGCATAGACATCACCTGAATTATTGAAAAACCTGAATTTGTTCTCCAGGGTTACTACTAACTTGCAACAAGTTAGTTTAAGCTATGCTTATCTAATCTTTTTAATGCTAAGTAGCAGCTTGCCTTTATTTTTGCTGTTGTGTCTAATGGACCCTTAAAGTTTAATAAGCTTTTCCTTGAAAAGATTAAACTTTATTATAATAAGTTTACATGTTTAGTCTGAGCACATTTGTCAATATGAAAAGTGTATTCATATTACTTGTTCTCTCACATTATTTATATTCTTTATTTTTCACTTCCTTCTCTACTTTTAGTTTTTTTAATACTTTATTTCCTTTTTTCTTTCCTGTTTTTTTTAATGCTTGATCTTCTTCCCAATCTCCTAAGAAAGAGACATTCCCGTATCTCCTTGTTTCTCTTAAACCTCCCCTGCATTCAGTGCATAGTTATCCTTTTTTCTTCTGAAGATCTAAAATTGACTTATTTTGTCTGACCTGGCCTGTACCAGAATTCTGGATTATAGTATCTAACTTTCTAACTTCTTCAAGTTTTAATAAAATACAATGTGTTTAGTTCTAGAGAGAGAGGAACAGAATAATGTGCAGCATGACAACAACAACCAAAAAAAGCTTTTTGTTCATGTGTATGTCACATGAAACAAAAAAGTGAGCTCCATAAATCTGATATGAAAGTCGGTATAAAAACTTAAGGTCAAGATGACAAATTCTAGTATTATATGAGAATGTTTTTTTAATGATGTTATGTCTTCACTGGTAGTCATGTAAGGTGTTCACACATACAGAAAGAAAATTACCTTCCAGACCCACATCCATGCACTGTATTGCGAGAGAATACAGATACAGTTTAATTGTCAATAACTTACATAAAATGGCCATAAAAACCAGATATATTTAAATGAACTCCAAATAGGACAAAAGAAAAAATATACAAGCTGTAGCTTTTCATTCATTATGCCAAAATTTCATGAAGAAGGATATAAAAATGGAATACATATGAACTTCATCAGTAACTTGAACAGGTAAGACAAGACTGTTTCATAATACGATGTCCTGAGGGTGTCATATTTATGGTGTATATTTCATCCCAGAATTTTTTTTTTTTCTTCAAAAAGGTTTTGTATTTTTTTTTCTGTAGGTTTCAATAGTGCTAAATTAATCTTGAGAATACTGGGCAGTACAAAGGCTGTTTCTTGATAAACCTCCTTCAAAACTATTGGATCAGCTCAGAATATCAAAATGCTCTAAGTATGCTCACTGTTAACTTAATTCATATCTCTAAAAGAAGCAAGGAGGGAAAAGGATTCACATGAAAAATTTGTACAGATAATGCATATGCAGCTGCTTACCTTCATTCTGAAGAGCCCTGCATATGTGAAATTCTCTATTCAGAGTCCAGTCCCCTTAGGACATGCTGAGCTAAGCTCTCAGAACATGACTTCTGACACTTTATATATTATCCATGATTAAGTTGTACATAGAGCTGTCTCTGATTATATTATGTAGAAATGAACGTCAAATAAGCAACATCTGCTTTATCTCTTTTCTCTCAGTTAGTATGGTGCTTTTTCCTGTATTTTCTCCACTCTTTGGAGTGCAGATCCACATGGGCATTGGCAAACATGCTTACAAACTGTTCAACTGCATAACAATTAAATCTATGTCAATATTTTTTGAGTTCTGAATTTTAATGTGCTATTACACATTCAGTCTCTCCTCTCCCTTTTTTACAAGATTACCAGGACAACTTCTGAGGTGTTTGTTCAACAGAGAAGTGGAGTAAAAAGTGAATTGTTAAGAAAAATATTGCTCACAATTGGGAATCTATGCTGAACTGTTTTGAATATGCAGAATCAATGAAGCCCTTTAGAAAAAAAGACAATGAAGCTGTATAATACCATGTGAGCTGTGTAGCAAGTGATGAAAATCTGAGAAGATGTAGCATGTATTTGGGCAATATAGAAGATGAACTATGCTAAAGAATGTGGACATTTCATATTTGAAATATTTCTTAATTTTCATCTCTGTTAGACTTTTTGGTCTTAATCAGGAAGTTTTTGTGTTTTCCAGCAGTAGAAAATACAGCTCAAATCAGCATGTTCTCTACTTCTATGTCCATGGATTATATTTTGCTAGTTTTTCTTCAGGTTTTATGCACTTTGTAGGTTTTTTTTAAATTTCACTAGATATTTATAATCACTTCAGAGATGTTTAATGCTAGTCAAATCACATCAGGACATGGCAATGAAATCATACAAAAAGAGAAAGAGAGGAGTTCACTCCACCCTATCTAAACTTTGAGGTTGGACTCAGTAAACCAAGGGGTAATCCTAAGTTGAAGCTTTAGGGTCACTGTAGACTCCCTGGCTGGAAGCTTTTAGGCTGGGCTAGGTTATTGCACAGCTGTCCATATGTAAACTGATGGTGATATTCAAAGATGTCTCACATCGAACACAGTTCCTATTGTTTTGCCTCTTTATTTGTTTCTTATTTCAAACAACTGCAGAAAACTTCCCACTTGCAAAATATTTATTTCAATGGGAACGACTGCCTCTAGGCTTTACCACAGTACACTGGATACAGCAACAAAAAATTTAACAAGAGAAAAAGAGATTTTGCAGGCTAACCTGTGAGTCTGTGTGGGAAATGAAAAGCTGGGGAATGTTCTAGTTTTAGTTTTAGTTTTAGATTTAGTTTTAGAGGCTTTTTTGTTGTTGTTTTTGTTGTTGTTGTTTGGTACAAATTTTATGTTTTAATCCTTCTTGACTCAAATGGTCCTTTGATCACCATCATGAATAGCTGAAGATAAAGAAGGGATGTTTGCCATGTAGGTAATTCTTCTGAAGATCCATTTACACATACGCAGTGACATTTTTTGATTACAGGAAAATAGATAGGAATGAGTCAGTGGTTTTAGTAGGAAATAAAATTTATTGTTGCATAGACATAGCTGTTCCATACAGTTAAATAAGGGAACACATACTTTTCCTGTGAGGCTTTCAATTCTAGTCACATAAGCAGTAAATATAAATGTCCGCTCTTTTCTGCCCTGTAAGGTTGTTGCTAGGAATGACAGGCTTGTAACTCCCTCTCTTTTGTCTTTCTCCCCTACCACTACATTAGTGTGGGTGAGTGGGTGGACTGCAAACTGCAAAACCTTCGACTGATCTTTCTTTTCTAGGAAGTGAGAATTTCATTAATTGCTGTATTTCAGATTCTTATTCTCATTACATTGATAACAAAGTAATTAATTACAAAATATTTCAAACTATTTTAACACTTCAAATCCTATTTAATTGTACTTACAATGTGTGTTCAGAGGTATTACCCACCAGACTGGAAAAAAAAGACATTTAATCAAGGCAACTAAAAAAAGAGAATAGAGTCATTAGAAATACTCTGTTTTGCTATAAATACTGCAAAACTAGAAGATATTTAGACTAGAGTTTTTATATTATATATTTCAGTTTCTTTACAGAAGTAGTAGTGAGAACACATAAAGAAAGTAAACTTCCTGAAAAATTTTAATTAAAAATAAAAGATAGTGATTTTGGTTATGAAATTGGAAAACTTTCCCCTTGGAAAATCTGGAATTACTCTGAATTTGCTTTTTTTTTTTTTCCCTAACTGAATAAAATGCAAATTTGAGATTTTGTTTCAGTTTACTCAGCATGTGTTCCTTGCTCTTTTTTATTTTTCACAGAAACATGGAATCACAGGGTAGCTGAAGTTCAAAGGGAAAGTCAGCTAACACAGGTTGCCAAGAGTTGTGTTTTGAATGTCTCCTGGGTGGAGACTTCAAATCACTTCTAGACAATCTATTGCAATTGTTGGTCAACCTCACATTAAAAAAAAACCCGTTATTTATTCTGTTTTAACATGGTGGCCTGCATATCAGTTTGAGCCCATTTCCTCTTGCTTTATGATGAGATTCTACTCGATAGAGTCTGGTTACATATTTTTTACTCCCTGAAGGCAGGCCGTTATGCACATGTATGAGACTCCCCCTGAACTGTCTCTTATCTCAGTTAAATAGTCCCATATCTCCCAGCTTTCCCTTATATGAGAGATGCTCCCTTTGTGGCACTTTGCTGAACTTGCTCCAGTACATCCATGAATGGTTTGTTATACACTTGCATCATATCATGGAATCATAAAAACATAGAATGGCTTTGTTTGGAAGAGACCTTAAAGATCATCCAGTTCCAGCCCTAGACCAGGTTGCTCAGAGCTCCATCCAGCCTGGTCTTGAGCACCTCCAGGGATGGATCCACAGCTTCTCTGGGCAATCAGTTCCACTGCCTCACTACACTCACAATAAATATTTTTTTTTCTCAGATCTACTCTAAACATACTCTGAGTCTAAACACTCTAGCAAAATATGTTAATCATATAGAGATATTGTTTCATTCTGTGGCTTTTAATGCTTTTTGTTGTTTTAGTTAGGTTTTCATGTTACTAAACTCCATTAATTTATAATACAGTTTAAGAAAGGATATCCAGAAGGTAGAATATAAAATATTTTTAACACTAATTTACACAAGACAAAGTCTTACTTTTACCTTTTTGTTGAAGACTTCTAAAATAATTGCTTGATTAAGAAAGCCCTTACTGACACAAGAGGTATAACAATGTTAATGAAATGCCTTTGTTTGGGTTTTTCTTTCATAAAGAAGAGAATTAAAATTTTTTAAAATTCTCAAAAGCCCGTTGCTTTTGGGGCATTGGAAGAAGATTTGTTTTTCTAGAAAACAAAAATTATGTCACTTGATTTTATTCTTTCTGTTAATAAACTGTAGAAGTAATATTGAACTATTCTGGCTGCAGAGACTGTTGGTTCCCTTTTTCATTCATAGACATATGAAAGGAACTACTTTGTGAAAATATTAATTAGGTTTCTGCTTGACCCTAAGCTAGATCCCTTCATATAGCCTAGAAGATGGCAAAAATAGTCACAGCAGGGGAACTTAGCTCTCAAATGCTAGTAGCTGAAGGGCTTTGCTTCCTGTTATACAACAGAGGCATTAAGAGTTTATTAGATAAAAGCAGTAAGACCATGCTGTTAACAGTATGAGCAAGTGGCTGACAAGTGTACAAATTACAGGCCCTTCTGCATTTAGATTTTATATTTTTTCCTCTTTATTTTTTCCTCTTGAATCTCTCCTTTCTCTTGCTGTTTCTGAACAAACAATATCAATACAAACACCTCAAGTTGTTAAATACTTATTTCTACTGCCAAAGATATGATATTTTTTTTTTTTTCAGAAAAAGCAAGCTGAAGCTCTCTTTGTTCCAGGAACTTGGGGTCTCTGCCTCCTAATTAGAAGACTTCTTCCATTATTGGTTTAGGCATTTGAACTCAATATAATTTCCATAACTGAAGACTATTTCTCAATATATGGACAACTGCTAACTGCATGTATGGCATTTCTATGCAGGAAGAGATATGTCAAAAGAATCACAACATAGTCGGTGGACAGTCAAGAAAGTAGGCTGGTTTGATGGTTTTAGTTTGTTGAAGACAGATATCATCTGACCAGTTAGCATTTTAGGATTCTAATTTATACCACACAATAATATAAGTATCTAAAAGGAAGATGATAGAGGTAGAAATGTCTGTTACAAGAAAATATTCTTATGACAAATATTTGAAATCACTTCATATTTAATAAATAAAATTATGAGTCATATACAGTACAGATTAGTAATTATAATTAATTTCTATAACAGCAGCACAGCAGAAATTTGCTGTTAATTTAAGATGTCGCTGTTGAGCCGCTAGCTGAGAGAAAAGACCCTCCAGAAGTTGTGTGGGTCAAAGAGATTTATTTTTTTATTTTTCCAACTTATATAGACTTTTCAGAGGTCACTCAGATTGGTCAGTCCGAAACCTCCCCCTGAGCCTATTGGCCAGGCCCGAACTGCGCACATCTCGAGAAACCGTTTTAATAACACCCAAACTTTATCTTTGCTTATAAAAACACAAGAAAATTCTCACGGGAAAGGTCTGTGCCAGCCACACTAAGATACTTAACTCTTCTAAAATGTAGGTACTCTTAGCATATTGAATTTTGCAAACCATTGAAATTAACCATAGCTTTTAATGAAGCATCATAGATTAATGAATTAAATAAAGATACTAATTGAGTAATTGACTGAGCAAATTAATTTGGGTTATTGTTTCAAATAAGTTAATGCTAAATTTATCAATGTTGAAGAGAAAGACGCACAATGACAAGAAAAATATGAACTTTCATCAACATATTTAAACAGCAGTTGTCAAATAAGTGTGTAAGTATTGTGAAAGAAGCTTCAGTGTCATATTGGGGTTTTTTTTAAATTTGGCCTCTCTTGTGACTAGGCCTTCTGTTAATTAAAATCCCATTTAGTCTTCTCTATTGTGCATTTTCTATATAGCTAAAACTAATCAGGCTAAGGTCAGTTTCTTAATAGCTTCTAAAAATGAAGTTGAAAGAACACTATATTTCATAATCTTAATCTGCAAGAACTCCTCATTAGCAAAGATCTTCCTGAGCTAATTTGTTATGGGTTGTTCTCTTTTGTGATTATCTCAACATCTAAATACCTTTAGACCTTTTTAAATGAATACTCCCTAGCACTTATGCAAATATGTAACACTGGAATTTCTTTTTATTCAGTGAACCTTACTTAGACTAATAGAGCTATTGCAATTTCTTTTTAATATCAACTTGTAAGATTTGGTTAGCTCTTCATAAATATTTGTTGTAGTTAGTTTTATCTTCACTTTTATTCTGACAGTATCATCTCTACTGCTTTTTCATCACAGCAGAGAACATTTCCATAATTACTGCTTCATGCTAACTGATTTCTTTTACTTGACTTGGTTATAAGATGGGCTACAATGACATTGCCTTCATTGTTCTCTTCCCCTCTGTTTTGTATTTGATGTCTTCTCATCCTATTTCTATTTATTTAGATGTTAGAGGTGTGCAGATATATTCATTAAATATTATCAAAGACTTATTTTCTTCAGTTAATTTGCTCATTTTTCCCTCTACACTGACCTCCATTGTATGTTCATTGACCCAAATAAATGTCTATTGCTATTCAGTACACAGGTTCCAAACTGAGAGACACTAGAGGATCCAAAAGTAAATGAAAATAAAAATAAAATCAAACCCCAAACTGTAGGAAGTGTCCTCTTTTTCTTTTGTAGTGTGGCAGGACAAGAACACTCTAGGAGCTGCACAACAAGTCAAAATATAAACATCAAGATACAGCAGAAGGTGCTATGGCTAAACAGCTAAGAAATTATTTTATCAGTTTCATAAGAAATAAATACTTTAAAATTAGACTTTATTTTATTTAAGTATTTATATTCATAGTTTTTGCTACAGAAAAGATTTCTTTACTTAGGAAAACATTTTTAAAATGAAGGCAGCAAACAGCAACCAAGGGCATATTTTGGTAACAGTTTTATGAAAAAGAAGATGGGACAAGGGAGCAGAATAGACTTGCAGATCTTTAAGGAAGTCTTCCATAAAGCACAAGATCCCCAGAAGCAAGAAATCAGGAGAGGTAGACAAGAGACTGGCATGGCTGAGCAGGGAAGTGCTGGTCACACTGAAGGGAAAGAAATTAATGTGCAGGCAGTGGAAACAATGACAAATAATCTCTGAAAGGTATAGAGATGAAGTACAGTTGTGTAAAGATGGGGTAAGGAAGGTGAAGCTGAACCTGAACTTGGCAAGGGATACAAAGAATAACAAGAAGACTTCTACAAGTATGTTAACTAGAAAGGGAAGATCAAAGGAGGTATATCCCCTGACAAACAATGCTGATAAACTGTAGCAACAGATGAGGAGAAAGCTTAGGTAGTCAACATCTGTTTTGCCTCAGTCTTCTGTGGCAACCTCTCTTCCCACACCTCTTGAGTGGATGGACAGAAGTATGGGAACTGTGGGAGCAAAGCTCCTCCCACAGGAGGAAGAGAATTAAGAAAAGGTCAGGCTTGTGACCACCTGAGGAATCTGCATGTACTTAAGTCTATGATGAGATGAGATGAGATGAGATGAGATGAGATGAGATGAGATGAGATGAGATGAGATGAGATGAGATGAGATACATCCCAGGATTTTGTGGGAATCGGCTGATGTAGTTGTCAAGCCACTCTCCACAATAATTGAAAAGTCATGGCAGTTAGATGAGGTCCCAGGTGGTTAGAAAAGGGGAAATATTGTGCCCATCTTCAAAGGGTAGAAAGGAGGACCCTGGGAACGTCCCACCTTTCAGCCTCACTTCTGTGCCTGGAAAGATCATGGAACTTACCAAAGAAATATTTTATACCAATATGAAGTTATATTCACCAATAAAAGCTTAAAAGAAAGGAGGAGGGGAGCAGGCATTCTTTATTAAGGCATTTGTTTTGACAAGTAATGACTGCATGTACTGAGACCCTACTTTCCAGGAAATGGCTGGATGTTGCCTGATGATGGGAAATAGAGAATATATTTTTATGTGTTTTATTTTTCTTCCATGTGTGGCCTTTGTTTTTATTTATTTCATTGCCTTTATCTCAATACATTTTTTTTTCTCCCCTGAGCATGCTGAGGAGGGGGACTGAAAGAGCTACATGGTGGGCACCTGGTAGCCAGACAAGGTCAGCCCAAGACATTTAGTCATCTTCTATTTAACGCAGAGAGTGCCTGAGACCTCTGGCAGCCTACCCAGCCCTTTGTGCTGCATGGGAGTGCATGGGCATGGACAAAGCATTGTCTTTGATTTGCTCAGAAAGTTTTCCACCAGGTCAGCTCCTAACCATGTTCTAAGTGTTAATGCTACCCATACCTTCTCCGCCCATGAAAATAGCAGCTAAAATTTTCAACCACAATTTGAGCTTTAGACAGACATCAGACACTAAAAATTGTAGCTAGTGTAAATAAACATTTTGCAATGCTATAGAGGTGAAAAATAAGGTGCTATAATAAGTGGCTTAAAAAAATTGAACTGGTGATCTTTCTGAGTAATATATACATAGAAGTCTATATTTTTATATTTTTCCTCTTTCATTTCAAGTACATTGTAATGTACAAATGGAAACCTCCCAACTTCTTAGCAGATAAATGAAAGAATCTGTTTGTAGCAATGCAATTTTCAGATCTCCATGTGCTCCCTTTGTTTCCCTGCTCTGTATGCCATTGGTTCATTTTGAAATATGCTCTGCTGTACCTGAAAACCTATTGGTGTGTACCCCTTTTGCCAATCTTCCCTTCCTTCTCCTGAGACTGGCTCTCAGAGAGCCGGCCCCCACCCCCTTCCTTTCCCCTTAAAGCCAGGTCCTGGGTCTGGGAGGGGTTGGTCTCATCTCCGGGCTGGCAGCCCCTACCCTATCTCCCCGTCTTTCCTTCTCCCATTCTCCTCCCCTGCAACCCTTCTCCCCGTTACCCCAAATAACCCTCCCTGCCAGAACAGAGATGAGTCCAGGTTCGTTCCTTTGTACCACTTCATTTCCTGCTAGAATTTCTGTGGTTGGAGACCCATGCCACGCTAAGTGCACCCCGGGGGCCGCCCGGCCCGGACTTGGTGGAGATACGTGCCGGGGAGACCTCGTATTGTGAGGCCGCCGCTTCCTGCAGCCCCCCAGAAGAGAGAAACATCATCTGTTGACAGTTTTCTTTCAATTAGTTTATTTGGAAATAAGCAAGCATTTTTCAGAAGCTGCTCATTTTACAATGGAGAGCCTGCTTCTTGTCCCTAGCTCTGTCCTATCATGCTGGTAGAAAAGAAAACAAAAATTAAAAAATCAATACTAAAAATGATCAAATATTTCTAGAAATCAGGCATTCAGTGTAATCAAAACCGGGCTGTATTTATAGTCTCAAGCTGTCAACAATTGTTGCCCCAAAGACAATTGCATGAATTTTTTATGGTATTTCTCTTAGCTAGGTTTCATACTTTTTAAATTTTGGCAAAGAAGAAAAACACGTAAGTGTGTTAATATGCAAGTTGAACTGACTTCATAAGGACAGCCACAAAAGTGATTCAATTTCTTTGTTCTTGTAGTGGGGTAAAGAAATTATAAGAGGAGATGAATACTCCTTTCTCAGGGAGTGAGATCAATTTCACTTCCTGGCAGTTTCTAAATTCTGTTTACCAATTGTGACTGAAATTATGGAGACAGATGATCACTGGTCTCAACATTTCATTATTGCAAGGCCACTGAGTGAAGTTGTGCACTGCTTTTAGGCTTTCTTGCTTTCTTTCAATTTACAGGATCTCAAGTTTCAATTCTCAAAGACTGGAATGGAGATAAGGGTTTCTGAACTCTATTGTATACACAGAGTTAGCACACAAGAGATCTCAAGTTTCTCTTGTATTTCCCTTTTCTTCTGTTTCTTTTGAAAGTACAGTAATAAATGTTCTATGGAAGACATGATCAGAAGGAACATCCATCCTTTCATAGATCGAAACTTGACATTCCATTGTCTTTGCTTAAATGATTTATGCATATTAGCTGTCACAGACTGGACTTAAGTTGCTTTACTTCTATTTGTGCTTGCTTCTTGGTAAGATCAGTTTAAATTCTAAAATGTTCCCACAAAATACAATTTTCTCTAATTCAGTGTTGAATTTTTAATTTAGAATTTATTCTATAAACTATATTATAAGGTTAAACCTATATGATTCTAAAAATTTCTCATATAAAATTCTTTATAAAGGACGGTTACATAGTCCTGGACAGACAACTAGAAAAAACCACAAATTATTAAGCCCCTCATCATATTTAAAAACCTGTTTGTTTGAAGGGGTTTTCTTCCCCCTTAAAAATTGTAGAAAATGTGGAAAATCTGTAACAACATTAAAAAACCATCCACACCAAATAAACTCAACAGTGTCAACACAAGCCAGTTTCTATCATTCCAGGGAAAATAAAAGGTAAAAAGATGATAAATAAGAAAGTAGCTTCTTTTTTTTTTATTTTTTTTAGCAATAGAAATATAGAGTGAGGTCATTATTCTTAGGCAACTAGAAATTTTCACTAGTGTGGATCGTCATAAACAGTACACACTTCAGTTTTGACTGACATCAGAAACACTTAAGGGGCCTTCAAAGTATGGAAAGATTAAGTCACACTTCTACTTTGGAAATGAGACTTAGCCTTGTTTAATCATCAAATAGGGAGGACTAAAGGAGCTGTCAAAGCTATAGAGGAAATCTGTGATGATGAATTCTGGTAATTTCATTAAAATCTTTAGCCAGAAAGACAACAGAGTGGGTCTATTATAGGTGTTACTGTAAAACACTACAAATTAATCCACAGGAACTTAGCTCAATGTATGCACAGAAGTATTCAAGTACTGATTTTTTCCTAAATACTCTCTTTAAATAAAAAACAATTTTCTTTGTAAATCTGGTAATTTTTTAATATATTGTTTAACTGTCACAGTGTACACCAGATTTTAAAAGAAAGGACAAGCTACCATGTTGATGGAGAAATATGTAATTGTCCAAGAAAAAATACCAAAAGAATGCATACAAATATTATACAAGCTTAGTTGGTTTGCGAACTATTGTTGCTGTTCTTCAAACTCAGGTAATCAGTTTCAATAATCAAAATAATGGGGGAAAAAAAAAAACACTTCACAAATTCAAACTCTAGTGTGTTGACTTAAATCCTAACTCATCAAAACAAGAAGACAACTCTAGCCATATACAGCTCCCTAAGGAAGCCCATCAGAGAGGGACTAATGACCAAATCTGTTCTGTCCACAGCAGAGATTTGAAAAGCTTGGCTTGCTACTACCAGCAGGAACAATAGTGCTTGGGAGAGTAGGTAGTCTGGGAAAGAGAGGCAAGGAGAAAAATACTAAGAACTGCCAATCATCTGGTATTTACCCCACCTTTTTTTTTTCATCCTCCAAATAGGCTCCTCATCCCTATTGCAAGCTTGATTCTAGTCTTCCTTCCTTGGGACACCCACTGATATATGTAGGGAGGTATTTTTTTTGCTTGTTTGGGTATTTTTATGTGGTTTTTGTTTGGTTCATTGGTTTTTTTTTTCTTTCTTTCTCTTTTCTTTGTCACTGCTGAGAAGTCTTGTTCTTGCTCTCTTGCAGAGAATTTGACTCCTGCAGAGATGAGACAATCTGTCTTATGGCTAACAGTCCCAAAAGAACATGGTGGTTGCAGAAAATAATGAGCATGAAGGAAGAAGAATATAAACAATCCTACTCCCTGCAAATGTGTCCTGAGTCATCCCTTCCCGGGACAGGCAGTGAACAAAGCAGAACACCAAGGAGACATAAGGAAGTCTTGGAGATTTGTGTTTTTCACATGTTCCTCAGGAGGTATTTTTCTCAGTTATAAATGAGTAGTAGCTTTTGCTCATCTGAACATAAAAAATTACAGAAAATGAATGTAACAAGAGAGTGTGAAAAGAGAGATATTGGGGGTAATGAAAATTAAAGTTAAGTGAATATAATTTGCTTGTCATTGCTGGAAAGAAAAAAATGTCTTCCAGATGTGTCCAAGTTTAATCTCTTTTCACAGCTGTGTTCAGTATTTTGAATCATCATGACTGTACTAATACTACAAATATTTATCATCTCTTAATTTTAAAAAGAGTATTTCAAGGGTACCTTATGTAATAAATGTTTATCTCTCACAAAGATAATTTTAAAATAGACATTTATTCATTTGGCATTTCCCAGGTTGTGTGTTGTTTATATGTGCTACAGTTTTTACTTTCAATAACAAAATTCTACTAAAATAAAAATGGAAATAAAAGTGTGTAATCTCCCACTTAAACAGTTACCTATTCAACTATTTTGACAATACTGAGATAGAAATTTTATTACTGTTCTATTTATATAGACTTAAAGGTGCCTTCATGATGCCAGGGAAATGTAACAAGTCCTTGGTTTATAAAGGAGTTGGCCCAGTAAATATATTCCACCTAAATAATTCCTAGTATCTCCTATTATAGAGGAAAAAATACATTACTCCTGAAGACAAGTAGGATGACAATAAATCACAATGAAGAAACTATGGCTCCTCTTAGTATTGTGTTTAACCTTTATATTATAACTTTTTATTATTATCTGATTAATTAATTTTAAATGCTCAAGTGGATACTAAATTTGAGTTAACTTTATTTAAAATTAATTTATTAATTTTCACAATGAACACTATGTATGTGAAAATATAAAGTCTCTCCTGAGGAGCTTTATTATCAGATAGAATTAGATCTCAAATGTGCACTTGAAAAATCTGGATTTATAACATAAAGTACTTTGTAAGGTACTTTATGTTAAGGTACTTGAACAAAGACAGGCTTTATGGAAACTTTAGGAAGAGCTGCCTTTTATCTGTTTTCTCATCCTTTACAAGAGTGAGCTGAGCCATTATCAAAATAGTAGCCCACTGAAAAATGTTGACATTCATAACATGATTGGAGTTTTAAGACTATTCTTTTATTGTCAATTAAAAAAAAAAAAGAAAAGCACCTAAACAATGTAGAAGAGAGACAAATGACGGAAAAAAAAATTGAATAGTTACTGATGTCTTTGGATCTTCTCCTCTTGAGATACAGGATGAGTCTGGATGGATATTTATCAAATTCAGACCAGTAAACTTTAATAGATGCTTGGCAATACATCAAAAGAAAGTTGAGCAAAGTTCACAGAGAACTTTAGCCAAATGAATTAACTAAATTGATAAGTTTCCAATGACATTCAAAATTAAAGATAAAAAATGCTAAAGCCTTCAAACATTTTTCACACAGAGATAATTTGAAAACAGTGTTTTATATCTTGTGATATTTTACCCATAGGCCTCTTCTTGCAAAATGATGACTATATTAAGTATTAAGTTGCTGTTTAAAATTAGTTTGTTGAGGGTAGCTGAAAGAGCTTTATTAACTAATCCNGACATGACACGACACGACATGACACGACGACACGACGACACGACAGCTCTAAACTAGAGCTAATATTTATACAATATCAATTGGAATCCATTGGTCACATCCAAACTTAGACAATTTTCCTCACATAATCATCCAAGCCAAACAGTTATGCTCCTGTTGTAACACAAAACAGATACTTTACTCAGGCATTCTCTTGCTTCTGATACCTTACCTCAACAAGATTCTTCTGGTTTTCTCCCTTTTTATAATCTTGTGCAAATTGTATGAGGATGAAGTTACAGTCAGCTTAAAGAATAGTTTCAACTGAGTTGTTTTCAGTCAGTGCTTTTAAAGGTATTTTGTTAAAGATGTGAAATGAATCCCAGAAAAGATTAAATGGAAATTTTTGTGAGCAGTAGCTATGGTTTGAGCTAGAGCTGAACAGGTGTTCATGGTATCATCAGCTGCCACATGTTCAGCATTGCTTCTGGTGGTTGCAGCTTAGTTTTGGTCTTTTCAGTAGTTCCCTTAGAAATTCATGCTGTGGTTAGTTAAAAGAACCAAATCAATGCATAAAACAAAGCGCCACAGCTTCCATCACTTGGCTACTTAATTTTTAAATTATTATCCCCAGAAGACCTTTCACCTGTGTGAAAGAGTTTTCCCAGTTTCACAAAAGAGGTTGGCTTTTCTTTTTTTTCCATAAGACAGTGGCTATGAAATTGTCTGTGATGAAAATTTTTGAATCATTAAAATGAAAACTAATATTGCTTCATGAACTATTTCTTGAACCCTGACAATTTTCAGAATAAGGAGGAAAAAATTACATAGGTTTTGAGGAATTTTACTGGAAGAAATCTAACCATCTTATCTACCTCGAGGTTTAGGAAGTAGGTGAACTCAATTTTCCAAAGTTGTATCACTGATTAAACTCTTACTGGCGGATATATAATAGTACCTAGTTACTTAATCCCTAAATGGTTATACAAGGCACAAAATAATTGATGCTCATTGGATCTAGCCTTAAGACCTCAGAAGAAGAATAAATAGTAATGGGATACAACATTTTTTTCCACATACTTTTCCTTTAGGTGCTACTTTTATTAACAAACTAAGCAAACTTTGCAGTAATTTGTCTTCTCTTTCTTCCACCTTTTTTTTTTTAATTATGGAAATAAAAAGGTCAATGTCTATGACAGATATGTTGCATTTAGTCTTTATATTTGATTGCTCTTTTAAAAATGACAAAGTCAATATTTCAGTCCTCATGTTTAGTAACACTATATGCACACATAACTCTACTTGAAAACCCAGAGTATTTTGTGCTGTTAAATTTGTATATGAACAATAAGTAGAGTTATGTTTACAGGCATTGATAGTCAATGAAAAAGGAAAAAAGCCCACAATAAAATTAGTTTGTTGAGGGTAGCTGAAAGAGCTTTATTAACTAATCCTTGAAAAATAAAGAGTGGAAGAGGGAATAACATTATAGTTTATAAATACGTATGGAAACTGTGCATATATCCAAGAGAGGAGAGGAGAGGAGAGGAGAGGAGAGGAGAGGACACGACACGACACGACACGACACGACACGACACGACACGACACCACGACACGACGACACGACAGCTCTAAACTAGAGCTAATATTTATACAATATCAATTGGAATCCATTGGTCACATCCAAACTTAGACAATTTTCCTCACATAATCATCCAAGCCAAACAGTTATGCTCCTGTTGTAACACAAAACAGATACTTTACTCAGGCATTCTCTTGCTTCTGATACCTTACCTCAACAAGATTCTTCTGGTTTTCTCCCTTTTTATAATCTTGTGCAAATTGTATGAGGATGAAGTTACAGTCAGCTTAAAGAATAGTTTCAACTGAGTTGTTTTCAGTCAGTGCTTTTAAAGGTATTTTGTTAAAGATGTGAAATGAATCCCAGAAAAGATTAAATGGAAATTTTTGTGAGCAGTAGCTATGGTTTGAGCTAGAGCTGAACAGGTGTTCATGGTATCATCAGCTGCCACATGTTCAGCATTGCTTCTGGTGGTTGCAGCTTAGTTTTGGTCTTTTCAGTAGTTCCCTTAGAAATTCATGCTGTGGTTAGTTAAAAGAACCAAATCAATGCATAAAACAAAGCGCCACAGCTTCCATCACTTGGCTACTTAATTTTTAAATTATTATCCCCAGAAGACCTTTCACCTGTGTGAAAGAGTTTTCCCAGTTTCACAAAAGAGGTTGGCTTTTCTTTTTTTTCCATAAGACAGTGGCTATGAAATTGTCTGTGATGAAAATTTTTGAATCATTAAAATGAAAACTAATATTGCTTCATGAACTATTTCTTGAACCCTGACAATTTTCAGAATAAGGAGGAAAAAATTACATAGGTTTTGAGGAATTTTACTGGAAGAAATCTAACCATCTTATCTACCTCGAGGTTTAGGAAGTAGGTGAACTCAATTTTCCAAAGTTGTATCACTGATTAAACTCTTACTGGCGGATATATAATAGTACCTAGTTACTTAATCCCTAAATGGTTATACAAGGCACAAAATAATTGATGCTCATTGGATCTAGCCTTAAGACCTCAGAAGAAGAATAAATAGTAATGGGATACAACATTTTTTTCCACATACTTTTCCTTTAGGTGCTACTTTTATTAACAAACTAAGCAAACTTTGCAGTAATTTGTCTTCTCTTTCTTCCACCTTTTTTTTTTTAATTATGGAAATAAAAAGGTCAATGTCTATGACAGATATGTTGCATTTAGTCTTTATATTTGATTGCTCTTTTAAAAATGACAAAGTCAATATTTCAGTCCTCATGTTTAGTAACACTATATGCACACATAACTCTACTTGAAAACCCAGAGTATTTTGTGCTGTTAAATTTGTATATGAACAATAAGTAGAGTTATGTTTACAGGCATTGATAGTCAATGAAAAAGGAAAAAAGCCCACAAAACCCGACAGTTTTAGGTCTCAATTAATTTTAAGTATTCAACATCCTGAATAGGGCCATTTTAGGAACAGTGAGGTCTCCCATACTCCAGCAGGCTCCGGCTGCACTCCAGACTGTGTCTCAGAGGTCCCTTTTCGTATCTTCCAGTCATCCCTATACATTCGCACTCTAAATAGGATAATGAAGTCTAATTCTGAACTAGATATGAGTATTTTACAATTATTCTAATTCATATCTAGATATGTTATTGGGGCAGCTTGCTGGAATGTTAAGTATACTCGTGCTCAGCCTGAACACTCACTCTATCCTTGATACCTCTTATCTGCAATAACCAATGAAGAATTACTTTGTACTTGTTGCTTGAGTATAGTCCACTTGCCTATATCTCTTTGTGCTTGGCTAAAGATGTCCTAACTAAACTAAGAATGGTCTGTAGCAATACATGATGCCTTCTGAGAAACCATAGAATATTAATTTTGGCTTTAATCTATCTCTGTAAATGAGTGCAGCTATCCCATGGGTCCTGCAGTGCCTGCCAATGCTCTGTGGGTGACACAGATGACAAAATAAAATATCAATAAAAATCAATAAAATATCTACATTTTGAGAATAAAAATTCTATCCAAAATTCTGTGTCTGAGCTAATAGGTTGAAGATACTTTTTTCTTCAATGAAAAAGATATCACTAGTGTATAATTCACTTCCTGTTAAGGGAGTTACATAAAAGAGAGATGCAGAATCACCCTATCAAATCCTTCATGAGTATGAAGTCACCTGAAGAACTCTAGCTCAGGCTTTGACATCTAGAAATTAATTATATAGTAATGCTTTGCAAAACCATTATGATTTCGTAACCATAATTGTGTTGTTTCAATTATAAGCATAAATATTATAGTAAAAGTGATAAGCATGAAAAAAGCAGAAACATGTAGTGCGGTTTTTCTCTCTTAAAAGAAAAGACAATTCTTTTATCAATTTAACAAATCTACCCATAATTTGCCAATTACTAGCAAACATGACAAAAGCCTTTAGAACCTTATCTGATAGGAGTATTAAGTTTTGGCATGTACAAAATTCCCAAATTATTTCTAATGTGTCCCTGACATGCCAGGGGGATTGAATGATCTTTACAGTTGCTTCCAACCTAGACCATTCTGATTCTATGATTCCTTTTAAGCAAGTGAATTCTTCCAGCTCTGAATTTGCTATGGTGCTACCTCTTTAGGAGTCTCGGATCTCATTAGAAATCATTAGACTCTTGAGAGATGCTAACATCTCACACTGTAAACAATGCCTTTTCAACGTTGATTGAAGTTTTCGTATTCCCTGATTAATGTTTGTGCACTGAGATAGATTAGGAATATAAAAGGGAAAAATAATTTGAATACATGGCCTTTATAAGAAAGTTATCTCAAAACGCCTTGCAAAAATTAGTAAAACTTCTTTCCTTCTTTCTTTTCAGATAAAATAAGTAAATCTTCTAACAACCCTCACTGACAGATAAGACAACATGAAATGAAGATTAACTTTTGATGAATAACGTTTTGTAATAAAATTTGTACACGTCTTTGAAATGTTCTAGCATAGAATTTTGCCTCCAAAAACTGGTACAAGTTTTCAACTTATTGCAAGGGATCCTTAACATTTTTCTGGCAGTCATAATGTTGATCTTGGCCCATTGAAGGGCATCAGCTTGGATCAAATTTTTAGCCTCTTTACCAAAAGGAAAACACCACAATCCTTTCAACATGACAGAATAACTGGAGATAAAATAAAGACGAAAAATTCTGCAATGGTCCTACTGTGTTATAGCTGTAGGGAAATTTCAACAGATTGCTGCATGGTAGATGGCCTCTGGAGACAAGAACTTCAGCCTAAAAGATAATCACATTTATATACTCACCTAGCCAGAGCACAATACTTATCGTAGCAGTAGGATATGGGGGTTTTTTTTGGTTTTGTTTTTTTTTTTTTTTTGGTGGGTTTTTTCCCCCAAAAGCATTACAAAAAAAATGCTGTTGGCTTCATTGAATGTTGAAAAACATGTGTTGTGTTTGTGTCACTGTGCCCTCAGGTAGTGTGAAGGGACATGCAAACCCAGCTGCACAGCCTGAAGCTGGCCTCGGGCAACAGCTGTTGGAACTGTGACCTCTGTATTGTAGACAATCCCACCAGCAAAAAGGGTTAGTGAAAGCAAGACAGAGAGGAGCAGTTAGAGTTAATCTTATAAATTATTTTAAAAGATCTTTTAAAGCTTGTAAACAGAACATATTAAGGAAAAGACATGAGCTAGCTTAGACCTGGGTGAATGAAATAATAGGTTTTTAAACTGACTGTCAAGGGTAACTTGTCAGTAATCAATACCCATGAGGAAAGAGCTCAGAAATGGAAAGGTGTGTTGCAGTTGTCAAAGAGAGAAATGTAGGTTTTATCACTACACAGCAGTGGGTGAGTGGGCTTGAAACAAAGAGGGAGAGGAATTCTAAATCGTAGTTAAAAATTCCAACAACTTTAGGCTTATCCTTAGACAGAATATTTTGGACATAAGACTTCAAGGTAAAAAAGTATGTGCGCAAATAGAAATATTTCTTGAATTGTCTAAAAGCATAGGCTTCTGCTACAACATCATAAAATACTGGAAAAAAATCCATGTTTTTTGAATTATCTATAAATATAGTTCATTTTGTTAGATATTATTTGACATCTCATACCCAGTGCTTCTTCCAGTCCATCAAATATATTTCTTAACATGTGCTGAACTTTCAGCTGCTGCTTTTCATCCACACACTTTCCCTGTAGACAGAATAGGAGTTGCATTTGCTAGGTAAGCAAAAAGAGCTGAAGATTTATATTGAACTTATTTCAGCTATCATATTTATATAACACTGAATATCATAAGATATGATTGACAGGAATGTTTCTGTAGTACCCTTTGCTATGTCACCAAGAAAAAGAGAAAAGCCAATTGTGTAGCAAATCTGCGCTCCCTCCTGTGCAAAATCCCATGAGATGGATGGTAGATGGTGACAAGAAGTTTCAATAGGTCTCAAAAAACTAATACAGACATTTGGAGGCACAATGTTGCCTGGGATACATTGCCATTCTTCCACTGCAGTCTGTTGACCTCTGACCTTTACATACGTTGAGGTTTTGCCCTTTTAGTTTGAATATATGTTTACGATATCTTTAATAATTAACTACTCCTAACTACGTACAATATTTTCTCTGAAATTTAAATTACAATTCAGATGTTTCTGACTTATAGCAAGCAATTTAATAGCCTTATTCTTTATTGAACATAAATTTTAGAATAATTTTATATGCCTATTTCATTTTTTACCCCCATTTCTCATTCTTTTTCCTCTCTTTCTGCTTTGTGGTTTTGTATTTCTTTCTGTAGAATTTAAGTACTGTGAAGTGCTGAATCTAATAAATTTTAAAAAGGAAATCCATGTAGAATACCCCCACTGAGAAAAAAAAATAGAGTTACAAATTAAATATCACGATTTAACTATCTATTCAAAAATAACACAGATACTTTCATACTTTCTTTCTTTGCAGTTATAAAATGAATAAATGAGATTTGAACACTCACCTTTTCATGAGGTTTAGCATAGAAAAAAATAACATGTTCATGTAATTTAAATGCAGAAGTTATTACCTGTCTGAAAATAACAGTTTATTCTCTATTATTCTATTTTTTCTGAAAAACAGTGAAAAGATAAAGAACCAATCTCAGTCCTTATTGATTTTTCTTTCACTGTCTCATTGATAGGTATTTGCCCAAATTTTTACATATTTCAGGAAACCACCATCCCACTGTATGTTAATGATTCATAATCTTGGCTATCATGAGCTAATTTGGGAGTTCAAATCAGCCTAAATTAGCTAATTTAGCACATAATTTTACTAAATATATCACAGCATAATGAAAAGGCAGACACCTCTATACAACAATTCAGAAGTGTTAAGCATTACTTCACCTCTAAATTATCCTTCAGTTATCAATGATTGCATTCATAGCTCAGCTCCCATTTTCTACTTCCTACTCCCTAGTTCAGGCATTTCGTGTGATGTTCATTCAGAAAAATTAGTGCTATAGTTTAAAGCTATTGTGCATCAATGCATCTGGATTTATTTTCTATGGAAATTAAAATATCAGAGGCACCAGGAATGGTTAGGTCTCACTTAATATGAAGCTGTGAGCTGCTCCATTCCTGAAACTAAGAGGTTTCAAAGACATATTTAAATAGGGTTATTTGTAGGTTAATTGTTTGGGCTTTGAATGCTCCTCGATGTAGCCATCAATATTCACAAAAAATTAAAATATGATCAGTATATATACATCATAATTATATATGTATATATAATGTAGAATTATATATATGTAATAGACAGCTACAAAATGGTAAGATAGAAATGTATATTGCTCTACCTCAAATAATAATGTTTTCTAAGTTTGTGACAATTGACCAGTACTGTCACAACATTCAAAGAAATCTTGAACTTAAAGTAATACTGTAGGGGAAGAATCAGACAACGTATTAATATATACTGAGAGGTCTAAGGCCTAAATTATTGCTTCCCAAAGGAAAGCATCATTTATAAGGATGTTTTTTTGGGATCTCTCTGTCCTCCTATTCTGTTAGAATACTGTGACTGAAAAATCTATCTTTAATTTGAACAGGGAAGACCTTTGGATTTTCAAGAAAGCACCGCAGAAGAACGGCCATGGATTGTTAATAAGGAACAAAGAGTTCATATACTTAGGAAAATTAAACAGGATTCTAAACACATGGTTATGATTTACTGAGTCAGTTTCACTTAAAAAGCTTAGTATTTCAATGTATATAATGCCATTCTGTAATTAAGGACCATTTAATACAGATTTTCTTGTAGCAAAGTCAGATCCTTAAAATATTTGAATAAATTATATTTTACAGTTATGTTTAACTGAAAACTGAGAAAAAAATACTCTGCTTTCAGTAGCAACTGAAATGTTCACCTACTTTTTTCTGTGTTATCACATTACAGACCACTGATAGCCAGAACACTGCAATTGCCAAACTATTTTATTTTGGAAATGAAAGCACAAAAAGATCATTTTCTTATCAAATATGGTCTAAAATTGAATAATTTAGGTTTCTGCTTGCAAAACAAATCCAGCAAACGATATGAGTGGGTCAGCAATTTGCTTTAGTCAATATTCTACACAATATAATTATTAATTAGCAAATTTAGTCAACAAAACTATTTGGTTTATTTAATTTTACATTGTATCTCTTTGCTTCATGCTGCTATTATACCTTTGGAAGTTGACAAATCAATTTAATTGAATTTGACTACGGGAAAAATGTCTGAAGACAGAAAATCTGTAATAAACGCCAGAGTATATTTAGTTTCATCTTGATTTTACTTATTCTTGAATTTTGCCCACTGGGTCACATGCAAAAAAGCCTTGAATACTAGTTCATAACAGCTTGTTGCACTGTAAGGGTTTTATCTGTTTTTAAGTAATCTACCTTTTTCAGTTTCTTCTCTTAAAGGAATGATTTTTACTCCTAAATGATATTTTGTCGATTGAATAAAAAAGGAATAGGATCCACATTCCTTCTGTATTAAATCACCTAGTAAGTTTACAACCTGATATTTGAAAGAAAAAAAAAAAAGCTGAACAATTGCAGTGGGTCTTATGTAATACCTTGATATTTTGAGAGACATACTAGGTTTCCTTAATTTCCAAGGGAGTTTTGATTAGGTTTCATTTTCAGGGTTTTTGTTGGTTTGTTTGTTTGTTTGTTTAAGGAGTCGGTGGGTTTCATTTCCCCTCTCACAAAAACAAAAAAAGGAAAAAAAAAAGGAAGAATTGTTGTCATGGTATTTTTCCTTCTTTGATTCTTTAAAATAATGAAAATATTAAATCAAAGTTTTTATTGGCTTATTTACTTCCCCTTTCAACTTGATTAATATTAGAATATTTCTATATTAATACACCAATTCAATAACTCTTAGCAAGTGCTGTGAATATAAGAAACATAGATTGGTAGTGTCCAGAGCAAATCTGCTCCAAATACAGGAATTTTAGTGAATTTGGTGATTTCTTCTTTTCTCTGATCTTGGAACCAAACAACAAACCAATCACAACAAAACCTCTAAAGCTAATAGATTTTCATTACATAGCAGCTCTTTTTCTTTTTGGTTTACAGATAATTTTTCCTCTCAGTTACATCAGAGAGCTTTACCTGTTCATTGACAAATCTAAACCTTATTCTTATGTTTAATCTATCTAATTTTACTTGCATTAGTCTCTATTAAATTGAAAACTTAGGATAAAGGATCATTCATACCCACATTTGAAAATCAAAATTGTGTTATGAACAATTTGTTAACTGTCTGATTTCATTAGCATTATTGTTCTTTTTCCCTTAGACAAAGGTATTTGGGAACAGTGTGACAAAGAATTAGAAGTGAAAAGTTTTGACTTAGAGTAGATTTCAATTTGTTTATTTTGGAGGTGTGAGAAATGATCGTCTGCCAGAAAATTCAATTTGAGGCT
Source organism: Grantiella picta (assembly GCA_013397955.1). Lineage (NCBI taxonomy): Eukaryota > Metazoa > Chordata > Aves > Passeriformes > Meliphagidae > Grantiella > Grantiella picta. Next base: position 655,686 of record VZRM01005381.1, read on the forward strand.
TCAGAATTTTAGCATGCATCTATAAAATACACTTCTACTAATTACTTTGCAATTTTTGCAGTGGTAGTAAAACTGAAAGGTGAAAATTAAAATTTAAATGACACAGCAAAAATAAAAGGTAAGGTATTTTATTCATACTAAATAGAGAAGCACTGGCACTTCTTTTACAAACTATAGTTCCTTATCCATCTTTTCCAGCCAGTTCCTCAAGCGAAAGAAAGCAAGGGATACAGATATATAGCTCAACCTTTCTGTCTCATTTCCTGCACCAAGGAGACTCATTGCCTTTGCCCTTTTTCAGAAAGATATAAGGTTATAAAACCACAGTATATTTATTAGCATGAATTGTTCTCAAGAAAAAAAAAATTCTTTTTCTTTAGTTAATCATAAATTAATCTAATGTGGGATTTGAAACTTGCCTAAATTTTGATCATCCCAATTTCTCCTTTGAACTGTCTACAAACAATCTTTACAATACATCTTTAAGCGAGCATTGGTGAATAGAGAGAGAAATGTCTTTAATAAAGCAAATTATTTTATGATATTTATTTTTGGATTGGCTGTCATTGAAGCAGAATATGAGAAAATACCTATGAAGTTTGTGTAGTCTGAAAAATTATCTTCATTAACATATTTATATGCTATTACAAGTATTGAATACCATCTCCTTTTTAGATTCTGAATCAGGCCACCAAAATCATGTATTGACATAAGAAATTGTCATATCTATAAAAATAATAAGGAAGAAATGTGGATTTTTAAAAACTTTATATGGCTTTTTTTCTTAACCTGTAGAGTACATTCAATTTATTTTTCCTACCATTACGAAAATATGACATTCAAATCTATCTAATGAAAGATGCAACTCCTACCTGGTTCATGTTCATAAATTTGGTCTGTCAGGGTTGTCAACACTGTAATGTAGATGTTTCTTTGCAAATGTTATGAAAGTTAAACAAGGAAATTGCCTAAATGTGAAGTTCTTCCTTAAAAGCAATTAAGATCAATATATTGTCCTAATGTGAGGTGAAAAGTACAATATGTGTTTCAAGTAAGACAGCATCTCTGGTAACAAAGGAGAAAACTCCTTTGTGAAGTCAACAACACATGTTTTTAAAGTTCTGTTAAATATTTGAAACAGTGTTGCTTTTGACAAGGACTGAAAAGCAGGACAGCTATTAGAGTGAAATTCAGGGAAGGTAATAGAGAATCATAAAAAAACAAAGGTGCAGAGCAGACAAGATAATGTTAGCAAAAAACTTGAATCGCTGAAATCTGTTATGATAAGAACAGAAATATGTTCTTGATACAATCTTGCTTCCTCTAAGAAAATAAGTCCAGAGAGATTGCACAAAGAGGCATCTAGAAATGATACTATTCAAGACATTTATCCATGTTGCAAAGCTGTCAGTATCACTGTATTTCAGCAATAAGTGGCACCAGGCTTATCTGGATTTTCTCTGACTACCATGCACTGACCAAGGATGAAAGAATGGAAGTGCTCTGCTATATTTTCCTGCCGCATTACAGAGTGCCCACAAGCTGTGGGCTAGGAAACATCAGGGGAAAACAAGTATTCCTTTGTTTGAGGGGGTTTTCTTTTGGTTTTATTTTTTATTTTTGTGGGGTTTTTGTTTCTTTGGTTTGATTTCATTTGGATTTTTTTGGGTTTTTTTTTTAATTAGTTTGTTTTTTGTTCTTCTTGTTTGTTTATTTGTTTGATTATGGTTTTGTTTTTTGTTTGATGGTTTTGTTTTTTGTTTTGTTCTGTTTCTTTGCTTGGTTTTGTTTGTTCATTTTGTTTTGTTTTGTTTTGGTTTTTTTGGATGGGGTGCTTGGTTTTTTGGGGGGGTTTCTTTGGGTTTTTTTGTGGATTTTACATACCTCTAAGCTAGTTGTTTGACTAACTCTAGTGCACTCTGCAGAAAATATTTGAAATAACGGTGAAAAACCACTCGGAAACCATGAATTTTTGCATGCCCAATATTCAAGTGACTCATATGCGTTAAGATATATAAACTTGGCACAACTTTCATCTAATACTAATTGGCAATCCTAATTTAGAATGTGCCCTAGCCTCAGCAAAAAAAGGCAATATGAAAAATATATTTCAAAGTGTGAAATAGCAGCATGTCCACCGATTAGAACAGGATCTGTACTGAAAGAACAAGATCTTGTTTTATTTTAATGTCTATAACTTGAGCCTTTTTAATGATATTTTTGATGTATCATAGACCTCTAATAAGTCAGTCTGATAAATCTGAAATGTGTTTGTAAGGCATGGACCAACATGATGCTTCGTCACACTGGGATTTTGAAAATACTAGCTTATGCTTAAAATGTCTTTATTTCCTCAATTATTATTTCCTCTCACTATGATATTGTAATATTTTTAATAATTTAGATTTTTTTTTCCTGCTTCAGCTTCTAGCTATTGAGTCTGGATATATCTGGCTGTTACAGTGCCAAATCTCCTACATATTTGGTTCCTTTGGTAAGTATTTATACACGATCACCAAATTCTGTAAATACTATTCTGAAAATTACAGAAATTGAAATTCTTTCATATTCAGGTTGTTTTCAAATGTTTCCATGAAACCAATAACAGTTCTGTAAACATATAATATATACAGAATATATAATATATATTCTGTAAACAATAACAGTTCTCATTTCTTCAGCATCTGAAAATGCAGACAGCAATTAAGGATATAGTAAGATTTTCTTCATTGAAGGCCAAATAATTATGACATAAATATTGAAATATATTAAATAAGAATACTGAACAAGGTTATTTTATGTAGGACAATATCTCTTTTAAGAAGAGGGAGAATGTCAAAGGCTTTTATTGCCTGAGGCAGGGATCTGTAGGAGCAGACAGAAAGGTCTCCTGAGTTATCCTATTTAAAGCTGCTTTGAAGGATGTTAAGTCTACTTTTGCTTCCTCCCTGCTGCAAGAGAAATATCACATGTAGGGGGAAAAAAGTAGAATAAGTGTATATCACATATATCAACTTGGAACTAGTCTTGTGGTCTGATTTACAAAGGTAAATCTGGGCTCTTGTACAATAAATTAACACTGTTTAAGTTCTCTCCTCTCTTGTCTAGGTCCCGCTTAAATATTTGCTTCTGTCCCTGTCTTTGCTTTTATCTTTTTTCCTTCTTCCAAAAGATTCTGGCCTTTGTTTTACCTCTGCCTACTTTGAATTCTGATACTGAGACCGTTTATGTGCTTCCATTAATTGCTTTCCCTACCATCACTTTCTCAATGCTGGTTCTTGGCCTTGGTATATTTTTTGCAGTGTTTTCCCACAGCCTTTCTAACACCATCTTTCCCCTTTCACTATGAAATTGGAACCCTTTACTCTCCATTTGTTGGTGAAATGGTAAGAAAATACTGACAATCATAACACTGTCTTACTCAGTGAAGCACTTATTTCAAAGTGAATGTTAAGGGCCATCTTCAGATCTGAAATTAAACATATTCTTATAATTTAAATATTGAGGTTTGTGGTGATTGCCACTGAATAATTGAATTTCATTATATATCATCTAATTCACAGCCTCAGCAAGACAAATCATACTGGTAGCAATTTGACAGGCCTGAGAAAAATTTGTTTGCGAATCAAGGTTGTTATTTTGCAAGTGACAAATAGTGATATAAAATACGTTTCAAAGTCTTTCCTGTCTATCTATTGTCTTCACAGAAGAATTAAACTATACCTGCTCTTGACACTGTGAAAGTCACAGCAGTTCACTGTACTCTGTTGTCTAAAGAATACCAGAAATATTTTGTTGGAATGGAAATTCAGTCATGATATTATGGTAAATTTAAATAAATAACAATTCCACTTCTATATTTTATTCAATTTCTTTTCCTTATTATGCCAAAGGTCAAAGAATGTCTTAGATTCACGTCTGAGTTTAATTCAATAGAATCCTTTTTAAAAGACACATAAGCATAAAGAGATACAAAAAGAAAGCTTCTCATTCCACAACCCAAAAATTGTTTTAAATAGAAATTTTAAATATGATTCAATTAACCTATGTAGAATTAAAATGACATTTCCATAGGAGAAAGAATATGAATCGTTTTACAGTCAATGTGCAAAGACACCCACAGATGTCCAGTAAGTTCTTCCCTTTTTCTTCTATTTGTCATTTTACCCTTATCTCCTTTTTTCTTCCTTTCAGTATTTCTCTGGCCTTCTGTAGCTCTTATTCCTAACAATATGAAATACCCAAAGGTTCATCTGGACACTTTATTTATCATGTATTTTCAGCCCAGAAAGAGTGATGATTCTTGGCTTCTTTATGACAGAAACTCAAGTACCTTTTTATTGCCTCCATCCATTCATGAAAGACAAAATTCTCCTCTCACTTCTTCATTAGCAATAATTTGCAACAGGCAAGCAGCATTAGCAGGAAAGATAAACACACACACACACAGATTATTCAGGATCCAATTCCATATGCCACAATTCATCACTGAGAACCCAAACTTCTCCTCCTTGTTCGTCGCCAAAATCAGGATACTATAATCCAAGAAGCTGACCTGTTATCCTGGGCTTTTTATTTATATTCTGATTTAGTAGGCTGAAGGATTTCATACTTCACATTGCAGTTTAAGAGTAAGATACTTCCTAATCAGCTAATCTTTCTAACATTGTCAAGGAAACTCCAGAAGCTGGAGATTTAGGTGAAGGATCAAATACAATATACACAGCTCCAATAATCTCTTCAACTAGGTCCAAACCCTTTATATCACACTAAACCTGATCATCTATGAAATGTAAAAAAAAAAAAAAAAAAAATTTAGCTGTGTAACTCATTATTCAGTAACCCCCTTTTCTTTCAGTCCCCCTTCCCTCTCCTTCCCTTCTTTTTAAATATTAAATGTGCACTTCCATGTCATTCTTAAAGCTGCTTACCCAAATCCATCAGATTTCACATTTCCACACCAGATTCCAGAAAATTACTAGAACCCATATGTGTGCGTGTGGTTTTTTTTCTTAAAAAATTACTCTAATGGGCAAGAATAATTCAAAATCATAGATACTAGGAATAACATGGCTATTCCTCTGGAATATTGATTTAACTAACATCTCTGACGCTGATGCTAGGATGCAAGGTAGTTTAATGATTCATGGCTCTTGTCTTCAAGTAGATTACTGCATTTGAAATGCTACATTTATTCAGTCAGTGATAAGAAAACAAAATAAAAACAACAACAACAACAACAAATTGAAGCCATTATTCAGTATCTTTTATTAATCAAAACTAACATGTGTTATTTGATTTTTGTGTTTCTTAATCATTGCTGAATTCCAGTAATGGTCTATTATTAACAAAGACTTTATTACTGCTTTTATTTTAACGTCTATATTTACCGTGTCATTCTGAAAAAGTCAAATAAACAAATAGCTCTCCTAATACTGGTATTTTTCATAAATTTGACGTATATGAATGAATACCTTAATGCTCTCAAATGTGATCGCACAGCGTTCTTTGCAAACCATTATTTCATAGGATATATTTAATTTCATCTAACAGAAAATTTTCTATTCCTGTCTTATGTTGCGATTACATTCAGAAGAAAAAATTGATTCAGCTTATCTTTAACATAGGATTTATTGGTGAAAATATTTCTAACATTTTTCCTACCTCTGATTCTGTTTTTCTTTTTGCTATATTTTTTTTTTTTTAAGTTTATATGTGCTGGTTTAACAGTTTAATTTCTGCTTTTCTTTGACATTTCTTTTTTGCATATGCTATTAAAATTTCAGCATTATGCCAGGAATAGACTGGACTTGAATTTGCATAACGGTATGTTTTACCTCAAATATGACATATTTTAGAAGGAAACAAAATCCTGAGTGTTACATTTTTTTCTTCATTTCAGCACCCTCCTCTCCATTTCAGCAATATTTTCAGTACTTGTCTCAAGTTCATATACGTCTAAACAGTTTTCAAATGGCAAATGACACATACAGACCCATAATAAATTCAAAATACCTCAAAATTACATCTCAAGTTTTCAGGGATGTCAGTTCACAACCTTTATTCTGATGGTGGTATCCAAATGGGGGAAAAAAACATGCAGGGCCAAGAAACAAAGCACATTAGTGCATATTAGCAATGACACACTAATGGGGTTGCATAAGTTTCTGGCTGATTTGGGACAAGGGTGAAGGAGTTCTGCATCTGCTCTGAGCACATGTCTGTGCTCAGACATGAAGATGAGGATGAAGCCTCCAAGAAATAAAAGCTAAAAAAAGTCCTTTAAGATCCAAGGCATTTTTTTTTTTAATAAGTTATAAGTTAATTCTTGAAAATACACCTAAAATGTCTTTAATTTCCTCTTCCATTCATTTTCTTTTTTCTTTCTTTGTGTGTATAGCAGAATGTACATGCATTCAACACAAAAGAATGAAGGTGAGAGGTGGAATTCAGCTCTTTTACTACCCATACCAGTGAGAGAGACTTCTAAATAAGAATTCGCTTAGATGTCTTCGTGGCCAACAGACAGAAATGGACATCTCTGGAGGAAAATTTACCAAGCTTAGACACCTATTTAAGAATTTCTTCATTACTTCAAGGTTTATCAATTGCTTACTCCTATTTCTCAACATATGAGGATAAACAGTCTTGGACCATGCAATGCATTACTGATCTTAGCCTGAGAACTTCATCCATAAGGTATCTCAACATCTTTATAAATACAAACTGTAATTAAAAGCCCTGAAACCCCTTTGTGCTTCCTATCTTCTGGTGCTCTAGAATGATTTGGGAACTTTGGAGACATTTATTGAAGAGGTTTTTTTCCAGAAAACCTTCATCTTCTTGCCAAGTAATGGCCTTCTTAACCCAGGACTTGCCCATATGTGAAGAGGCAAGAGCCTTTCAAATTCCATTTTCTATTTCATCTTATTAATGGCAGCACACACCATCAAAAATAGCAGTTACAGCAACTGGGGATGAAATCCCAGCGTGCGTCACTCTCCTCAGTTATGTTTGCCCAAGGAAAAGAAAGTTCAATAAGCAATTTTAAAAAATACCAACATTTAAAATTTTGTAATAAGTAAATAAAGTTAAATATTTTTCTATGTTACATGTAAACCATACATAATTTCTAACGTATGACACATTGGTTATCCTAGCATCAGAGATTCAAAATTATGTAAAAGGAAAAAAACCTACAATATCAGAAAATAAAACATAAGCCCTTTTAGATTAGAAAATAGGAGAGAAGTAATTTGGCACCTTTTAAGTTTTTGGAAAGATGAGATGTGATGTGAAAAGGCTAATTGGTATCCAGGTTGCTCCTGTACAACGAATCTGATTCATATTTATTATAACTCAGTGAGTGGTTTCAGAACCAAGCAAATCTAAATCCATTATTAAATACTGTAAAGTCATCGTAAAACAAAGCCTAGATTTTGCCTGGGGTGATATACATATAGAATGCTAGTTTTGTACGTTACTGTCAGAGTAGATCTCACATATATTAAATAAAAAAAAACCTTAAAAGATTCAGTCAGGTGTTGTGCCAAATTTTTCACTGGATAACACAAAAAAAAGCAACATATAAAACAGAGTCTGATTCACTACAGTAAGTGCCCATAATCTTGACTCTTGCTATTCCAGAATTTATGAGGATTACTATACCTGTTACTATTTTATTTCATTTTTTTCCAGTTACTTATGTATTTTAGATCTTATTAGCTGCAAGAACAAATTATTGTAATTCTCTCTGCTACACTGTGCTGAGCTCAAGTTATCTCCAAATTACAGTATGTCCAAAACCCCTCGACTCAACTTTTAGCCTTCAATGTTAAGAGTCTATTAGTACTGCCTTTGAAGACTTTAAGTGGCTGGGGTTTTTTCAACTTTAACTATCTTCAAAATATGGATGCTATTTCTTGAGTCATTAAAAAATTTAAATGCTCTTATCTGAACTTCCGTTGAACATATACCATGCTAGTATATTTATCCCTCTGATCAAAATTCTGTGAACTATTTTTTTTAAATTTGGTCTTGTATCCTTTCTTTTTCTCTGTTGTATTTTAGTTTTGATTTGTTTTACTTTGTGTTTGGGACAGTGTTGATTGGTTTGTTTCTTCTTTACATATTTCTGTCCTCTATTATTCAACTGTTTAAAAAAGGTAACTTCATATTTTGCCTTTTATTTACATTTTCTGTATTATTTGGGATTTTTTTTTTAATAAAAAGTAGATAATTGGACAGAAAATACGAAGCTGAGAGTCTCATTATTTACAGGATTTCCATTAAAATACTAAGAATAAAAACTCCCACTGTTTCAGAAATTTCTTAATAGTTATTTCTGTTTACCAGTTTTCAGAGTTCTGCAAGATTTCATGTCCATGCCTGGAGGGGTCACCACACTCTCTTCATCTCATATTATCCACCAAAGAGCTGTGCAATGGCAGGGCTTTTGTCTATCAGAAAAAACTATTTTTCTCTGTAAAATTGATGTTAAAATATCTCTTTTTTTAAGTGAATGGAGATTGATGTTTTAAAATTTAGGCCATGATATAATATATTATTTTATTTAAATAAATTGACACTATTTTACCTTTCATAATATTGTAAAATTGAGAAGAATTTGGTTGAATGATTTTTTTTCTAATTTAACTAAAATATAGCGTATAGAAACTTATGATCAAAACAGGTCTGAAGCATCAGTTTACTAAATGCAGAAATAGGGAGTGGAAAAAAAAATTTGTTACCTGTCCGAAAGACTTTTTTTTTTTTTTTTTAGCAAGGATTAATTCTCTTGTTATTAAATGATTTGTGAACTGTGTGTTCTTCAAAGCATCAAAGCATGGTACTTGCATTACTTTATGTATTACTCACAGAACTTTCAGAAGGACTTTCCAGTTACCAGTCTTACACCAATGAAGACATAATATGTAACAGGACATTCCTAGAGGAAGTAGTTTCTTATATTTAATTTTAACTATTTATGACTGAAATTTTCTGTTACTTGTTCTTCTCCTGTGGTGATGAAAATAATTATTTGAGTTTTGCAAGCATGAGACACTTTATAAATTTTTATGAATAATGTGAGATGCTGGTTACCATTAATGACAGGAAATATTATTGTCAAATACATTTTACTTCCCTGAATACAGAAGGGGAAAAAAAGCTGATAAAACCACCAACAACTTGGCATGTTACATAAAAAACTTTCTTTTACAGTCTACAGATTGACAGTGAGCAAAACAAAATTCACTGAATATTCTGATATGAATAGAGAAAATCAACTTGGACACTCAAGGGGTAAGTTCCAACAAGGCTGGAAATTTATGCAAATTATTTGACAGGCATACAAAAATGAGACAGAATGCCACTCACTGAATAACAAAAATTGAACCCTGACTGCTGGTATCATGGTAACTGTAGCAGTCAGATGCCTGGATGTCTTTTTCTCCTCACATGCAAGCACATTAATAGGGCTTAGGAAAATGAAGTTATTGTTACATATCTTCAGTTAAATCACAAATTTAGCCTTAAAGTTCTGGGAATGATCTTCCTTGTATCCAGTTGGACTTAGTTCTTTTTAGCTCAAATCTCATTAAGCTTTAGGTCTTTCCCTACTGTGAAAAAAGTAAAAAGTTCCAAAAGACTTTTTTTTCCTGTGGTAGAGACAGGTTTTTACCTACCTTTTTTTCCTGCAATTCAGAGATCTTTACAAAAACTGAGCTACCTATTCATAGTTTTAATTTTCAATTATTGTTTTTTTCTATCTTCTGAATGAAAATATGTAGACAAATAGGAAATAACTCTAAACATCCTATCTGTCTTATACCTGTTAAAAGTAGGATGTCTGTACCATCTCTGTTTTTAGACAAAATTTCTGATTGAATAAATGTTGGAAAAAAATGGATAAATGAACAACATTTAGAAAGGTTTCAGCTGAATTATGTGAATGAATTTTAGGAAGACTTTGAAATATTCTGGTGCTGAACAACAAGGATTTATAGAAAAAAACCCCACTACAAACTCCATACTAAGCATGCCTCAAGATTATACATGAACTAAAATATTTCTTTGTACATATTTGTCATATTTCACTTCTGTCTTTTAAAGGAAATAAAAAGGAAGAGTTAGGAGACCTTAGAGAGAAAAATTATGAAAGTATGAATTATCAATATCCTGCCTTATGAAATTACTGAATTTGTAGAGGTATCTTGGATCCTAGGGGTATTTTCTTAGATCTTGGAGAATACAGTACTATAAAATTCAAAGGCAAACAATTTTACCCATAATTTAAGTTTATACCAATTGCTGTAGAAAATTAGGCTTTTTTTTCTCAATCTCAGGCATAATATTTCAAAATAGACATAAGAATCATATGAAAATTTAGAAATTTAGTTTACATTGACTTAAAACAGACAAAAACTGCCAACTTATATCTGGACTTCAGTGCTCTACAACAATAACCTGGAAACACTTTACTGCTTAACCGGTAATTCAACATCAGAAAATAAAGTGTCACTTGACTGGAAAATATTGTGGACTACTACTCTGCCACTTTTTCCTCAATTTTTTTAAATCTCTCCTGGATTTATTGTTTTGTAAACATCAGTTTTATCTCCAGAAAATCTCAAAATATGATGCTGCTATCATTTTAAGTTCCTGGAGCTTAAACAAAGGCCCATTGCATTTTTAATTCTTTATTTTAAGTTTATCTAATATATGGGAAATTACTAACATAATACAGCAGGAGGCAAAGTGGATGAAATCCTATAAGAAAATATAACATTGATGCCATTATAGGAAAGCTTCAAAATACAGGATTTTAAAATTCTTTATTTTAATAACGTCTTAACATCCAAAAATAAAGTGATCAGAGAAGAAAAGATTTTTGCACACAAGATAGTTAGTCTTCAGGAAACTACATTAACAATTTGCAATGTATTAGCTCTTTTGCACTGACAGCTGAATTTACATTAATTATTTTATGAAGGTAATATAGAGGACTAACACTTTTGTTTACTTGTTACAAACTGTGTTTATGTCCGTCAAAATCAGAAAATTCTGAAGCACTTGTCAGAACACCTAAATTTAATCTTTCTTAACCATACAGAGAGAGATACAGAAAACTCCTTGACTGACGTAAGACTGCATCTAAGGCAAAAGGGCTTGAAACTCAGACTTAAGATGCAAGAGTGGCTGTGATGTAGCCATAACCAAATTTCTGGGAAAAAAGTAAATAAATTCAGCATTATTAATATCGTTGGTAACACTCCCATGTATACTATTTATACACTTACAAGAATGAATAACTTACAGATCAATAACTCCAATAATGTCATATAATAATATTAAACATTTTTCTTGTAATGTAAGGAGGCTATGAGCAAAACCCAGGGTCTAGTCTTTATTTTTAATCTTATCTATGAATATATGTTGAACATGATAAATACAAAATAACTACTATGAGCCCCACAATGTTATCAGGAGTAGCATAACTAAACCACCATTTACTGGAAGTTTCACTTGCCGTGACCCTTTAGCTAATATATCTTGCTTGGAGACTTTTGCAGGCTTGTTGTCACAGTCATTTAAAAAAGATTAATACAAAGTGATTAAGGATTATATAAAACACTGCTGCATCTGACTTTTAGTATTATTTGCATAAAATGGCCTACAGTCAAAAAGCTTATAGAGCCTATTTCTATTCAAATTTAAGTCAACGAGAGCAGAAATTAGGCTTAAGAAATTTGCCAAATTTTATTGTTTTTTCATGTACGATATAACAAGATTATATTTCATGCTTGATTACACTTTCATAAAGATGAGGGATTTATTCTCCTTAGTTTTAGCAATTAAACAAATAAAAGTTTTGCTACTTTTATACATATATAAAGGAAGCCAATCTTGCTAGATTTAGGAAATTAATTTCTTTTTATCATAAATGATGCATGTAGAAAATATTATTTTAGAACAAAAATGTCATATAATAGAAAAATATATGTGAAATATTCCACACTTTCCTGGTCATGAAGAAAATATAATCTTTAATATTAAATCTTTTAATTTGATCATAACTGTGGTAAACATCACTGTTAAATATGCCACACTACAAAGGTCTAGAACAAGAATAATAATAATTTTGTACAGGTTTTCATTATAAGCTGGAGTTCTTGGTCTTGCCCTAGAGTGGAATGGTAGATATCTTCACAAAGGGAAAGGCAAAATGTAGTGATTTTAAAACTTTGAGCCCTTAACTTTAAGAGAAGTAAAATTGGAAAGGGCACTTTTAAGTGAGTCACTGTGTCATGCCAACATCCTAATCACATTTCCTGCAGTCTACAGATGAAGAACTTTAAGTCATTTGGGATTTTCTAGGGTAACAATATAAAAACATCTCTTCTCCACCTTTTCAGTAATGAACAAATTTTCTGGTCCATTACCCTCCATTAACTGGTTACCATTAGCAGTATTATGCAATATTTCTGTCATTCAGCCAGCCTAATATGAGCATAAACCAGTGTATTTTGTTGGCAATAGGAGACCTAATAAGGGTGAAAATTGAGTGCTTTACCTTTAACATGACAGGAAACTTTCCCTGAGGTGAGGACGAAATCTTGAGGCATTTTCCCAGGCCATATCTCCTTTATCTATTGCACAAAACTGTCAGCATTTGGTGTTGAAACACGTTTTGAAAACAACTCTGTTTATTTATTCATTTATTTTCCTTTCAATATCCTCGAAAAGAAAGGTTAGGAAAAAAATCAGAAAAAGAGCACTAAATATAATTTTTTTAGCGATTATGAAGTGCCTTCAAGATATTTCACTTCATTAAACACTAACACCTTGGAAAGAATACTAAGGTATTAAAATGCTAATGAAAATGTGGACATCATAAGTTGAAAATTGTATAGCATTTTCAAGCTGTTTTCACTTCCACTTTTTCTTCAGGCTTGCCTTCATAAAACACCTAGCAGAGAATTTGTGTCACATAATGAAAAGAAAATTAATGAATGGTAAATAATTTTTATTTTATTGAGAAGCTCCCTAGTTCATCCAATACTATAAACTGATCTTTAATTCCAACATGGTATAAAACCTGTATTTAAAAACAAGTATGTGATTTTCAGATGCAAAATATTGAAGGAAAAACACCAGCTGGTAATACACAATAATGTTATTTCTAAAGCACCCCATTGACTTGTGAATTTAGTTTAATTTTAGATGACTGATAGGGAATTTTGAGATGACCTCACTTAGCATTATCATAAGCACTAGGAAATAAGAAGCTAGAAAATTACTCTGGAGGTGCAAAACTAAACGCAGGAACAGACGCATAAAGAAATAGTCATAGTAGTTACTGAATTACTTGTGGTCAGTTTGGAAAGGCAGGTAGTCTAGCAAGTGCGCAGCAAGGATTTCTCTTGCATTGAGCACTATTCAATTGTTATATTAATTTTCTGTATAAGAAAATAAATATGTTTCTCATATGTGCTGATCACAAAAGATTAGGCTAGTTGTGAACATTCAAGGATTGCAAAGCTAAACTTTTTTTTTACTTCCTTGTCTGTCTTAATATTTTTAATTAATTTGTGTGATATGATGAATACCACCGGGGACAGATCAAAACAAAAAAAAAATACAAGGGAAATATCTGAGATCAACAACTTCCAACCTAAAGAGAACTATATTCTAAGAGGACAATACATAAAATAAAAGTGAGGTAGAGACCATGATGTAGTCCATAATTTAGATACAAATCAATGATTGATCCATATCACAGACGTAGAATAGATATGATTTATCTATATGTTTGTAACTACATTATGGACACCTGTATCTGCAATTCACCTTAAGTTTTCCTGCTAGTGTTACCAGCTCAAATGTGGATAAGGATGGCTAAAATTAGGAAAGATAAATAATACTAACACTCTCGAGACTGAAAATACCAAAATTATTTTATGAACATATGTATATTCAGAAATGAGGACTGGCATCTTGAAAATGAAATATTTTGGAAGATATCTCTGTGTTAATGGATATTATAAGCAGACATTCTCAGCTTCTAAATACTCTTACAGTCTTTCTTCAGTTTGGAGAGGAGAAGACGGTCAGGGCTAGAACAAAGAATTTGCCTCTTTCTGGACTGAATGGTCATTTTCAGTCTTTGGATATATATTTACTGGTATTACAAATGCTTCCAGTCATGTGTCTAGGCCCTTGATCCTCACCATTTTTACTCTCTTTGTTTGATTTGATCTCCTGCACGTTTTTTCTTGAGCTATTTATCAGTCTCCTAAAACTGCTCTGTGTGATGATCTTTGTGAGAGATATCTAGTCCAACACTATCTCTGAAGACCTTGCTTTTGTACAAATACAACAATTTAATGATATGTGGAACGTAGGAACACTTGATTTATTAGGCTACTTCCTTAAGGATAAGAAAACCAATAAACCAAATACACAAACCCTCATGAACATGAAAAAATAAAAAAGCCAGAGACAATAAAAAGAACCACAGATCTCAGGTGGCTGGCTGAAGAGCAACTAAAGGAATAACTCAAGTGGTAACCTCGAAACTTTACAACAGATAAAATTATCATGAGTCATAAAAAACACGAAAACCCAACCCTCTTTATGAGACGTTTGAAGGGGCTTGAGAGCTTGCATGAAATTTCTGAGAAGAGGCAAAGAGGAGCAAATAATATTGTATGATGTTCAGAGGAAGACTCAAAAGGGGGATCAAGGTAGATCACATAAGAATAATGGTAAATTGAAGAAGCTCATGCTCTGCTGAGCCTCATCACCACAGCCTATTCTATCTTCTCTTTAAACTACCTTCTTAACTACACTTTCCCATGTATGTGCTCTCTGTGTGAGATGCTATTGAGCTTAAAGTCAAACTTAAGAGCAAACAGCATGAGAGTGTCTGCTGCTGGGGAAGCCAAAAGTGAGCCAGCTATGAGACAGACTTGTTCTGTGTGTACGTATCTCTGTGTGTGTGTACCTGTGAATCTGGTCTGCTAAGCAAGCTTTGAAACAGAATAGGTGTCTGTGTGCCGTGTGTGTTTGTGTGTGTGTGTGTGTGTGTGTGTACACAATGCTGATAATGTCTGAACTCTCTTGCCTGCCTTTCCTGTTCTGCTGGTGGTTTGGCCATGTTTGTAAAGAGAACATGCACTGATTGCAGATTTGTGATGTGTCTCACCACAGACTTGATTTGGGGGAGTGGAATAGAAGCCACTTCACAGCTAGCAGAAGAAAGTGAAACCAGTCCACTCTCTTGAGCTTCAGAGCTTCCCTCTTAGCACCACACTGGCACAACCAAAACTTCATCCTGATGATGGTCAGAGGCATTTCAGAGCTCATATCCAGTAATTTTGTAAATGCTCATTAGGTCTTTCTATACTTCCCAGGCCGATTGAACAACTGATTGAATGGAAACAGCTTTTGTTTGTGTTTGTTATTGATCTGCCTTGTCAGTTTTCTTCAACATACAGTTTATTTTATAATAAAACTGAAGAACTACACTTCTGTAAATAACTAGTTTATTAGCATAGAGAATGAAGGATGTTTAGGTGATTAGCCAGTAATGAAAAAAGTATGTAAGACAAGGTCGTGCTGGCAGAACTGCAGACAGAAATAACTATGAACTGTAGTGGTGACAGCAGGTTTTGGTGTGAGATACAAGTAAGAGGGTGCTGACTTAAACCATGTTCTCAGCCTCACTTTGTGTATGATGTACCGTGCATGTCTTTGTGCCAGTGGACCAGCTGTAAGTGAAGTGGGAGAAATGAGAGCATGGCAGGTGTGATGTGCTTGACAAGCACTGCAGGATATGGTCCGTGAAAGGCTGAATGTGAGCTAACATTCACATAGGTCACAGCCCCTGTTTTG
Source organism: Grantiella picta (assembly GCA_013397955.1). NCBI lineage: Eukaryota > Metazoa > Chordata > Aves > Passeriformes > Meliphagidae > Grantiella > Grantiella picta. The sequence goes on from VZRM01005381.1 coordinate 671,583, forward strand.
CATAAGTTGTATGCTTACAGAAGACACTCAGGTCAAGATGACCGAATTGATTTCAGAGTCAAAGAGCATGCCCTGGCCTATTTTACTTATTAAAGATATGAGAGTCAACACTAGGATTAGGAAAGCTTGTGTTAATCATAAATTAGCTAGTAATGTATTTGAGTTTTTTAATGATAAAATACAAAAAATAAATATATTACAAGATAAGTCAAATAATTTCAGCACACCACAAAAATATTGACGTTTCTCTCTGCAAGGGGATGGCAGGAAGCTGCGGCCTCACAATACGAGGTCTCCCCGGCATGTATCTCCACCAAGTCCGGGCCGGGCGGCCCCCGGGGTGCGCTTAGCGTGGCATGAGTCTCCAGCCACAGAAATTCTAGCAGGAAATTAAGTAAGACGAAAGAACGAACCTGGACTCATCTCTGTTCTGGCAGGGAGGTTTATTTGGGGTAACGGGGAGAGGGGTTGCAGGGGAGGAGAATGGGAGAAGGAAAGACGGGGAGATAGGGTAGGGGCTGCCAGCCCGGAGATAAGACCAGCACCTCCCAGACCCAGGCGCTGGCTTTTTAAGGGGAAAGGAAGGGGGCAGGGGCTGGTTCTCTGAGAACCAGTCCCAGGAGAAGGAAGGGAAGATTGACAAAAGGGGTACACACCAATAGGTTTTCAGGTACAGCAGAGCATATTTCAAAATGAACCAATGGCATACAGAGCAGGGAAACAAAGGGAGCACATGGAGATCTGAAAATTGCATTACCACAAAATATAAAGCATACTTTTATTTGAAGTCAATGCATACATTCACCAGTTTAATCTCTCAAAATATACTCATTTATAGGACTCTATGTGACAAGAAAAATGATAGAACGTAATAGCAACATATAAAAGAAACGTAATTTTGTCCTATCTTGGGGAAAAAAGTCCTTCTTATTAAATTCACAGTAACAGAATCTGTTTATTCTAGTCTGAAAAAATGAAAGAAACTTTAAACTTTTTTAATAAACCCTTTTTCATAGAAATATTTCTCAAACATTGATTTGTAAGAAAATATCTGGTCAGCATATTCTTCTCTAAAATTAAAAAGGTATTATTTTTTTGCCACCTACACTAACCAATGCAATTACAGTGGAGTAAACAGATTTTTGAGCACCACTCAGCAATGTAAAGCTGTATAGCTGAAAAATGAGAAATTTTAAGTATATGGTGAAAGCACTCAGGTGAATGCTTAAAGGCTGAGTTCTTAGAAGTATCACTGTACAAACTTTCATGTGCCTGAATTTTTTAGAAGACTAGATACATAATTTTGTATCCACAATATTCATGAGAGTGGCAGGTAAAGCTCTGTAAGATTCTAGTCACCAAAAAAAAAAAAAGCGAAGTCAAAACAGTGTCTATGTCCTACCACTAGGCTGAGGAGAAATTTTGACAAAACTGTAAGTGGTGGTTTTATCAGCCATATTGCTTTTTGAGTTTTGACCCTGCTCTATGTCTCTATAATGTATATAAGAAATAGGGAAAGCAGCAATATTTTGACAGATTTTATTAGCAATAACATTATTTAAACTATGTATTTCACCTCGGTCAAAACACAAATCATATCCTCAATTCATGATGAATTCCTATGTTAATTGCTGTTGATGCTCCTGATCCAGGACCATTCTAAGGCAGCAATGGCAAATACAAGTTATATTCTATGAGCAATGGCTTCAGTGTTTCAGAAAAATCAATTCTTATGTACTGAAGGTAATCATCTCTCACAGCCTGAGGTAGTAAGGTAAGTCTGCTATGAATAAATACTCTCCTTGCTGTCGAACTACCTTCCTTCATACTGTATACACCTTCAGTACGCTAATGGTGGTGAATGCAATTTCAAAAATGCATTGGATCAATCAACCATTACTTTGTTCCGTACATGAGTAGAATTCTCTTTATGAGCTCCATGATTCATAAGCTTGAATCATTGGGTAAAATATGCAAAAACACATTCAAGAAAGCACAATTTTATTGATGTCTATGGCATCTAGGCAACGGGCATCCTGTGAGGAAGTGGTTCATAACTTAGTTTTATAAACAGTGATATTACATATTATTTGAGTTATGTGATGTGCCTAACACTAGAAGGAAGAAGGACTGTCACAGTCATATACTCCAGTGATTCTTCTCCATTAGTCTTGCTAGGACAGAACTGTTGTCAGGCAGTCTGGAAGATACACAGCTGAACATTATGTAGATTATATTGTTTTCCATGTCAGTTATGAACAGTAATTAGACATTAAGCAAAACATACAGTGACAAGAATAATGAAGGCTGTGGATACTGCTTAGAGAAGTTACAAATTATCTATACAGGAGAAATTTGCAAACAGAATGTATAAATATCTGCTAGTAATTATTCAAGTGAGATTATTTACAGGGAGAAGCAACTTCTGTCATCCTGCTGCAAAAATAGGTAAGCCTTTAAACTGCCAATGTGTCTAGGTCTGAAACAAAAAAACCACAAAAAACAAACAAACAAACAAACCCCCAATCAAATTCAGTAAAATTAGAACAATTTAAAAATAATGTAGTTCTACTGCTTTGAAGTCAGTGAATATTCTAAATAATCTTTCGAGGCCACAGTTTCCTATTTTTCAAGTACTTTTAATTTATCTTGTGCTAATTATTAGGAGACTAACTTGCAAAGAATCTTTTGTACTCATTATCCACTGGATTTTTTGCAGGATTTGGCTGCATATTTTCAGAAGATTTCAGACTCTTATTCATTTGTCAGATGGAAGAATAATCAGATGCAATCAGGGGTCCACATCATCACAAAAATAATGAAATCGTAAGGTAGACCCAAGATCAAGCTGGCACATCAGGGTGAGGATTAGTGACGCTTGGGTGTATCTACTGTAACGTTTGGGGTACTTTAAAAATACCTAAATACATGAGTTCATATTTTTCTAGTGTGATGTGCTGGGATCATTGGCAAAGGGAAGTCTCAGCAGGTAGAATGAACTAATTGCTGCTGATCTTTTATTTTCGGGAAAGTTGTTTTATAGTTGTTCAGTAGAACATCGTTTTACTTTTTTTCCCAAATCAGCAGAGTGGTCTGTGATATATTCTATCATTCTTGAAATTCAAATAATTTAAGGTTGCTGTTCTTTGCACTAAGGATGTTTACATGACCTCTTGCAGATGACCCCAAACAGTGTTAGGAAGCATATCCAGCTTGGCACTTCCCTAACTACACAGGGCAACCAGGTATAAGTTTTGCTGGAGAAAATAACTCAAAATAAATTTATTCTGTAGCTTCAGTCTGACATGGTCAGTCAGAAAGCTGCTCCACAGATATCCTGAACAGACCCAAACACTGTTTTACTTCACCTTGTGTTTCTGTTTTCCCTTGTCTTCTCCTTTATCACTCTCATTCCTTTACAAATAAACAGCCCTCTTCTCTTTCCCCTTTTCTAATTGCCGTAGTTTAGCAGATTTTATAACCTTATTTGGTGTATATGATTTGATTGCTCCAATAATTTCTACCTTGTTCAGCAATTCTGGTAAGCTACTGCTTTATTTTGTTATGTACAGTTTCCTGCTGCATTTTTATGTTGTTGTCTTTTTAATGGAACTCTGGGTCAGAGCTAGCCCTTTGTGTATGCATTACTCCTACCTCATTATCTGCAGCAGCCTGTTATTCCTCATATTGCTATTTTTCAGAGGTGTCACATGTCAGGATTCACCATAACATCCTATGTCGTAGTTTGAATGTCCCTATACTTCCGTGACACTCTGTCATTTCACTGCCTGGTTATACAGATGAGCAATGGTGGGGAAACAGTAGAGTAAATTTTTTATTTTTTTAAATCAATTTCACAATTGCCATTTTAGAAGTAGTGATGAGTTAAGTCTGACACGTGATGTGGCAACCCAACTTAAACAAAACATTTTCTTTAGCTTTTCTACTGGGAGGATAAAAACTAAGTGCATCTGAGGTAATGAAATTGGAAAGATTAGATCCTATACACAGAGTTTCAAAAGGAATGAAGAGACACAGATAAAGTTCCGGACCTAATGATTTAAATTGTTGAGATTGTTTTATTTCTAGTTATCTCTTGATGTCAAGAGATCCATTTCTTTGCACTTTGTCAGTGACAATTTTGTACAAGTATATTAACAACTGATAAGGTATGAATAATTGAACTACAAGACTTTTGATATGAAAAGAGTTATACATTTCATTATTTAATTAATTTGACATTAATTTTGTCAAATAAATTACTCATAAAGGAAGACGTTATGGTCAAGAAAATATATGGATTGGTTACAGGGCAAAATAATAAACACCAGAAATTAAAGGGGCCCAGTTAACAGAACAGAGATAAATTAAAAGTGTCTCATTACTTTTTGTAACATTTAGGGCATTTGTGTTAATGAGCTTTATCAAAAAACAGTGTTCAATCTAGGAGCTAACTCAGTACTTAGTATGTAGCATGTAACACATCTGAAATCCTCAAAGAATGGTTGAAATCTTTCTGTTCTATTCAATTGGTATTAAATTCTGGTTTTCAAACTCAACCAGATAAGTTTTGTTGACTGAGTATTCCTTAAACAGTTTGTGCTCATCTGTTGTCTCCTGCAAGGAAAGGACTTAATTAGCAATTGGAAGACCACTGCAAACTTATGTTTATTTGAAAGGTAAATGAAAGATACAATACGATGGATTTAGGTGTTTGTATTTAGGGAAATCATACCTGCATATATTTTTCCAGTGCTTCACCAGAGTTACAGAAAAGAGGATAAAATCTTTCTTCTGTTTCTGCTGTAACTAGACCAAACTAAAGGTGACATATGGCTTGATTCTGAAGGCCTTTCTTACTTGAACTGTAAATCGTGTCTCAACTAAATCTTGTCCCATCAGCTCTTTGCAATTTCTTCTGCAGGAAAAGAAATACACTTTTGGCTTCATCTGGCTTCACTGACATCAATGGCCACACTTAACTGAAGGGTAAATAAAAGTTCTAGGCTTTGGCCTCTTGTTTTCCAGGATTTCTGAGCACTGAAACATTTTGGAGTGCTCAGGCTGAATGACGGTGGTCGTCTACGACTCTAATCAAAAGAGCAATTATAAGGAGTTATTCATATAAGTGGTCTTATGAAACAAAGCCTGTAAAGCAAAATAAGAGATCCTGGAAGTGAGATAAAGCACTGGACTCTTGAATCTCAATACTGTTTAATGGTTAATTAATTACAGGGTTTTGGCTGAGTCTGCCCCAGCTAAATCTCTTATGTGGCCTCAGCTAAGTACAAACAGTATCGTCTTACCGGGAGTAAAGAGCACAGATGAGTCAAGATGTGTAAAAAGGAAATTAAAGCTGAATCACCACTTTTACTAAGACATTATTGTTCCATTCTTAAAAGTAGTAACATTGAACCCCTTGTCATTTTGTTCAATGGGAATATAAAAAATAAACCTTGGAATTGCACTTCACAATTTCACAGGGTTTTTTTTCTACTGTCGTGCAAAAACTCACTCTTACAGCACTAAAACTGACTAGCTCTAGCTAAAAACATTATTTCCTTTATGTGTTCCACTTAGCACCTTTTTCAAGTGCATTTTTCACATGTACAACAGCTAATTTGAAAAAGAATGTGAGAAAGGATTTTTATTTCCTTTAACTCCAGCTTTGTTCGCGCTTGCCAAAAAAACGTCAAGGGCTTTTCTGTGTTGATTTTCTTTGTGCTGTACAGCTTCCAACCCTAGTTTGGGGTCTTTTTGATGGGTTTTGGGGTTTTTTTTGTTGTTGTTATTGATATTTTTAATAAAACTAATCATATTAGTTCATTTCCCCCACTAAAATGTGTGAGGCATTTTAAAGACTTCCTTTGTGTCTAGCAGTTGTGGCAAAGGAGCAGTGATAAAGAACACAGATGAGGAAATAAATATCTTTTTTTTCTCTTAACTTTGCCTGGTGAGACAGATGCACAGTGATAGGATGAATGTCAACAGACCGAAGGTAGAACACTGGAAATTCCCACCACATAATAAGGAAAAAAAATTACCACAAGAATTGTCAAACACTGAAAAGGTTGTCTTGTAGGGTTGAAGAACCTCACCCTTGAGGTGTTCAAGACTCAAATTTTGTGCAGAAGTTTGGATGATCTTCAGAGGTCTCTTTGGCCCTAATTTTTCTCTAAACCAAAGTAATTATGAAAAATAAATAGAAATTTTGAAAATACATGTATTCATTAATTTCTCTCATTATCAGTTACTAAGTATTTGGGATACTGTGCCTATAGGTTTGTTATTTTTATTTCTTGTGGATTTTTGTTCTGTATTCTATGACTTCTTATGTATAACATAGGGTCCTCAGACTAAAATTAAGAAACATTTCATCTCACCATACAGGAACTCTCAGAGGCAAAATTTGTGTGATTTAGAGAAAAGGGCAAGTACTATGCTCTCTCTTCTATACTTACACTTTTAATGAGTAATTTTAAAAACCTAAAGCTTAAAAGTACTCTTATGGATATGTTAATTTATTTCTGCCTCAGTTAACCACAACATGATCTGTTTAAAGACCTATGTTGCTACTTTTTTCTCTGACACCCATTCCATTCCTTCTCATTGCCTTTCGTAACAAGGGAGAAAAATTCAGTGAAACCCTTGTCGGAAAGAAACAAGCATTTTAACCAAACCAACCAACAAAACAAAGCCTAAAGAAAAGTCCATCCTGACCTGCTTCATTCTACTGCTAGGCAATGTTATCTCAAGGAAATTAAATCATAACTATAATGATACAAGCATATATCGCTCAGTAGTGCAGAAAACAGGTCCTCTTTGCAGTTGCCAAAATAGTCTGTCTCCCTTCCACTTTAGAACATTAAAAGCAGTCACAACTGCAATATCCAGCTGCTTCACTGTTTTTTGTTTTTTTTCCCCTGGCTGTTGTCATCAATTAACAGATTCCCTTGCTCAGCCTTAGATGCCAGGAAAGGCATCTGGCTGAGATGCTTTAAGTCGTACAGTGACAAAGCTGGTAACTCTGTCATCCCCATCATTAAATCAGGATACAGGAAATTATAGTCTCATCGGTCTTACTTCAGTCCCTGCAAAAGTTATGGAACAAATCCTCCTTTCATAAGTCAAATGAAGTACATGACTGGGGAAAGCCAGCCTGGATTCACCAAAAGAAAATTTTCTTGGTAACCTGACCACCTTCTGTGACAAAGTAACCTGCTCAGTTCATGTGCATCAAGGGTGGACATTGTCTACCTGGATTTATTCAGGTTTTTCAATATCATTTCCCACAGACTGCTTCTAAAGAAACTGATGCTTTATCACCTAGACAAGTGGTGTGTATGGGACCTCTTGTATAATGAAACCCTGAGTTGATCTCAATATTTTGGTGGAATCTGGCTAAAAAATATAACTACAAGTGAAAATGTTAGAAAATATTCAAAAGCTTTTAGTCCCTAAATTAGAGATTTATCAAATATGAAAATAAGCCTAAGGAAAATGAATCAAACAGGAAAACAAAAACCCCCAAATCATTGGTCTAGTGTATTAATAGAAAGGATTTTTGAAAAGAAATTTCCCCATTGCTCATGATGTTCTTACTGTTACAGTTACACTAAATATATACCATTTCATAGTTAGGTCCACAATATAGTGCTAGAGCCCACCTCCTCCTCTCACTTATTTTATGCAAATAAGTGTACTTCTGGGTTTGGTTCTTTGACCCATTGACAAGATAATTTATTGGAATGGGAACATTATATAGAAAGAGTGAAAACCTTACAAAGATCAAAACCACCACAACTTATCCTTAGTGGGCTTCAGGAAATGGACAAACTGCTGAGCATTGTACAAGTATGAAAAAGAACCCTATATTTCAGTCCTTGCACCAATTTAATTTCTCAGTTTAATGAACAGCAGTTTACATTAGGTAAATAGATAGTCAGCAGACTATTCTAGCCACTAGGCGGTAGAATTAATCCTTTTCATGCTCGCTTGTTTTCTCTGATTGTAATGGTGTGAACACAAGTACAAGATATAATGGACAGTATTTCCTTCTTGAAAGAAATGTGGACCATTTGAATCACTCAGGCTAAGAAGCTTCAATTTAGTTCCTCAATGAGACCCCTGACCACATAGTCTTTCTATTTGAAGTACATGTTTTAAATCTAAATGCAAGTCACATCCTGGGAAATTCATAGTATAATTCTGGACATTTCCCTTGAAGACTTGATTCTAAGCAGAAGGAGTCACAGCAACAAACCCATGTTTGTAACAAGAAATCCAGCACTGATAGTTGGGGAAAGGTGGAGATGAAGACAAACTCCTGTTAAGAGTCCTGGGCTGGTTTCCTGTTTGCTACTACTTGGCCCACTAAGCCTAACTTTCCATCCACTATATTTTTTTTTACATTATTTCTAAGGCATCCAACTGCCCCATGCTCTTCATAACAAGCTAATTTCACAATGCAGTTCTTCATTCCAACCTTAGGAAGCAGGAAAAGAGGATGTGTCTAAATTACTAATTATCCACTTTGGGGACTAAATGCTTTTGTCTTTTGAGTTGGTTCCCAGTAATATGGAGGTAGGATGCAAAAGGAAAATTCAGAGAAAGAGAAAAGAATTACCAAAACCCAATTTCGACAGACTGTGAAATACTAACAGGATGGGTAAAATGTGTGCTCTTGTGATACAAGGAATTGAGAGTTCTGTACCACAGTCTCTTCAAAGTAATCATCTTCAACAAGAAAGCAGCTTCAATAGAAAGTAGAAACAGTAATCTCAAAACCAATCTCACAAATCTTTTTGATTCTATCACAAATTGCACGTAGGGAACTTACTATATTGTTTTAAAATCAATTTATCTGTCTTATCTGTCTATTAGGTGTGAAATTCTCCTACATTGTAACCTACAATTTGAAATAGTAAAGGTGTAAAATCCTTAGCACAAAAAAAAAGTGAATCAGAAAGCTTATTTGCTGTTAGCACCAAACACTGTAGAAATTCAGAATTGTTAGACAACTCCATTTAGGTGCTGAAAGTTCACTTGGCACCCACACATGCACAGGAAAAAATGACTGAAAGTTATTCCAAGTTAAAAATAGGAGAGTTTTGTGCATTCAATTTAACTGCTTGCATGCTTTTAAACTAATTTTCCCCCAGAATTTTTAATACAAATAATTTTTTTTCTTATGCTAGCAATAATTTTTTTTTCCAGCCAAAATATGCTGGGTACACATTTTTTGGTAAGCCACAGAAAAATGAAATTCACATCATTCACAGGAGCATGAATTATCCAAGAATATTACAAAACACTATTATGTGTAGCAGGATACGTTAGCTGGTTGTAGCCTTTGCAAACTCAGGGGAAATTTTATCAATACAGATCCAACAATGCAATTTCTTTATTTCCTAGAGAAATAAGCAAATTTATTCAGTTGTCTTTTGTTGTTGTTGTTTAAACTGCAAAGGATGTTTTCTGAAATTAGATTTCCTAGTAGCAGAAGATTACATGCATCTTTCACTAAACACTCAGTAAAAAATTAAAACTTAAACACATTTGCCTTGAGCAGAATAACATCCTTTTAGGTGACGGTGAAATTAAAGTTGCATTCTGTGAATGAGATCAGTGACTTCAGGCAGCCATTATTTATTCCTTTACTTTCTTTAAAAAGTGATATAAAAAGAGATCAAACACCAACTTTTGCATGTGAGAACTATGCTGAGGAGAATATCAGGAAATCATAAAAGGAGGAAAAAAAAACCTTCTGCAAAACACAGTGTCTAGCATGACATGAGTTAGCTACAAGATGCAGTTTTAGATCTGATTCTTTGAGAATATTCTGAGATATCCTTTGGAATCTCTTCACACTATCTACAGACTGCTCCAAAAGTTTAGATAGGCTCTTAAATTAGTCACTTTGAATGAGGGGCTGGGCTTAAGTATTTAATTTTTAAATAATTACATTAAGGGTACTTCCTTGTGAAGTGAGTACAGCAGTTGTGCTCTGCACATCAGTGTGTGTGTAGCTCACTGAGGCAGCACACATACACAGCAGTTTGCGCAGAAAGGCACAAACCTGGACCCAGCAGCTCTGTGCCAAACAGCATACGTGTCCCCAGCTATGGTGGTGACATGCCACAGGTAACAGGGCATGATTCCCAGCTGCTGTTAGAACTATGTGACAGCCCTGTGATATCCAAAGCTTAACCCAAAAAGAGGATTCAGAGCTACAAATCTCAAACTGCAGGGAGTTCCTGGGACATCTCACTGAGGTTAGGCCAGATGGTTTTACAGCTTGTAGCAGCTGTGCAGTTGTCAAGAAGCTGTGCCACCAAATGAAAGAGCTGCAGGAAGAGGTCAGCAGACTGGGCAACATCAGAGATGAAACAAAAGCAGTTGAATGGCTCTTTTCCAAGAGACGGCAGCTTCAAGAGCTCAGAGTTCCAGCTGTAGAAGAGAAACAGGCAAAGCCTGTGCCTGTCAGGGTATGTGACATCCCAACAATCAGTGGAAGGGAGCACCCACGATTCATAGCTGATTATGGTCAGAATGAACTACAAAAGTCAGAGGGTCTGCAAAAGCTTACACAGTTTTATAGTAAATTGCACACTTGGCATGGAAATTGGTTTGTTAGTCTCTGACCTCCTAGCACCAGCACACAGCATGAGTTTTGTATAACAGGGAAGATTGAAAGGGGAGAGAGAGGTGAATTACAAAAAGGGGAGGGAGGGAGGGAGGGAGGGAGGGAGGAAGGAAGAGGGAGAGAGAAAGAAAGAGAGAAAGAGAATGAAAGAGAGAAAGAGAAATAATCCTGTCTTGCGTGGGAGGCAGAAGCCTTATGAGTTTCTGCAGTTTGCCAGGCTTCTAGCAACAGAGTAGGGTAGCTAGCTCCCGAAGACTCAGTCCCGTTCGCAAGGATCTTTGATATTTGGCCAATTAGTCTAAAAATACCATTTATTAGACACAGAAAATAAAAACATACAAAGATAGAACAGATTGACAGACATACACGCAATGAATACATAGTTGCAACACTATAATAGCTCAAATGCAATTATGGGGTAAATGCTTGCTTGAACTACAAAAATAGTTAAAAATGCAAGTTAAGAAATGCTTGCTTGAACTATAATGCAAGTTAAGAAAGGTACCTATAAGTTAGCCGGAATAATACAATATTGGAAACCAATGATCTTACCAAATCCAATTTTGGAGCTGGAATGCATTAGAATCCTCCCTCAATCTTGCAAGAAGTTACCACAGGGCTACGTCCAGACACCTGGGGAGACTTTACCTCACACTCCAATGTCCATGTAGAAAAGCTTCTGCCTTTGCTGGGATTTCGTGGTGTTTTTAAAGGAAAAAGTGTGGATTTGTGGTCACTAAAAATTTTTCACTTTCTCTCAGTATCTCACCTTAGACTTTCAGTCGCCAGATTGGCCTGGATAGGCTATCAACCTAATCTGAGCCATCCATCTCCGGCCACCGATCAGGGAGAGAGAGAAGGGGGAGGGGGGGGGGCGTCCTGCCACAAATCTGTCCTGGCTGCAGCATAGATCCAGTTAGAGTATCCAGAGTTCCTGAGGCGCACGCACAGAGAGCAAGACCACTGAGCTTGGTGGGGGTACCTTCTTAGAGAAAGGTTTCTCACTTTCTATGCAAATTAGTTGTCATTCATAGCCTGCTCTTCTAGACCTTTCTGGAAATGGGTTGGAGGGCTTTAGGGGTCCTTGGTAGTCTTAATTCCCCCTACAGTCCATGCCCTGTTGTCAGCCTCATTCTTGAGCTTGTGCTGCACTGTGTTGTGCTTATTTCCAGGCACTAAAACAAGGGCTTTCATCCCAGGAACGTCCTGCCCTATCTCCATATGGCCCCCTTCTCCAGCCATATTCTGTTCTTTCTCACAGCATGTTATTACTACCAACAATCCTCACCTGTTATCACCCACAGTCCTTGGTTGGCTCCATGTGTCTCCAGCTATTAGTGTTTGAGACATAACATTATTGCTTATCTCCTGGCCTTCTATAGGGTGGAAAGCGAAAACTCCCGTGGTGGCAAAGCCTGGAAGGTGGCACCAGGAAGCTACTGCTGAAGACCTGTAGCTACAGAATTTGTTCACTGTCCTCATAGCTGATAAGGAACTGAGGCCACTCTATAAAGAAAAATCAGAGCCCATTGATCCTGAGCCACACTGGAACACAAGGAGAAAGTGCAGAGTTTTAGTAGTCAGAGACACCCTATTGTAGGAAATGAGTTTTCCCACCTCATCTGTGATGAGGGTGGACAGAGACAAGAACAGATTGGCCAGAGATGTTGTGGATAACATCATTGGTACCATTCAATGTCAGGTTGGATGGAACTTTGAGCAACCTCATGTAGAGAAAAATGTCTCTGGCCATGGTGTGGGGATGGAACTAGATAATTCTGGAAGGTCCCTCCCATCCTAAACCAACCCATGATTTTATGATTATTATTTGAGTGGCCCTCCATAAATCATATATGCCATATTATTACATCTACTGTAAAATTTTACTGTTCAGGATGAGGTTATGGCAAGCAGACTGGCAAAATTCAAATCAAACTCTTCTCCATATCCTTGCTCTATAGTAAATTATTTGACTATCATCAGTATTGAAAAACAAATCTTCCACTCTTAGTGCATGTTATGGCAGATGTTCATCATACAAGATATTTTATTGTAACTTTGTTTTTATTGCACAGCTCTAAAAACACAGAGAGGTAATAATTTTATATTGTTGGGATTCATTATATAGAACCTACCTCAAGAAAAACAATTAATTCCTGTTCTCCAACTAGTTTGAAGTAATTAATTTCTAGCTAAGGTGGACAATATCCAAGTAGACTACACAGTTACAGCTGCCGTTAAATATGTAACAAACCAATTAATCTACTTCCATTAAAATTTAATCAGAAGCATACCTTACTCTTTCTCAACCTCAGTTGCTATAGATTTTTCCTATGACCGATCTACTATATAAAATCTACTTGAGGTTGCATTTATTAAATATGACTCCTTATTTTTGTATTGTGTCAGCCATGATCTTTAATTGAGTTTCTGAAGTTTTTCAGATTTAAAAATATTTAATACCTGAAAATTATTTTACTTTTTTTTTCCCCCTGAAATCTAGTGAGTCAAATTTAGTTGCCTTAACATAGTTAGCTAGTGGCAAGTTAAGATAGATACCTGAACTTATCTGTATGGGGCTGGCCGTTGGAATATGTAAGATGTGTGAAATAATTTTTTCTGACAGTGTCAGAAGACAAGCAAGATGAGCCAATGGAACTCAAATGGCTTCAGAGGATGCATAATTATAGGCAGGTGATACCATCAGTCTCTGTATTTTCACTAGTTAGTTACCTAGTTACCTTTGCTTTACTTCTTTGAGCTGTAAAACTTTGTTACACCAGGTATGATCACCTGTTTTAAAGGATTATCAGCTCCTGGCATCTGCAGGTAACTACTGAATCTTGCTGTTTTTACCTTTCTGTTTAGGCAGATCAGAAGCTGCAGATATTTCAAAATGGCAGTACACCCTCTTTGAATGCCAGCAATATGAGATGTTACTGCAGGCACAGCTGCTGGTTTTAAACTATAATGCATGGATTTTGTGTCACAGTGATAATGTTCTTTCAAACATTTCCTCTCAGCTCTCCAACTCATCAGAATCCTTCCCTAACCAGCCTCTGAAAATTGTCATCCATATCTTTTCCCTCACATTTGCAGCATGCTTTCTTCCACAGGCAATACAGGATGTAGAGTGTGCAATTAACAATTCATTGCTTGGAACTGAATTAAGAGAGTGAAATTCACTTGCTGGCTGTTCCACTCTACGTGACAGGCATCTGGCACTAGGAAGTGTCGTCAGAGTTCATCTGGCATCATCAAATTGTCTCTGGGACAACCAAAATATTCCTCTTACTTTCTCAGGATTGTCATTGCTCATTGTCTGTATGACATAAATAGCTATTTCATGTAGTATATGAGTATATTCAAGTCTGCTCTCTGGACCCTGAATTTTTCTTCCAGTTTCTGAATGACTAAGTATCTCTTTCTTCTGTTCTGAATTATGTGCTAAAATCTGCTACTTCAGATCTATTTAGTATGAAATAATCAGGTCAGAATTCAGAAGTCATACAAAATTGCAAAGTATGATCTCGACACAAAAAGTGTCAATAGAAAGAATCTGATTAATGGGAAATGGCTGAGTATCTGTCCAGACCATGTAAAAGTATTTGCTTTGTTTTTATTTTTCATTATAGATCCCCACAAAGCTGAATCCTCAGCTTGATTAACTCTCAAACTATCTCAAATGCACAGAACAAGAAATAGTTTCTTTTTGGTGCAAAGGCTAAATTACCACATAAAATCTTTGCTGAGCTGGAAAACAGAGAAGAATGTCTCCAGGGAAGTGAGAGGACAGGCAGAACTGGAGCTATCCAGGAACCAAAAATGGCATCTATTCACTCAGTTCATAGGGGGAAAAATGAGCTGCATAACTGTATGGTAACCTGAAAATGCTTTTCAGATTCTTCAATTAAGCACTGGAAAGTAAGACTGTACCTCTGTGTGGGGTCTGTTGGTTACCTACAGGTGGTTTCTCAGTTAGCCATTGTTCCAGTTTGAATCCAGAGGCATATAACTGAACATGAATGGTAAAAAGGATTAATGCATCTCACACAAGGTTCCAGGTTACATTATAGGTGGTTGGTTACACTTAAAGTCAAAACATAAAAAAGTAATATTATCAGACACAGTCATTCACTAAACATTATCATAATCTATACAGCATAGGAAACTGAAAGCTTGTTCATTGGCCCAATTCATTGCTGTTTCCAAATCTCCCATCACAGCAGAAAGTAACTATAGAAGTTATGAAAGTCTTCAGTGTGGTAGATTTTGCATGAGATTTCATAATATATGTAATGACTAATTACCTTAGGAAATACATTTAAATACATAAACTTCATTTCATATGTTTTTATTAAATTTGCTTTCAGAAATCAGCAGTTTTAAGATTAAAAAGTTATATTTTGATCACAGCAGGACAAACTACTGGTTAGAAAAAGAATCTGCTAGCTAGGGCAAATGATAAAAGGAGAATTATGAAAAACCAGCAAAAATGTTTGCTAGAGAAAATGATGATTAAACAATTCTTTAAAGTGAACTTTTAAATGTCCTTTTCATTAAAAAAAGACTTGTGAAGCTGTCCATTTCCATTCATTGTTAGTTTTCATATTTGTCTGAAGTATTACACAAGTTGATATCTGAAGAAAAAGTCACAATGTGTGACAGAGCCATTTATAGCTGTCGACCAGTTGCAGGTGCAATATAAAACATTTTAAAACCTGTTTACCCAAAAGCAGTTCTTGAAGGGAAACTATCATGCAAGATAAACAGTAATGTCTATTCAGCATGCTTCCAAGACAAGTGAAAACCCACCTCCCCTTTACAGCCACCTGACTTTCTGGGCCTAGATGGCCCTTTTGCCATCACATGACAGGCTTACATGCCTTGCCTTGTCCCATGTGATCCCTGAATCCCAATGACTGGACGGTAATTGAAGCCACATCTTCTAGATTGCCCCAGAAGTACATCAAGTCACTCCCATGGCCCAGCAGTGTGATGCCATTTTATCACATGTGATTTACAAATGTTCTGAAGCATGGTTGCTTCAGAACATTTAGAAAGTCCTCATAAATATGTATGTATACATATATACATATATACATATATACATATATACATATATACATATATACATATATACATATATAATAATTGATGCAGGATATATATTTGTTTAATTATATATAGTCATATGTATATTAGACAGAAACATAAGCCCATCAATGTACATAAATATATTCATAAAAAGGATGTACAATGTGTATACGGGCAGATATATAAATCCACCAAATTTAAATAATTATTTCTATACATGTAATACAAATTAATAATATAGATCAATATAAGAATTGTTACCACTTCATGAAATATATCTAAAAATATAATTTATTCTGACAGATTTAACTAGGCTTAAATGAGAATGGAAAGAACAAGCAAATTAAAAGACTTCTTTGTCTCACTACTTCAGAGAGTTTCTGTAACTCCTAACCCCTTGTGTGGATTGAAATCTTAAAATGGACAGCATGCCACTGAAGAGGGTAGAGGGAAATGCACAAAATGGAACATGTCTGTGGATCAAGGGGTGACTCTGGTGAGACCAGCAGTGAAACAACTACTGAACACTTCACCTTGCAAAGAGGACACCGTTAGCAGGAGTCTGGCCAAGAAGCTCCAGACCATCAGCTCCAAACTTCCAGAGTGACCATACAAAATTATTGGGGAAACCTCTCGGGTTCGTGCTGTGCAGCATGATACAGACATCATTGTCAACTATAATAGAAAGACAGGACAAGAAGGCAATGTCTTATGAACTTGTACAGGAAAATCACCAAAGGAATTCTGAAAACAATTACATTACACAGAAGAAATTACAAATGAACTAGATATTTAGATACACTGAATCATTAACTGGTTTTGCTGGAAGGGACATTAAAGATCATGTAGCTTCTACCCCCTTGCCATAGGTAGAAACTTTCCACTAGACCAGCTTGCTCAAAGCACCATCCAATCTGGTCTTGAACACTTCCCGTTATGGGGCACAACATCTCTAGGCAACCTTTTCCAGTGTCTCATCTAATTCAGAGTGAAAAATTTCTTTCTTAGACCTAGTTTAAATCTACCCTCTTTCTGTTTAAAGCCATTTCCTCTTGTTCTATTACTACATGTCCTTTTAAAAAGTCCCTCTCCAGCTTTCATGTGGGCCCCTTTTGGTACTGAAAAGCTCCTAAAAGGTGATTCATGAATACCATCAAAAAACACAAACAGAAAAAACCCCATCTTTTGTGTGACGTGGAATACATGTACAAATTGGGACACATATTCTTAACTACAGTTTAGCTCTGGACTTAGCACCAAAAACACAATGGGATTGAAAAAAAGATATGAAAAGAAAAAGTGAAGGAAAATGAGAGCTAGAAGGTGATGTGTCTTGTTGTCTTTATTGTGCCGCTTATGGATGCTAAGTTTTGTGGTTACAGATGTATAAGTGTATAACACCAAAAGTTATGCTGACTGTTTATTAGTTAGCCAGCTTCTGAAAGAAAAAAATAGATATGTAGCAAGGGATTCAAGATGATGAATTCATGTGCATGTAAGTCCCCATCCCTGAGTATATGTTTCATAGGCTTTAAATTTTTAAACTGTGAAACTAAGCAGTTTTTCCCAAGCACTGGGATTTGAGGGTTGAAAAGCTTATTTCTCCGTTTTCTTCAACATTGCTGAAAATCAAAACTGTGCAGGCCCTCATCCACAACCAGAATATTATGGAGTGGAACAAATTGGAATGGGATAGAAATTTTTTTGCACAGCCCACAGCTAATGAGGAGAAGGTTTTTCACTTGCAAACAGAAGCAAGTTACTACTGTCAACAGGAAGTGAAAACTTTGAGGTAGGCCTGAAGTTTAGACAAGAATGAGGTTACAGTGTTGATTCATAATCTATGCAGATGGGGAGCTGGAAGAGTTTTTACAAACAAAATAACTACTTTGCTGAATCCTAGTGATGTTCTTCTTAGTGGTAAAAGAATGCTGTGTATATTAAAAAAAACAAAACAACCCCTAATGAAAAGATATTTCCTAGAAATTTAATAATTTCTAGTCACTCAGCAGCAAAATAAAACAATATCCTCCTGGGCACCCTGAAGTTATATCTGGCAATTTTGACAACTCAACAGCTTATTTCGAAGTAGAAGTGTATCCACTTTATGGTCTTTTCCTCATGGTTACTGTCAGGGTAAATGGCAATCTGTTCTTCATGTGCTCACCTGTGCTGATACCCTTCAGAGATGCTGCATTTACAGACATAATACATGGATACCTGTAATACAGCTGAACTAAAGAATGCTCTGGAGGATGCACAAAAGGGTTTTGGAATCTATGAAGCTTTGCATTTTGAAGAGACTCCAAAGTGTTTGGTTTGGATTTGGGGTGTTTTCCTTTTTATGTCGTTTTGTTTGGGGTTCTTTTTTGATTTTAATAACCGTCAGAAGCAGTAAGATTCAATTTACTCCACAGGGTACACAGATGCTGACAAAACACCCTGATACATCAATGATCTCAGGCAGAAAGAAGGCTTTTCTTTGCAGCTGGAGTGCATAAAGAAGAACACTACAAAACAAAAATATCCTAAGTAGTTTAAAATTTTCTGTGGGTTTTCTTCCAGGGATTCAATTTTCCCCATGGCATCATGATAATAAAACTAGATGATCTGTATGGTTACCTCTTTAATTTGGGTTGTGACGCAACTCCCTGTAATTTTCTTGATGTTCTCATGGCTACTGTCTTGTGGAAGCATGGCAAAGGATGGTGACACTGGAATGCAAAACTAACATTTTTACCGCATGCTTCATCATTACATGTGCACATTACAGCTTTATGATTTCATAGATGCCCTTCAAGATTGTCACTTTTATGACTACATGTGGTATTTGTGAGGATGATTGTTTAAAAGTTAAATGCATCTCTGCAAACAAAAACAAGACAAAAAAGGGGCCTTATGTCAAATGGAAATGTTAATAGACTCCCCTAGAGCTTTTGATAATAGGCTTGCAATGTCCATGGTTGGAAATATGGAGAACACTAATCTCTTAATTTATTGTTTTGGCTGACAAGGGTAATATTATCTTCTACATTGAAACAACTACTTGAATGAATGGGGAGAGAGCAGTGGATATTGCTTACCTCATTCCAACAAGGCTTTCAACATTGTATCCCTTAACATCCTCAAAGGCAGACTCAGGAGGTGTGGACTGGATGAGTGGACAGTGAGGTGGATTGAGAACTGGCTACACAGCAGATCCCACAGAGTCATAATCAGTGACACAGGATCTGTTTGGAGGTCTGTCACTAATGGTGTCCCCCAAGGTTCAATACTGGGCCCAGTATTGTTTTACTTACTAATCAATGACTTGGATGAAGAAACAGCAATCTCCTCATGAAGTTCACTAACAACATAAACCTGCAAGGAGTGGTTGATACTCCAGAGGGCTGTGCAGTCCATCAGAAGAAACTTGACTGGTTGGAGAGATGGGCAGAATGGAATTGTCTGAAATTCCACAAAGAAAAATGCAGTGTCCTCCACATGAGGAGGAATAACCTCCTGCACCAGCACAGGCTGGGGGCTGACCTGCTGGAAAGCAGCTCTGCAGAGAACGATCTGGGGATCCTGGTGGAAAACAAACTGTCCATGAGCCAGCAGTGTGACCTTGTGGCCAAAAAGGCCAATAGTATCCTGGGGTGCTTTAGGAAGAGCTTTGCCAGCTGGTTGAGGAAGGTGATCCTGCACCTCTACTCAATCCTAGTGAGGCAACATCTGGAGTTCTGTGTCTATTTCTGGGCTCCTCAGTACAAGAGATACAGGGAGCTTCTGCAGCAGGTCACAAAAATTATTAAAGAACTGGAACATATCTCTTTAGGCTGAGGGAGCTGGGCCTGTTCAGGCTCGAGAAGAGATGACTGAGTGGGACTTCATCAATGTCTATGAGTATCCTAAGGGAGGGTGTCAAGAGTATGGAGCCAGCCTCTTCTCGGTGGTGCTGAGCAATAGGAAAAGAGGCAATGGGCAGAAACTGATGCACAGGAAGGTCCACCTGAACATGAGGAAGAGCTTCTTTACTGTGTGAGTGACTGTGCACTGGAACAGATTGCCTACAGGTATTATGGAGTCTCCCTCAAGGAGAGATTCAAGAACTGTCTGGATGCAATCCTGTGCTATATGCTCTAGGATGACTCTGCTTGAGCAGGGAGGTTGGATCAGATGATCCACTGAGATACCTTCCAACGTGACCCATTCTGCGACTCTGTGTTAGAATGTTGCTGGCAACCGCTGTGTCATCTCTATAAAAATGGTTTTATCTGGTCTGGGGAAGAAATATAGAAATATTTTTATGGTAACCATCTTATTTAAGCTTAATAAAATAAACATGGTTGCGATCAATGATATGGTAAACTGTATGTGAGTGGTGAAACTGCAAGATTTTGCTAAGCATGTGCATCACTGGAAGCTTAGTAACCTGCACATTTTTTGAAGAGTTACCAAGAGTCACTTCAATCAAAAGCAAAATCCATGGGGTTATTTAAGAAGTAAGTTTTGTCCTTAAGAGGACCCATGAAGTCTTGACAAGACTTGATTCTTTTAAGAAGCCATCTGAAGACACTACTAAGCCTCCATACGGATATCTGTTCTGTACAAATTCTTCAAGGCATGTAGTGCCTTTTAAGCAAAGAACCGGCCATTTTTTTTCCTGACAAAAAAGACAACTACATACATACTGGAGGGAGGAGAAGCAGGAAGATCACTGAGAAATATGAAGAGATGAACTGGATATAGCTGATTGTGTGAACTTTGGTGAGTAGAGCCCCTGAAAGATTTATTTCTGCTCTCAGGTTGACTGTTTTAGTCAAGGCATAATGATCAGCAGATTCTTGTTCTAGAGATTACACAAAGGCAGAGTATAGCCCACAGGCAAATGCTTCCCAGAAAACTGTCAGGAAATGATCTTTCATATGGCTGTCAGTCATCTGTAAGAGCTGCATGTATTCCCTCACACAGCAGCTGTTGTGAAAATCCGGTGCCCCTGAAATTTTTTCACAGTACAGGAATGGTTATAACCAGTTTATACAAACTTACTGCTTGGGAGTTCATCAAACAAAAACTTTCTTTGACAACTTTGCTTAAATTTTACATCCATGCTAATCAACAAAACCTTTTCTTGGAAAAACAGCATGTCATTGAAGCCTACTACCCTGGGCCTTCAGAGCAGAGTGTTGCCTAAACCTGATTAAAGATGTCATCCAGCACGATCAATTTCTGCTGTTCATTTGTGTCTTTATAAAACAAGCTTATGCAAAAGGGTGTAGAGACTGTCTCTTATTTGCAACTGAGAGGCAACTTGATTAGTGCACAGTATGAGTAAAACTTGCTGCTTTGTCTTAGAAAGTTCTCCTCTGCAGTACCCAGCTGGATGAACATGTTCCCAACAGATAGTTGACCAGACCCATGAGCAACTATCTCTGTCATGGTTGGACTCATCTTGCAGCCAACATACAGCAGAGTGCTGTGCCTGTATAATCCTCTCCATTCCCAACTAAGAACATGCCCAGCGATGGAGACTTTGGCAGATGAAAGTAGGATCATCTCAGTGTACAGGTTTCCAATGATGCCAGTCTTTAACAGGATCGCTACAAACAAACTCAGCTTGAGTTTAGAATTCTTTCAAGAAATTTGGAATATAAACGTATCCCTGTTAAAATGTACGTCTTTTTCTGGTAGCAGAAGAGAGCCTCTTTCTCTGCACTTCCCATTTACCTTGCCACATCCAACAAGGTTTGTTTTTCCATTTCACCTTTTCCTCATAAGTCTGCTGCCTGATGCTGCTCAAACTTTGCCTTCCAATGGATTAAGACTGGATGTCCCCCCAGAAGTATCATGTGTTTCAATTTTAAATTCTTTCCAAGAAGCCCTTCAGGACATTTCCTTTTTGTTCCTACATGCATATGTTCCTGTGAAGTTGCCTTTTGTATATGGCAGGGTCCAAAATGGCAGCCCCTGGGAAGTAAATGAAGACAGGGTATGACTGTCCCATGACTGGGAAAGTGGGAAAGAAACTTCCTTTCATATCACTCATCTTCCCTGTAGTCATTGTAAATGAAAGTAAACTCAGAATCTGCTCAATAGCAAACAACAAAAAAGGATTTGCTTTTGTTCTGCTGTGTTTTGTTGTGGTTTTTTTGGTTTTTTTTTAGTAGTGGACAACCAACCTTAGAAGATTACAGTACTCTGTTCTCAACAGTAAAAATCTCAAATGGTTGAGAGAAGTCTTAGAAGAGGAATCTTGGATGAAGCTGTCAAAGACAAGAAATAGCTGACACAATTCTAAAAAGGCCTCACCCAACCTGCTGAACAATGCTGAAATCAAGTTATGGTGGTAAAAAGATTGAGCTTCAGATGAGCACTAGCTGCCATAAGTACATTCACGGAATTTAGGCTAAATTTCTTACGTCAAACTATGCAATACCTTAAAAAATGGGGACAAAAAGCTACAAGAAGGTTACCAATTGGATGATAACTGGGGTACATACATTATTTTTACAGGACTTTGTATGTCACTCTAAGTGAAAATAATTGTATTGTATATTTCAGAGAAGACTGCTCTTAAGCTTAATCTTTATTATGTTCCTCTTATTTTCTCTGCAATACCTTTGCAATCTAAATATATAATTAAGGCCATTGAGTTCTTCTGAATCAATAAACTCTGTGTCCTATGTGCAAAACTTAAAGCACAGAGGATGTTGAGAAAAAAGAGTGATAAAATAATACTACAACATTAATTATAGATGGAAATTTTTCCTGACGGCACATTTTTCCCTGGAGCTTTTAGAGTTTCCATACATCTTTCATCAATTCTTTTAACACCAGTTTAACAGTACATGTTATCACATATAGTTTAGATCCCAGCTCTCCTCTGTTCTAAATTACACAAAAGGAAAACATATTTTTCAGTAATAACATAGCAAAAAAGAAACATTTTTAAACTACATTCTGAAAATTAAATCTGCTTGAAAAATCACAGCTATGAAATTCCTTTCTAGCTACCTGAAAACCATGTCTGTACAGAGAAGAAAGAATAAACAGCTTTACTCCAGCTTTGGACTGGGAGACTTCAGATGTTGCTTATTTCCCACTCCTCTCTTCCTACCCTTCAGTGTCTCTTGACCTTCCTTCTTAAAAACAGACAGAGGAGTAGAGTTCAGAATCTACTTCTGAACTTTCACCTATCAGGTGTGACAAAGTGCATAGATGCAATAAAGAATTTCCTCTGAGTTTACAGATCCTCTAGTTTAAATGTAACAAGTTATAAAAACTTATCCTTCTCTCAAAACTTGTCCTTAATAACATTTTCTTGATGGCAAATGTTTTAAAACCTTGAAAATGACATCTCCTAATGTCAAATTTAATAAAGCTGGTATGACTACCTTATCATCATAGAAGATAATTAAGCTAATTGTAGTACCTGAACTAATTAGCTCCAAGTTCCCCCTCTCATTATATATAAAATTTTCAGGACGTGTTTTTAAATGAAATAAAATAGAGAGGGCTTAGCCTAATTTCCTATATTATGTACTGTGTTTTCATGTTATTTTTTATCATTAATAGCTATATAGCCATTTAATTAAAGAATGTGTTTTCCTTCCAAGGTTAGATGTGTGAATTCAATAGTCTCTGAGTCTTCTTACTGTTCTGTGTCCTATATTTCTAAAAAAACTCTGAATAAATAAATAAATAAATAAGCCTTCTCAAAAAACAAACAAACAAAACACAAATAAAAGTCTGAATATTTCTGAAAACTTTATATGTAAAAATAATTCTCTTAGAATAAGTTCATGAGAGGAATTTTTGTGCAATATAATTTTGGGGAAATGTGATATGTTTCTTCACTTGCTCCTCCACATCATTGCATGTTTAGTTTGCTAGCCATATCATAAGTGGATTCCAGCAGCATGGAGAAAATTAAGTAAGAGATCGCAAGCACTCCCAAGCCTTTGTATTACTATCCAGCCTATTGTTTTTCACTCTATATTCTTGGAATTTGCAAGGGCCTAATGTAATAGTCTGTGAAAGACAACCAGGCAAAAAAGATGGTTTTATGAGAAAGGTTGTAGGGAACTATTTAAAGGTACCACACTCCAAAATTAAATTAGGGCTTCTATGATCAAGAAGTCTCCTAGAGGCAAGAAAGTGAGAAAGGAAGGAAGGTAGAAAGAAGCTTAACTCAGAATAATATACCAGTCTAGGAAGCAAGAAGATATATGTAACTCCACCTGTATTTCTCCTGCACTTCCCTTCCATATACTATTTTGACTGTAAATTTTGGGCTGTAAAAGTCAGAGAATGCCCACGCTACAGACAGCAGTACAAAGTGACTTGGGTTGTCTTGGTCCTACTGACATAATACATCTGCAGACCTCAGAGGAGGGCAGTCTGAGTTCTGGGGGTTTTTGACTCAACTAACTAGCTCAGACCAAATAGTGTGTACTCTGTCATTATGATGTAAGGTTATCACAGGTTTTGCTTATTTTGGTTCTATAATATAAATTATTTCAGAAAAAAGCAAACCAGCATAACCTCTTTGTGTAGCACTCCAATGGCATAAACATAGAGTAAGCTCTAATACAAAATTAGTTACCCCTAGGTGTACAATAGATCTGATTCACATGCTACACCCATGAAATGGAGAAAATAAAGGAAAACCTCAGCAGATCCTAATAAATTAAAACAGACAGGCAGTTTCTAGGCTTTGGAAACCTACTGTTTGGGTGATTACATTGCTGGAAAAGACCTTCAGAATATATTCATCTTATGCCAAAAAGTATTCTCCCAAATATTCTTTTGGGAAGTGTTGAAGATTTAACATAGGATAGGAACTATTCTTAAAAGGGTTGCTGCCAAGTCACTACCTTGGGTTGCTGAGTAAGGAAGTTTAAGAGTGGGTTGTTTGAGGAGCTTGACCACTAGGGTAGGAAGTTGAAGGACTTTATTTTTATGGATGAAAAAGAGTAATTTCTTTGCAAGAAGTCCTAGTGGAGATGATAATTTTTCCCAAGTTTATGACTGTGTCATGCAGAGGGGGTTCAGATAAGCTACTTCTAGCTAGTTACTTGTAGCATGTTCCTCATATGCTGCTTTTGCTGCCTCTTTACCTCATTCAGATCTGCTTCTTTCCCTCCTGTTTGCCTTCTATTTCTGAATTTAGTTGTGACTTTGCCATTATTCTTTCAATAAAGCTCTCCCTTTTGATAACTGAAGGGAAAACAAGTGGGAACATAAGGGTGGCACCATGGAGCACTTGTGTCTCCATACAAGGACAAAACCTCATACAGACAATGTTAAGAAAAGAAATGGGTCAGTTTCCCACTGTTTCTTTATTTTGATCTGAATCTCATAAGATGTGAAAGAGTTGTATGGTTCCCTCCACCCAGTTTCAGTAGAAAGAGACAAAATAAGAATCCACAAAGCCCATGTAATTAACAGTAAGAATCACACTTAAAATGTCAGAGTGACCCTAGCCAAGTGTATTCTCTGGATTTCAGTACATGACTGCTCTCCAACTTACAATACTGCATCTCCAAGGTGACAACGTATGTGCATATCATTGTGGGTGTATTACACTTTCCTTGCATCTAGTAAGAAGAAAAGCAATCAATCTGTAAAGACAAACACTTCCTTATTTTTTCATGTGTGGGAAGTGGGCAAACTAGAACATCATGTTCTCCTGTTCAAATCTATGTAAACGGAAGTTAAATGCCTTTGGAACAGCTGAAAAAATATTTTTTTTTAAAAAAGGAGAAAGAACAAGTAGCAGAAATCACTTCTTTGGCTCTGTTTTGAATCAGGCTTGGCATTTTGAGAAGAAGCTGGGGCAGCTGCTACAGGAAACCAGGCAGGAACAGTTAAAGTATTGTATAAAAAAGAAGAAAATAACTTCTAGCTCAAAAATGCAAAGACATAGCCATTGGTGATATACATGGAAATGTGCTTGGCAGTAGCTGCAAAACCAGGGACAGAATGCAGATGGCTAAATGGCAGCATTAGCAGCATTTTCTCCCACTATGTTCTACAGGGCAAAACATATTCCTGAGATTCATGCCTTGTATTATATTGTTCAGGGAGTGCAGGTTCTAAAGTTGTCACTGTAGTTGAACTGAACAGTAATGTTACCTTTTGTGGTAATAGATACATTGAACATATAAATAACCCAAAAAATAATGTCTAATTATTATACCGATATAAAATATGTATTATTTTTATAGTTCATAGCCATATATAACAAAAATTTCTTTCCACTAACTATTCAGGAGAGCTGAAGGTGACAAAGTGAATTAATTGTAAAATATCCCAAAAAGTATAAATAAATACATCAATTGAAAGCAATTTATTATGAGAGTGAGAAGGAAACTTCTTCACCATAATCTCACAGTAAGAAAACTGGCACAATGCAAAGTGCTGTACCATGCTGTGTAAGCATAAACCCACTGCACAGTGTAACATTCAGCAAAGCATAAGACTCAAGACTGTAAAAATCCACATTTCTTACATTACAGGAAATGAGTAACTCAAGATCCAAAGAGATTTATTAGGTACACTGTGGGATTTAAGTTGAAATCAGGCATCCAAAATTCCTCAAAATCTTTGTTTTTCATTTCTCTGGAGAAATTGCAGTATCAATTCACTGTACTATAGTAACTTAAAATTATCATATCACTATAGTAACTTAAAATTCCCTTGAACACCTTGGGTAAGATTCATATCATTTGATTTTAACCATCTGAAAATTAAGCACCTAGATTAAATAAAGATGCTTCATTACCTAATCAAGAAAGGCATATAGATACCTTCAGAGCATGATTAACTCCACCCTAAAATGTGATTCAGTATTAGATGGCAAGTACTACATGTGACTTCCCGTGGATCTCTTTTGTATCATGCGTCTGCAGTAGTCCAAACACCACTGCCCAGCTGGTTATGCAAAGCTTACCTGTGTGTGTCATCTTCATTACCATGATCATGTCATTTGTTGAAAAGCTTAAAGTATCATGCTGTCATCTAGTGAGACATAATCCAGCAACAAAATTTTCAGAAGCTTTTCTCTTCAGTTTATCAGTATAAACATACACAGGCAAAACCACACATAGCCATTCACATACAAGCAATTTATCCTTAATTACAGAGTTGCAGCAGTAGTTAGTAGTCACCTCTCTTCCTTTAAATATGATCTAAGTTACAAAATATTTGATGTACTTCACTTTTTTTCTTCTCATGTTGTGTTGATTTGTAGATTCAGAACTACATCAGCTTGTCACTCACTGATACCCTTGAAAAATACCATGCCTTTTGTTCCTCACTTTATTAGTCAGCCATATCTTGGAAAGCTTTCCCATAAAGTTTTTACAATTTCATTGCACACTAACACTTTTATGTTCTTCAGCCTTTTATTCTGGCAAGGATTTCTTGTACCAAAGGAAAATGGTAATTTCCCTAAGTTTTTGTTTATTGGTTTTATGACACATCACTTTATATTATAATGCTAAACTTATTTTCTATCACAATCAAAAGAAGGTATCACCTAGCAGAGAACTGTATTTACCTTCATCATCTGACTACATATGATCATATCCTCTAGGTATGTCAATCACCACAAATTCAGCCACTTATATGTCAGCCATTTTGATTGAGAGAAGAGAAAGTGGGGTATTCAGGAAAAAAGTTGCAATACTTTTGACAAATTTTATGTCTACTGTGTATCTACTTCATATAGAAGAGAAGATAGTCACAAAAAAATCTGATTTTTCTATTCCATAACCAATACCCCAATATGTCATTGACCATGGTGAAGAGGCCTACTTTTGGGAGTTTTAGAGTTGAATTTCCATAAAGATATAAGGCATCAAACCTTGATCTTTTACTTCTGTTGGTGGACGGGACAAATGAATAAATGAGAATATTCTGGTGGTTGTCTGATTAAGAACCTATCCTTAGGAGACAAAAAAATCTTCCCTTCCCTTCCGTTCCCTTCCGTTCCCTTCCCCTTCCCCTTCCCCTTATGGCAGAGCAGAATGGTTAGCACAGTATTGTCTGAGAACAGAAGTTTTTCACAGCAAAGGTACAGAGGGATTAGTAAAAAGGAAGGGACAAAATTACTTGATCTTAGAGAACAGAACCCACTTCTCCCTTTTTCTATCTTTTTTCTAATGATTTAGAAATCATTATTTTCTAATGATTTACAACATAACAGCTACAGCTGTTATTTTCTTCTTTCAGGATAATTTTAAGAAATTATTTTTTCACACTGTGAGCTGTACATCTATGTGTTTCCTTCTACTACCCATTTTTAGTTTAGCATTTTTGTCTTTATACACCTGTGTATCTACCCATACAAGCTTGTGAGACTGACTTATAGTGAAAAAGTGCCGTTCTTGCATTTCTACAAATCTAGGAGAAGGCTGCGATCAAACAGACTTGTTAATTTATTTTCCTTATCTATTCTGACTTAGCTAGGAGTGTGAAGGAACTACAGTATCTGGCTGTTCCAAAAGGGTAGTGATCAGTGGCTCAAGGCTAATGAATAGTGGTATATTCCATGGGTCAATACTGGGTCCAATCCTGTTAAACATTTTTTTTCAATGACTTGGATGCTGGGGCAGAATGCACCCTCAGCATCTTTGCAGATGATATAAACTAGGGACAAGTGGCTGCTATCAGCATTGCCATTTAGAGGAACCCTGACAGACTAGAGAAATAGGCTCACAAAAACCCCATTAAGTTCATCAAAGGGAACTGACAAGTTCTGCACCTGAGTAGGAATAATTCTATGCATCAGTATATGTTGAGGGCTGCCCAGCTCCAAAGTAGTTTCCAGTAAAGGGCTGGGACACCGTGTTGAGAGGAAGTCAAGCTATTTTCAGCTGTGCCCAGTGGCAGAACTATAGGCAATGGTCACAAACTGAAACACTAAGCATTAGTGATTCTATGTAGGCCACATAATAAATTTTTTTTTTTTAAAACTGTGTGTGAGAATAATAAGATGGTTTAGTCACTTCTGGTTTTTACTTGTTTTTCTGCTTAGTTTTACAATAGCTGTATGCTTGCTTGTTTTTATTGGAGTGGTATGGAGAAGTACTGTTAAAGTACTTTGTTGTATTAGTCTCTAATAAATACACATTGTTCCTTTAGGATCACTAGGCGATATGAAAATTGCTTGCTAATGTAGACATAAGACATCTGGAATTTTTATTCAGATATTTCATCTACCTGTTAGATTCTTTAGGCTTTAGAAACAAAATAGAGTTCACAAGATATGTTTCAGTATTTATTATTCCTTGAACCATATTACACTAAAATATCACACTAAAAAAAATCTTACATAAATACTGATTGAACTTTATCTTATAAACCAGCTCTGTGTCTTGATAAGCTGTAGGATTGTGTCACAAACTTTTACATCATTGCAGCTGTTTGTGGCTGCAAGAGGGGTATCAAACCACAGTCTCTTAAGCCAACAACTAACAAATAAACATTTTTTCAATAAGATTACATCAAAGTGATCACGTTGTATAAAATACAATTATAAAGAACTCTAAATGTTGCAAATAAGTGACGCAATAGCTACAATATTAAATTTATTAATTTTTGTGGTAAGTTAAGTAATAATGTCTCTGCTTAACATCTTGAAGTGCTAAGGAGAAATATGTGATTTTGCCTTTGGTCCTTTGCTGTATTTACAGATGGCCAGATGGCCAGTGTCAGTACTAGTCAAGAGATGTTGTTGGAGACGTAAGAGGCAGAGAAGGGATTAAGGTAGATAAAACGTACTTCAAACTAAGGAAGGGAAGTGAGTGCTGGTAAAATATCAATTCAAGGAATATGAAAGCCCTACAGGGACATCCTACAGCTGGAAATCCAAGACAATCAGAAGAAAAGATCATTAGCATAAATACCACTTATTCCTTTGGACTTCGATTAGGGGAAAAATTACAGATATTAAACTAGTCAGTAATTAAAATTACACAAAAAATATTTCTGGAAATATTTCCTACTTTTTACATTTATAACAAGGTTTTATTAAGAAATTGTACAACAACAGTGCTTTCACTTTTTGAAGCTTATGGTACAATGAAGAAAATATGGAAAAAAGGAAATGATGTTTTCTCGCTCTGGGGAGGCAGAGGAATCTCTAAAACCCCACAAAAACGGGATTCCCCCGTGTGCCTACCACGCTACCGTGGGCGGAGCGGATCCAAGACCGGAGAGCTTGTGCTCGAGCTGGCTTCTCGAAGACAGGATAATAGGAGCCTCGGCGAATGAAGGAAATGCAGTCTCTCAGCTTTTAGAATCCAGGGTTTATTGGTGGGACAGCGGGGAGGAGAAGGCGGCTGGGTCCGGGATGGAACGAGGGGGAGGATAGAGCTGGGTTCCGAAGAGCAGAGAGCGGCGAACGGAAGCGAACATCGGGTTAAGAGGGATGGAGAAATGGGAGGGGTTTACACAGGAGGGCCAATAGGGGCAAGAGGGATACAGAACTGGCAGATAAACTGGGGAATAGGAGTGGAAGGGGGGCAGATACAGAACTTTAAAACCCAATAACAACACTGCGGGTAAAGAACTTTCTAGCTATTAACTAAATATGGGATAAGGGAAGGCAGATATGCAGTGCCAATCAGACACGCTGCTACATCGAAAGGGCTGTAACTTCCACATTGGATTATAAAAAAATTAACATTGGGAAAGAGCATTCCAAGCATCAGCCCAACAATTGACCATTTGAAATTACTTTTTTTTTATGTAAAGATCTTTGCAGCTCACAAAAATCTGTGGTGAAAAATGACTGACAAATTTCACACAATAAAAAATTTTATAGATACATGCATACACACATACATATGCACATACATATATATGCATACATTCCTATCCAAATATGTATATATATAAAAGAATCTAGAACTCAGTAAAATTTTCAAACATGAGCTGTGCCTGTGGTCATCATCTGAGAAAACACTTGCAATATGTTATGATTGTAAAAAAAGGCAGATAAATATCTAAGCCCTTATTGCTGAAAATTTCCCTGTACCTAAAGTTAAAGCCCACCTATTAAGAGGCCTGGGGAAAGAATACACCATCTAGATGACGTCTGATCTGTGTCCTTTATTAAGATAATTTGTTTCAGAACTGTGAAAAAATATGTGTTAAGAAGCAGTGGATTGCATAGTTCCTGGCACCTTCAAAGGAGCAGCACTGAAGAATGGCTAAATCAAACAGGAACCAACACATCAGTACTACTGGGTAGGTTCAGGTTTACAGAAGCTGAATATGAGAATGGCTGATATCTTATGAAATATACAGAAGTTACCAATCAAACTGGAATGTACTTGACAGATCAAATATTTCAATTGCTGAACTGTCTAAATAGTATCCTGTTTCACTACTGGTTGGAGCAAATTATCAATTTTCCTTAGAAGTCCAGGAGCATGTGGTGTTTGACTTGTTTATCATGTGAAAAAGGAAAATGGTGAGACTGGACATAGGATGAAAGGCTGACCTGCACAAGTATTTAGTCTTATTTGAAACACTCCAAGCTACTTGAGTGATTAAAGGAGGGGGGGGTGAACATGAAACCTTTAGGACAGGCAACTGAAGAGTGGCTGTAGGGCTTCTCAAGTGGCACCTTAAACTTACGCTTAATCAAGTGAATTAAGCCATGACAATTTTCTTGACTTCCTTTCTATTGGCTATCTTTTCATTGTGCTAGGCATTCATCATTCAGTATTTGACTCACATGTGGATAATTCCATACATGCATGTCTGGCTGCAGAAGATTTTGACAGTGTCTATGAGTAAACAGTGATCAGGAGTTTTATCAGCTTCTTCAATAACTGCATTGTGAATCACAAGTGGAAACTGATTTGGAAAAAGAAGAGATATTCATGGACACAGTGGAAAAGATAAAACATTTTTTATGTGTATCTGTGAGGAGTTCTTTTAGATTTTACAGTCAGTGGGACAACCTTGGGAAGTTTCTGACAAATTTACCCTCACAGGTTGGTATGCATACAACCTTTGTTCCTGATGTGTTCTTTACCTCCCTTAAAACTCAACTGTAGTTATTAAAAGTGTCCATAGAGATATTTTCCTGGGTTGACTGTAAATAATGGTGTATTCTCCTTAATGGTGTATTTTCCTATCATCTGTGACTCTGCCAGGACCCCACGGAGAGGGAAGCTATGCCTCAGGAAAAAAGGACACTAAAATCCATCAGCTGTTACTCAGGTTTAGTAAGTCCTTTTCCCTTTTCCTATGCCTTGTGCCTTTTTTTTTTGTTTTGTTAATTAAACCGGTTTTTTTTCTTTTCACTTTCCTCTATGGAAATTATTTCCTGGCCTGGGTGCAGAGGGGCTTGCTGGAACATGGGAGCATTCGCCCTCCCAACTTGTCTCAAACCAAGACAGATATCTGATCATTTAGACTTCTCTATATAATATTAATTTCATACGGTATGTTCCAGACTGTAGTTCTCAATTCAATATTAGGAAGGGAGAGATTGAGATGTATCATATGATATCCTTACTACCATGGATACCTGCAACATCACTTTTGAGTTGATCCTAGAGCAGAGTGAAGTGTCCTGTAAAATAAGGCACTCAGGCCAATGGTTTGGCTGAGTTTGAATTGCCAGGGCATGTTTAACGGAGATATTCCGGCTCATCATTTGCAGCTGGCTCATATTCATAGGACTCAACCCCTGAGCAGCATATGCATGCACAGTAGCCCCACTTGTCGACATCTGTCGTGTGTGGTGGGGCATTCACATGTGGGAGCCTGTGGTTCTCTCTGCACCAGATGTATGCAAGGATTGCTGTGTGCAGATTCACCCCAAGGAATATGGATCATATCAGGCTGTTTGGAAATTTTGTTGTAAGTTTGTGATGTTGGTTTCTGTTTCTTAAACAGATGGTACTAGGCTGTTGCACAGTTGAAGTTGCATATGGGATTAGCAAAAACCTGCCATGTCTCCTGTGCTTTATTGAAGTTCTTAACTTGTCAGGCCTCTGTAATTGGTTTCTCAAGCACTTGACACAGGAGTGTCAAGGTACAGACTTTCTGACATGCAATGATCTGTGATGCCATAAACTATATGGCCCAGTATCATCTTGTACTAAAGTCTGTGAATTAAAGTAACAAGATTGGCTACGATTTAAAGCATGGAAGAAAATTTCCCACTCATTCACACTATGTGTAAATCAGTCAAAATGTAAAGAAACAAAGAAGGCATTAAAGGGATTAAGAGATATTAGAAAGAGATAAAGTGAAAAAAAACCAAACTCACTAAAACCACAAGCTTATGATTATTTTTTTATCAGACACATCTGGTGAAGATATAGCTTGATATACTCAATCCTTGACTCCACCAGATACAAAGGAGTTAATTTGCTATTTTACTGGTTTTCTTCTGATTGTCCTTAAGTAGTCCACTCTCAGGCCTCTCATTATCAATCTTCTAAGTAAATTGCCTTGGAATACATATCTCTATTGAGAAGTTGTTTGTGCCTATTGCTATCCACTGACCTTCCCCACAAATTGTGTTAAACACATACAGAGTGTTTTCAAGGTTTCCATGATCCCACTTTGCCAGAAAATTTAGAATTATTGCAATATTCAAGGAAAAGATGAGTATACAGCTCTGATCTTCAGTTTGCTTAATTTGTTCTCAGCAATCCAGTCAAATTAAGATGTTTCCTGAACAAGTGAAAAAAAATTGCAAATTAATGGCCCATATATTTACACTCTGGTAACAGTCTGCATACATTGTGTTACTTGAAATTTCAACTACTACAATTTTGTGTACCTTCATTTACTTTCTCACCACAGATGAGTGGAAAAGTATTGGCTAAGAAAGTCAATCAAGAGCTGCTTTTTAATAATGACTTTAATATGCAATCAAAAAATAGTATTTAAAAAGTAGTATTTTTTAGAAAATGTAAATAAAGGATGTATGTTAAATTCATAGTAATAGGGACATCACAATATGTAGACATCCAGGCAATATATTTATCTTACCACTGAGTGGAAGAGATCTTTTTCTCCCTAATCCTCAGGAAGCAGCTGATCATGCAGAAGCAGAGCAGAGAAGTAATGTGATCCTCTTTCATAGCACAACACTAGGAAAAAAAAGGAAACATAACCTTTTTTTTCCATTACCTCTCCAGTAATATCCCCTGTACCAGTGTGCTATCAGTATACCAACATAATGAAACATCCTTAGACTGGTTTCTAGAAGTTCTTAAAATATTTTGTCAAAGTTTCTGGGGGTTTTTTTGATAGTACTGGTGACAACTGAGAAAGACTTTGAGGAAGATGGAAGTGATGACTGAATGTTTATGTGGTTTCTTACCAACTGAGAAATGAGAAAAACATTTGGAATTAATGTGTCTTAGATAAAGCCTACTAAAATCCACACGAATTTGAGTATTTTGACTCAGAATCAATTTGGAATTAATGTGACAAAAAACTGAACTTGAAATGGATGTCAAGCTTGCCTAGATGTTCCCTAATCCAGTCCTCCTCAACCAAGGGAAAGTCTTCCTTTGTATTCTCTGTGTATAAGCCATAAGGTGTGCAAATATGCCCTCAGCCTATATTTTCAATCCAAAATGAAAATCATTGTTATAAAATTTTATGTGATTAAACTTACTTAATCAGTTTTGTTATTTTCGCCAAGTTTCTAGAATATCTTTTTTAAAAGGACTAAATTATATTTAATTGATTAATTTTGAAACTAAATGTTGTATCACTGCTTAAAACCACGTAGGCTTCATTACACTAGACTGTAAGAGGTAGATAAATTCAGACTTTTTGAAAGCAACTCTTCGAGTAAATATTCTCAAAAGCATACCTAAAGTTGGAGTTATGTATGTTTGTGATTTTTTTTTGTTTCAAAATACTAACTAATATCATAGATGTTACTAGGGCAGAATTTAAAATATCACTTCAACAACATGTCGAGGAAGTGATTTTATGTTTGTGGGCAAGACATGGTTTGCAGAAGATGTGTTTTCTCTATAATCTAAAATTATTCCAACTATCTAAGAGTTGCAGATGTAAGGTTAACCTGCAAAATCTGCTGTAACTACAACTATGAAAAAGAAGGAATCCAGTGACTCCTTATCTCCTTATTTACCTCACATTAATTTCTTAAAAACAATATTAACAAAATAACAAGAGACAAATGCAAAAAAAAAACCAAACAAACCAACCAAACAAAAAAAAACCCAAAAAAACCCAACAAGAACTCATACAGATCCAGCATAGCATAAATTATCCATGTTGGGTTTTTTTTTTTGCATTTCATAGCTGATTTCTGAGTTTTCAATATGCTACACATATCTATCTCTCATTTGCTTTTTGTAGCTGTCAATGGGTAATTTCAACATTAGGTGTGGATTGCGAAAGATAAAAACATTTGGAATTAAGTAGATTTTTGATTATTGATATGTGTTTCAAATAAGTAGGCTTGTCTTGTATACTCTCAAGTCACTAAATGGCAAATTCTGTTAAAGTCAAATCTTTGGAAATCATTGTATTTTAAATGCAGATCACAGGCAATAGAGTGAATGGGTGAATGGAAGTATGTGAATGAATAAATGAATAACTGGAGTTGTGATTTTACTTTCATGTAATTACACATACACAAGTATTTGCATTAGAACAGAACAAAAATCAGAATGAATCTTAATTATTTTTTCTTATATTAGCTTTTATTTTTTTAATACCTGTTTTGAGACTGGTAGATTAAAATATACTATTGCTGTCATTTTGAAATGAGAAAATGTTTTTTACCTGTCCTTGTTATTATGACTAGAACAATATTAAAATAAAACTGAGAAGTGAAGTAACACTGCACTCAAAAGAATTCAGAGTCTGCAGCTTTCAGAAAGTCAGTCTGTGGATCTGTGGTGATCATGACTCAAAGAAGCTGAGATGAGAATGATATGCATAGAAGACAAGCTTGTTGCCAAAAAAATCCTTGCTACAATTTCTGTTTAAGCATATATAGGTCTTACTACATCTCAGGGTATGGCATCTTCAGTGCCCACCCTGACCTGTGATGATTTCGCTGAAGCCAGAGGTCTCAATTTTTTCATGGAGGTTTTTAGCATTAGTTCAGGTTCCACGAGAAAATAGGTTTCATCCTTCTGAGGAGAAGTGATCTAACAAACAAAATTATTGTACTCCTCCAGTTCATGTCAAAGTTGTGTTGTTACCACATCTTTCTTGTATCTTGCTTTCTTTTTCTTCACTATGAAGGGACAGTCCATAAACCCTATACCTTAGGAATTACTGCCTGAAATAAAACTTCACTGAATAATTCAGTAACAGCTTGTTGGGTACCATTAGGAAATTATTATGCTTTTTTTACAGGTTCATTTCCTGGTCTCCACTGTAAAAGCTCATTTTTTTCATTTGTGGTCTGCAATTAGACATCAGAGGATGGACTGGATCATGTAACACATAAAGTATCTCTAACAGAAATTCAGGTCAGTCAGGATGCCCTCACTTATTGAAAAATCTTGTCCTTCACCTCGCCTATACCTAGGACATTCATCTATCTTTTTTTACCTCTTTATGGTTTGCTAAGTAATGGTACTTAAGAAAATTTCATCTGCTGTGACTGAACATATACAAGACATGCGCCTTCTGCACATTAAAAAAAAATTCGTTCTTTCTGACCTAAAAAAACTGCACTGCCTTGAAATTAGACACTTCCAAACATTCTGGATCACTGTAGTAAATATTATTCCCACACTGGTCAGTTCTTGGAGTTATGGTTATGAATCAGATCTCTATCAAAATGTTGGCCAGACAAAACTTAAACCAGATACTATTTTGATAATAACAGTATTTTGTTCTAGAAGGGAAATAATTATAGTTTCCTTATGTGGCAACTTGACTTTGGCGAGGTATCAGATGCCCAGTAGGTTGCTTTTTATGTCTTCTCCCTCAACAGAATAGAGAGAGAAAATATGACAAAAGGCTTATGGATCAAGATAAGGACCTTGCAAAGGCTTTGCAAGGGAGAGAAAGGCCTTGCTCCTGGGATGGAAGCAGCCTGGCCTTGGCCTGGGAGAGTCTGCACCTTATGGACAAGGACTCATGAGAGAGCAGATTCAGGCAGGCTGCTCGTGAGATTGGACCCACTCCAAAGAAGTTTGCCGAGGACTGTCTCCCAAGGGAAGGACCCCATGGCTAAATAGAGGACTCCTCCCACTGATGGACTGACCAAAGAAAAACCCCCTTCCCTGCCCCCGTCCCAAGCTGTTGGCTGGAAGGAGGGAGGGGGGTGAGTGGAGGAATGGTGTCTTAAGAGCTCATGTTTTCTTCTCATTTATCCTCCGACTCTGTTAGGTTAATAAATCACCTAGCAACTTTAAGTTTTGAGCCTACTTTTCCCTTTATCAGTGCATAATCCCATGGTACCTTATCTCAACTCATGAGGCCTGTGTGTGTGTGGTGTGTTAGTATTTTCCTCTCTTCTGCACAGCTGTGGCAGGGGACAACAGAGAGACAAGATGTCGTAGGTACCTGGCATTTGGCCAGCGTCAAACCACTACACTTCCAACTTCTCTACCTTTTCCCCTCAAGCAGTGGAGGGGGATGAGGTATGTGTGTTGCAGTCAGTTCATCATATTTTGTCTCTGCCTAACCTTTCCTCTCACTCTCTTCCCCTGTTCAAGCATGAAGTCCCATCCTCCATAAATTTTGCTGACATGGATCCTTCCCATGGGCTGCAGTTCTTCAGAAACAGTTAGGTTCCCTCCTATGGGGTACAGTCCTTCAGGAACAGATTGCTTCATCATGAGTCCCCCGTGGGGTCTCAGATCCTGACAGAGAACCTGTTCTAGTGTGGGCTACTCTTCACAGCTTCACAGATCCTCCCAAAAGCCTGCTCCAACACAGAGTTTCCATGGGGTCACAGCCTCTTTCAGGCATCCACCTGTTTGTGTGTGGGGTCCTCCACAGGCTGCAGGTGGATCTCTGCACTCCTGCTGACCTCCATGGGCTGAAGGGGCAAAGCTGTTTCACCATGGACTGCACCATGGGCTGCAGGGGAACCTCTCCTCCAGTGTCTGGAGCACCTCCTCTCCCTGTTTTTCCAATGACCTTGGTGTCTGCAGGGCTGTTTCTCTCACATATTTTCACTTCTCTTGCACAGTTGTTGCTGCACAGCAGTTTTTACCCTTCTTATACATGTTATCACAGAGATGCTACCAATGCACTGATGGGCTCATCTTTGGCCTGTCAGTTGCAGGTCTATCTTAGAGCTGGCTGGAACTGAAGTTCTCTGATATGGGGGAGCTTCTGATGTCTTTTCACAGTAGCCACCCACTAATCCCCCCACCTCAATACCAAAATTTTGATACATAAACCCAATACATTAAAAAAAAAGTATAGTGGTTTCACCCTGGCTAGATTTAAGACATGCACCAAAGCTTCTCTATCACTTCCCTACATGATCGGAGAGGGGAGGAAAAAATAGAAGGATTTATGAGTAAGGACAGAGAGAGATCACTCACTGATTACTGTCACAGGCAAAACAGAGTTGAATTAGAGATATTAATTGACTTTATTACTAGAGCAGCATAATGAGAAGTAAAATAAGACCTTAAAAACACCTTCCCGCCACCCCTCCCTCCTTCTCAGCTTCTACCAGCTTCTCATAGAAACCACCCCTGCGGCCCTGCCAGCTACCAAAACCTGGCTATGCCAACCGAATACAAAAATAAACTGCATCAGGCCATGAAATCAGAAATAGAAAAAAACAGTATTTTTTTAGGTGAGTTTAGTCACTTTATCATGTTACCACTGTAAAACATATTTATGAATATTTTACTCATATACAATCAGGGAACTAATACAAATTTGAAATGTATTCTAGTGAGTTTTACTGGGAAGTTGAAATGGTTGTTTATGAGAATATATTTTTACTTTAAATTAAACCATTACAACTTTCTGAAGCTAGCTCAGTTTTGGTCTAAAATTGCATAAACACTATAACACATCCCATGAATCACAGGGAAACAAGATCTGTGGGCATAATTTAGTATATAGTTTGTAAATAATAGAATCTGAGACAATATTGTTTTCATTGGCAAAGATTGGTGATTGATTCATAAAAAGAGAAACAACAAAAAATCACCATTGTTTTATCATCAATTTGCAAGTTGAAATTTATTCACCTGAATTACAATGCATATTAATCATTAGTGAGAGTATTGTCTTTTATCCTGGAGTTTTTTCAGTTCTGTTTGCAAACGGTTTATGTTTTGAATGAAGTGTCTAATGACCCTGATTTCAACATGATTTTCCTGAAGTGATGGACCTCTTCTATACATTCTTTATATTATTTTTCTTACAATAAGCAAGGAAATACCAGCTGAAGAAATTTCGCAGCTGGCATATTCTTGCATTATCAAGGCTAACCAGCCCATCATAGGGTAAGAAATGGTAGACTGTCAGTTACAGATCAGTACATTTGCAACAGCTGCTGCTGCTGTTAAACTAAAATCGCTATGCATATTTTCTTATTACTTTTTTCTAAAAGCAGTGCTTCTCAAATATCTGAAATGCTATCACTTCTGACAAAATTATTCCCTCTCAGTTATGCATAAATATTTTCTATTTTCTTAACATTTAGAACCTTGGGTATTATCATTAAGAAAATGTGCAGAATAAAGGACCATAGTTCAGAAAGGTGAAAATAAAATCATATTCAAGACAGCTGCATGACTGATGACTACTGGAAAATGTGTATTAAGTTCTCAAAAAATCAAGAACATAAGTCATCAGCAAATGTCAACAGATTCTTTTCAGACAAGGTTTTACAAAAAAATATTACCTAGGCAGTATTTTTTGTCAAAATGTGTAAATAATAACAGTTTCTCAGTTACCATTTCTAAATGATTCCTTCTTTCCCCTTATTTTTCTTGCCAATAACATCTTGATTAACACTTATAATGAAAGAATTTCCTTGATTAAGAAAAGACTTAGAAATATTTATATTACAAAAACAAAGTCTGTGATCATAATTTGTCATAATAGGGCATGTTTGAAACTACAAGGTCATAGAAGATCATGAATTGTAGTGGCTGGCTAAGTTACAGAGAAGTATGCAACAGGCTTATCTCATTGCAATAGGCATTTTGGATAAAATTTCATCTGGCATATGGTCCCAGCAATTCCCAGCTGGTGCATGATCCATTGCACAGTCTACAGCAGCCCCCGGTGGGTTAACACTGGGCAGCAAATCAAAAAGCTGCTTCTGGCTTTCTAACAGACACTGAACTGCTGAAATTCAGCACATCAGAAGCTGTATGAGTAAGACTCAAAAAGTTCAGCATTAATCAGGCAAAAATACAGTTGTAGCAAAGGCACAAAATTATGCCATCCATCTGGGAAATTAGACTGATTTATCCTTTATGATCAGAAATTAGATCAATTCTTGAGTAAGTATTAAGGGTAGCAATGGAGAGTTGTATGGAGACTTAGTGACATAAATACCAACCTCATCCTTTGCCACAGCTTTCTCCTTAACACCTTGCTTGGATGAAGACTGTCCACCCATCCATGTTGATTTATGTCTTCTCCATGTACTTAGTGGGTAGTAAAACCAAAGGATTTTTTACCATTCGAGATTAAAGAACTTTCTTTAAAATTTTGTGAACAGTTTCTACTAGTCAACATAGAAATAGTAAAATCTCAAATCTGAAGATGTAATTAGGTATGTTAAAGTAGTTTGTGTCTCTTTCAGTTTGAAGGAAAATATAACTTTTTGTGAATACAGACACCTGCAGTGGGAATTTTAATTGATTCTGATATGGGCTTGTGTGATGACTATGCATCTCTCATATTTTTCCTTTGATCAGAAAATAAAATTGAGGCCCTTTGCCTAACAGAATTCTCTCTTCCCGTAGATTTCTAAAACTGTAATAATCAAAAGAGGGAAAAGAAGCTCTTTGTGCTTGCCTCAACTGAAAATTGTGTTTCATGGAGTATAAACGTGAATTACTGGACTGAAATGATTATTTGTTTATCTTACTGTAATTGTTAACTTCAAAATAGAAGATGTCTACTATCAGTGAATGGATTTTTTTTCAATGAAAAATACTAAGACATCATTAAAACCTAAGAAAATTGTACTTCCTGGAAAGCAGATGTATAAAAGAACTATTTGAGAATCTTTATAGTTGGAAAATTTTATAATGAAACAAATTTTTAAATTTTTCATTAGTATCCGTTACATTTATTAGTATTATACAAATCATTCCCATCTTATAGCATTGACCTAGAGAATTGTCTGGATGTGTAAGACAAAACAAATTTTACAATTAGCAAGAATGAACATTTAATGTTAAATTTATAGGTATAGAATGCTGCAAGTCAAGTTAAAAATTTTGCTCTCTGAATGCTTCTATATTCTGCTCCAGGTGTAAGGCACTATAATTCCGTGGGGAACACAGGGTACATTTAATCCACAGCACTTTTATGGGTATAGAATGCTGCAAGTAGCTGAGTATACATGACGTTCTACACTAAAAATATTTCACATGAAGGCAAAATAAGAATGAAATAAGAATTCTCCACAAAATGTCAACAACACTACTTACTAGATCCATCTTCATGTTTTTATGATATACTTGATAATTCAATCTCGGAAAAGAAATCTATTTTTTGGAAGGGTTGGGCTAGGTTGGGTAGAGCATCAAAGGCAAAAACTGATGATGATCTCTTTGAAAGATTCTCCAACAGATGGTAGGTTGTTGATTACTGTTTATTTTTTAAGTTAGGTTTTATGTCACATGGGTAATATTCCCTTTAATATTTTGGGTAGATTACATGTTTTATTTTCTATTCAGTTGCATACAGCTCTAAAAATGTCATAGATGTAAAGAATAAATTTGATTTCAGTTACTGCTAAATAGTCATAGTAATTCCTGGTCCAAATTCAGTATCTACAGTGCTGTACTCTACCTCCATGAAGAACGCAGCCCATCCCATTCACTTTGCCATACTGTCTGCCCACTTTTGTTCACCCATCTACAAGCCAGCAATATCTTTTTCATCTCTTCAAAATTGCAAACCAAATGCTGTATAAGCAAATAAAAAAATAGAGCTTGACCAGTGCTCTCCAAGGCATGTCACTTATGAATTAAAACCCAGCATGTGGCTAATTAGCCCACCACATTTAAATCTAAGGAAGGGAACTGCAAAAAACAAGGGCTATCCCTGCTCTGGCTTTAAAAACAGCTGTATAAGACTGAATTACACCCAGAACATAGACTTACTCACATCTCTGT
Organism: Grantiella picta; assembly: GCA_013397955.1. NCBI lineage: Eukaryota > Metazoa > Chordata > Aves > Passeriformes > Meliphagidae > Grantiella > Grantiella picta. The sequence continues at coordinate 713,631 of VZRM01005381.1, forward strand.
AAGTAGGTGTTAATACCAAATATTTCAAGAAGTCTCTTTTTCCCCTCCACTACTAGAAAATTTATGCGTGATCCAACTTATTTAAAAAGGATTCCAAAAGTTGCTTAGTTGTGTGGGAGGTTGTTATTTTTTAAAATAAATTCAGATTTAACTTACTTATGCACAAAATGTCTACAATGTTTGTTTTGCTATTGGATATTATTGATAGTATCAGGATAATGTTGCTGTAGAAGTGTAAACTTGTCAAAATTGAAGCCACATGAAGTCTCCACAAGCAATCTGGCACTAACGCTTCATCTCTGCAGGGAAAAAAAATACTCTTGTTTTCAACCATTTCTAACTTCTTGTTCTGCCGCAGAACAGCTTGTTTTTTCCTAAGCTATGATCTTGTTTTTTCTCTTGATGTGAGAACAAACCCACATGCAGGGCACAGTGGGTCTCAGGCGAGGTGTGTCCCACCTGGTGGGAGAAGAGGCTGCTTGAAGTGTGAGCTGGAGCGTGCTGGGGCAGCTGTGGCAAGGCATGGCATGCAGCTCTGAAGAGACAGGGACAAACTTCACATGCCTCTGCATTGGGCCTGGGGGTGCACAGTTGTAGTAATGCAATTTTTAGGATTCCATGTGCTCCCTTTGTTTCCCTGCTCTGTATGCCATTGGTTCATTTTGAAATATGCACTCTGCTGTACCTGAAAACCTATTGGTGTGTACCCCTTTTGTCAATCTTCCCTTCCTTCTCCTGGGACTGGCTCTCGGAGAGCCAGCCTCCGCCCCCTTCCTTTCCCCTTAAAAGCCAGCATCTGGGTCTGGGAGAAGTCTTTTCTCTGGGCTGGCAGCCCTTACCCTGTCCTTGCCTTTCCTTCCCCCCTTCTCCTCCCCTGCAACCCCTCTCCCCATTACCCCAAATAAACCTCCCTACCAGAACAGAGATGAGTCCAGGTTCGTTCTTTTGCCCCACTACATTTCCTGTTAGAATTTCTGTGGCCGGAGACTCATGCCACACTAAGTGCATCCCGGGGGCCGCCCGGCCCGGACTTGGTGGAGATACGTGCAGGGGAGACCTCGTATTGTGAGGCTGCCGCTTCCTGCTGTCCTCCCGCAGAGAGAAACATCACACAGTGACCCTAGGATTATTCACACTGTTCTAACGATTTCTAATGAAAGTCAACTAATATTTTAACATTGTTTTACTCCTTATTTGCAATATTCTAGTTACCATACACTGTTAATACAAATAAGAAAGAAATAATGACTACTGGGATAGAAAGGTATTGTCATGATTCTAAATAGGATATTTGAAGACTTTTTATCAAATGAAAGTTAGTTTTGTGAATTTCTTAGAGAAGCAACTTTTGCATTTGAAGAAAGCAATTTAATTTCTTTATATCACCTTTCAGTATGCAATTTTAAGGATTCTGTTTATGTCAACAAGCCTCAAAAACCAATTGTTTTGTCTTACTTTTTTTTCAATGCCTTTAAAGCATGCACATTATCTCTGAAGTTAGATTCACTGTGGGTGTAAGTGACAGACTGTATTTCTAACCAAACACATTCCCACTCAAAAAAAGAATATGCTTTTCAATATCTGAGGACTGCTTGTAACCTATTATAGTATTTTTTGAGTTTGGATCATGTAGCTTGTTTTTCTACTAGTTTATATGTCTGGCTATCTTTTCTAAAAAAATCACACAGTCTGGTACTCATACAGAGAATGAATTTGTTTTAAATTTCACTTCTGGTTTTGGACATTTTCAAATTTCTTATCCAGAGAATCCACTCTTATTCACAGGTTATGTTATTGTTGAGCTGTATTTTTTAAGGTGATTGTCTCTCCGTGATCATCTTCAAACAACTTAGATTATTTATGAAAAAGTTCTCATGTCTGTACTCCACAGGTAACCATTTGTTTTCAGCTTGGGACTTAGTCATTGAAATTCTTATGTAGAGTATTGAAGAAATCCAGACAAACCCACGATTTTTATATGCTACATTTAGAACAGCAGGGGATTATACCTTGTTATTCTCTTTCTATCATTTTAAAAATTACCAAATACTATTACCCTTCACTTATTTACTGATATAATTCAGAAATAATTTTGCTGTAATTTGCACTCAAAGAGAATTAGTGTCTCTTCATTATCCACCTAGGTGAATAAACTAGGCAGATATTTTCCAGTTTATGTATTGTGATTCTGGATTATAGGTACTTTATTGGAATAGAGAAAATTATCTGAGTACTCAATATAATAGAGGTGATTTATTAATCACAGAACTTTAATACGTTAGTCTCTTTTTACATTAAGAATCTGAACTTCCAGAGCTAAGTCCATTTTAGCCAAAGTGAAATGAAAATCTGTAAAACAAAATGCTTCCAGCTTGTTTATATAAACATTAGCCTTCAAAACTTATTCAAATAAAAGCTAAAGGTAATTTCATTAGCTCTTTACAATTAGTCTAAGTTAAAATACTGAAAGGTAGGTATTTTCTTGTATTTTTCTCATTTTATTCCATAGCAACAAATGTAGATGGATGAAAAATTATTAGCTTTGCTCGAAAAGATTGGCCACTCTAAACTAAATAGGGCAGAGGTAACTAAATTAAACTGGTCATTTCAGATTAATTATCTCACTATTTTAGTATTAATTTAGTACATGAGTCAGTGACTTTTGGCCACTTGTTGACTATTTGCTTTTTATAGTGGACACAATGGATTGCTCCAAGAAGGCATGAATGACTGAAAAACACCGAATCACAAATAAATAAGATGGATATTTATATCTCTAAAATATGCCACTCACATACCCAATCCTTATCTATATAAAGAATTGCCGTCAGCTTTTAAATAAACAAAGAATTCTATTTCTCACTGTGAAATGGTCAGTTTATAGGCAACAAAAGCACTCAGTGCCGAGGAAGGATTTGCAAATAAATGTTTAGTGTTGTTCCATTTACTAAAATATTAAGCAGATTCCTGAATGAGTTTATGTTTGTTGATTCCTGTTTATGTTTGTTGCATGAGTTATTACATTGTTATCAATTACAGTGATAATTTTTAGAAAACACCTTTTGCCTGATGATATGTGAGGGTTTCTGATGAAAGTGCCTTACAAGTATTTTAGGTTGAAGTTGTCTCACTGTATGAAAGTTCTGTCATTGCAAACTTTCATGATATATGTAATATGTCATTACATTCTTCCCATATGTCAGATGTTGCAAGCCCTTAATATCTACGTAGTCCTTCACTGGTGTAGCTCCAGTATGTCCATGTCTTTCTTACTTGGGGGGTCCAGACCTGCACAACGTACTCCAGATGTGGCCTCAGCAGCGCTGAGTAGAGCAGAAAGTTCACCCCCCTCAACCTGCTGACAGTGTTACTTCAAGTGCAGCCCAGTTTGGGTTTGCATTTCTTTGCCATAAGTGAGAACTGGTCCTTCATCTTCAATTTTCTGTCCACCAGGACTCTTCTGAGAGAAAAAGAAATAATTTTTTCAGGATAAAAGAGATACCAAACCAAAAGTAGAAGAGAAAATGTCAGTGTGTTAACCAGCAATGGAATGGGAAATATTTTTAAAATATTTTAAATCTGGCAGTATAGGGTAAGACTTGCATTTTAAGATCTTATTTATACATTAAAATTCAAAAATTAGAGGAGACTCCATTTTTTAAAATGCAAATCATTACCTTAATAGGAAGAAACTGTGAAAATAGTAATCAGTACTTCCATATTGGAAAAAAAAAATCACAAGACTGCCAACACAGTGCAAAGGATTGTGCCCAAGATGAAATTAATGTGTGTGGAAGACAGATCAGCAACCAGGGATTAGACATGGGGAGAGTTGGAATGAATTTCTTATTTCCTCTCCATTTGTGGTGCTGACCACAGCTGGGCCAAAGGGTCAGTCACTGTGCCTGGTGGGAGTGCTCATTCTTTACAGAAGCTTTCTATGTGCCATGAAATAGGAACCTTAGAATATAAACTGGAGGGAGAGTTTACCCTATGGTCTGATTTGAAAAATAATGAAAGGAGTAAGACTCTACTGCATTTGACTTACTTCACATTGAACACTTTTGGAAATTTTGGCATTGCCTCTCTTCATTGTCCCTAATGTCCTGAATTCATATTGACATGTGTGATTTGCCATAGGCTTTAAGCCCTACATTATGCACTATTCCAGTAACCAAAAAAACCCCAAACCAAACAAAACCAAACCAAAAAACAAAAAAACAACCAAACAAAACCCAAACAGATTACTTGAAATAAGAAAGAATAAAAAAAGAGTAGTCATTAGCAATAAAAATATACTAACATGGCTCTGAACAATTCTGTGAAACCGTGAAAATCCCTCACAAGTGTGCTTTCTTAAAATGAAGGTGATTTGAAGATAGGAATTATGTTTAAGGCATATAGGAGCACTCATGGAGTCCAAAAATGATCCAGGGCCAAAATCTACTTAGTATGGACACCATCAGTCTGCCTTTGAACGTTTTATCCATGTCGGCAGAAGATAAATGGGGTTTACAGACACAAGCTAGTTCACAGCACTTGCCCTCAGAGTCTAAGAGAATTATTACCCATCCTTTATGTAACATCTCAGACATTTCCAGCATCCTCCTTCCCAGAGAATTACACCATTGTCTTCTATCTATACTATTTGATACCTGGAAGAAATGCTTGGCATTCACAGATAGTTGGAGCTTCTGGGTTTGAGAAAATAGCATAGACTGGTGGTATCAAAGTTTTCCAAGTCTGAGAGAATCAACAATAACTTCATCAGGTAGTACTTTGTCTTGACTTCTGCTTCTACAGACAGAGTTTATGCTTTTCAATTCAGACATTAGAGGATGAAAGAAACCCTGCTGGCAGAGAGGCAGACAAAAAATTGCATGTGGATTGGGGATTTCATAAGTTTTATAAAAAATTAACTCATATATCTTTCTTTGGAGAAACTATTCTCATTAAGTTTGGAAGACCTGTTACTTAGATTCTTGGACCAGCCATATCTTCCTGGTAAACATAAGGACAATAACATGAAGTCATGAAGTCATGAAGTGAACAGTTTTTTAAGCTGTTGTAACACCATATGAAGCCTCACAGAAAGGAAGGAATAATTGCATCTGAGTGATTCAGACACCACTGAATCAGGAAAAAAACCCCTGTGGCCATGTCATATTTATGCCAGTGGCATTTCCAACGACATTGTTATGTTTCAGAACTTGCAAGCAGAATATTCTCAACCTTAATTTCAGTGCAAGAATTCTTAAATTCTTCTGAAGAACACTGGCTATATTTTCACTGAATGATCAGTAAGCTCTTTTATTTAGTATTTTAAAGTCAGGTTAAAAATTTCACTCTGTGAGTGCTTCTATATTCTGCTCCAGGTGTAAAGTACCATAATTCCGTGGGGTACACAGGGTACATTTAATCCACAGCACTTTTATCCTGCTTGATTTCAACAGCTTTACATTGATATTTCCCTGAAGCATTTCTTTTGTTTGCTTGCTCCTGAGCCTTGCTGATACTGTAGCAGGTGCATCTCATAAGGCCACTACACTTGAGAGATAATGATATAAAAAATTGCAGGTAGACTAACAGTAGTTTTGCAGAAAGAAATAAAGATTAACACTTCTCTGAAGTGATCTTTCCAGTTGTCATCAAAAAACCCCCATTATTCTTGATGGAAAGCTTTCTGATAGACACCTATAGTCCTGCCAATCTTCCCAAGATTTTGGGGCTAAAATTATTTTTTGCCTGCATTTAATAATAGCATCTGTCAAGAAGCACTGTGGCAGCTCAGTGGGCATAAAAAGTCAAAATAAGTTCCAAAGCATTGTTGAATTCACTAACATTTCATTTTTATAGTTGTGTGAAGAAAGAGACAATGAATACTTTGAAAGGGCAGGGATTTTCCTGTGATACTTATTGCGGTAGACAGCAATGCCATCTGTTTTAGTACGTGCAGGGTAGGAGGGAGACTGTCCTACCAAAAAAAAAAAAAANGAAAAAAAAAAAAAAAAAAAAAATTAAGACATTCCTACAACATCAAGAATGTCCCATTTGACGTATTTGGGCAGATTTCTCAAAGTAATACACAAGAATTTTATGAGTGAACAGCCGGTTACATATTGTTTTCAATACTTTGTCAGATCACCAGGGACTGGTTTACCTTTGTTAGTGCAAATGTCCTTGGTTATTCATGACTAAATGGAGGCATCACAACAACTGACACTGTAGCTGTAAACAATTTCATGAAAGTGCCAAAATGCTAAAGTTTTCAGAATTAATAAGATTTTTTTCTGGAAGTTTATATTTAATTATTTATTTTAAAAAGCAGAACTCTCATCAGTATAATGAATAGTCTAAGTATTTTCATAAAAAGAGAACTAAAATTGCATAATATTTTTGTATATATTTTCTTTTTTTTTGATTGCTAGTTCAACCTTTACTTACAATTCATTCTACAGTATTCATTAAAATTAGTTATTGATATGTGGGGAGAATATTCACTAAATTGCTTAGAAATGAAATGTAAATTATTATGTTAGTGTTTATTATATTATATGAACTGTTTATTATATGTTATATGCATATTGTATATATACTCTTATATTGGGTCTTATGTCTGTAGATTAAACAGATACTTGAAGTAACTATTGTAAATGTATGATGAAATGACAATTTCTTAACTGAATACTTGACATTTCATCAGTCAATGGCTGTTTTCTACCTAAAATTAATAAAATAAAATAATTATATTACATATTTCTTAATTTCTAAATGCTGTTTTTCAGTAGTCATGACTGCAAAAATTTAATCCAAAAAGTGTTTGATAATGAAACCTTGAGATCTTTTAGACTCTGATGGAAATTTATATACTTATCAATCTTGTTTTATTGCTTTATGCACTTTTGGTTTAGAATAAAGTATCTCATAAATGCAGTTTCTTCTATTAATATATAATAAATAAATAAACCTGCAATGAGCCTGAAAGACCACAAAACTTTCTGGCAACAATACAGGTATTTACTGTGAAGAGGAAAGCAATTTACGGAATTATACTGCCAATTTTATTCTTGATATTCAAGCACCCCACAAAGAATTGGCTTTGAAATAAAAAATGAAATCATCTGAATAGCAATACAAAAGCACAGTATGTATCCATACACTAGGTGAACCAAAAAAAATGCAGTTCATTTATGTCCACTTGAGTGAACATTTTTCAGTGTATTTTTCAGACAGAGCTAATCATCACTCCTATTTCCTTTTGCAATATATTTGAAAACTATAAATCATTCAACTATCTCCACAGTCATTCCATGTATCCTGTATCTAACTTCTGGGTTATAAACCAACTCTAGAACATATTTAATCAGAATAACATTGGTTGTATAGCATATGTAGGGTGAAACATTGAATGTTTCCTGCCAAGGGCAGCTGTTTGGAAAGAGACAATATCATCTGCAGCAACAAGGAAATATTAAGACTGCAGTCCGTTTCACTATTGCCTTTTTGATAACACTTATGTATTTGAAAACTGAAAGGATTCATAACTGTTATAATGTGCTGCATAACTTTCCTTAAAAGGAGAAAAAACAAACCAGTTAAATTTAAGGCTGAGCTATATAGGATATTGTGTGTTACAGTTCAGTTTGCTCACTCACTTGCAACAGGGTCTACACTGAGCATAGAGTTAATGGCCAATGATATCCTGCATCACTGAAATACTGTCTGGCCTCTAAGTTAATAAAGGATGAACAAAAACCTCTATGTCTTAATATTAAATACATATAATTTTTTTTTGCACAAATACCTGCTTAGTATTTTACAATCATAGCAGTGATCTGTTCATTTTATAATGGTATGTGGAAATTGCTAAGAGAAACAACAGAGAAAATATAGAAAACATGATGAGAGGAAGCTTATAAAATTCTGAGAAGTCTACTCAATTTCTCATTTCTAATAGAGGTCCAGGATTACTTCAGTTGCCCTATGAATCCAAATTGGACATCCAAAAGTGGGCAAAGGAAGTGATCCTAGAATAACTTTCTCAAGTGTAGGTACAGGATTCAGTAATATATGAGTAGGTATTTGATGCCATTTTAAATAAATCCGAATGTCCTGCTTGGTGTTCACTTGCCACTACTGGTGCTCAGTGCCTTGACCATTCTTTCTGCCCTGTGCCATCTCTGCTAGACCTGTGTTTATGTCTTGGGTATTCTAAGACATCGCATACGGCAATAGAATATTAAAATATATTTACATGTAAGCATCTAAGTTTTGGTCAGTTTAGTTCTGAACCCCTAAAATTTCGGGGGTAGACTTTACACAGGGAAAAAAAAAGACTTATCCTAAGGGCTCATAATGATTTCTGGATGTGATGAGCAAAGGAGGAGAACTAAAACACATTAACAGCTTCAGGTTTGCTCTGGAGCAACCCTTAAGAAGTTGAGGGCCAAGGCAGATCTTGCTGTTCATTTCACTGGGTCAGTGAAAGAATCAAGTTAAACAATCTAAAAAATAAAAAAACCTTCACAACATAAAAAATAATTATACTCTCTGATTGTCCAAAGAGGACTCAAAGTTCAGTCTTTCCTAGCTCTGGAAAGCATTATTGCTAGAAATTATGTTCCCCAGTAAAATCTGTAAGTATTTATCAGGGAAAGGGAGGGTGTGTGGGATTTAAGAAAATGCTTCATAAAATTGGCAAACATGGAATGATACAGATGGAAAATTTCAGGCAGATTTCTGTCCCTTAAGCTTGTAGAGAAGATCTGGAAACTTTACTGTGCTGGGTTGTGGAATGTTTAATGGCAAACACAAATGGTTCAAAACCTGTTTTGCATCCCATGATGAATGACTCTAATGCTTTCTATATATCAATTTATCTTGGTTTTCACTTAAATTACAAACAATAAACCACCCCAAAACCCAAAGAATTTTCATATTATTTGTAATGAGTTAGGGTGGAGTTTTTGTACGTCCCTGACTGGTTGAACAATTTTTACTTCCATGAATATTCATATAAAGATTGAGAATAATTTGTTATTTTCTGCAATCATGGTGAATGCTTTCTCAGTATTAAAATGTGATATACTTCTGCTGCTATAGTAGTAATATAGAACCTTTAGTAAAGCACTAAGCTAATTAAACTTTCAGTGTCCCTAATGAAATTAAATGGGTAAGTGGCTATTCTCCTCATTTGATGGTAACTGGAATATAGGGTTGGGATTCATATGCCTCCCCACAAGGGTAGGGTTCACAGGCATCGCATCTCATTTCACATGCTGCAGTTTAAGGACCTCTTACATGATTTCTGGCAAACAGAAACACTTAGGTGCAAATAACAATACATCATGGCAGTATTATACTGGAGTTTGGCTGACTAAACTCTGCAGGTGTGAAAATGATAAATCAGCATACAGGAAATAATTTTGTCACATAATTTACTATGGAATGCAGCATAGCTTCCTATCTTGTCTTTCTGTTCTTCATTTTTTGCCTTAAGTACCTCACAGTGAGGTATGAAAAAATTCAGTATATTTGAGATGACTGCAGGAGGCTAAAAAGGATGACATGGAAGATACACAAACCTCCAGACTGACAGCTGGAGGTTCAGGAGAATAACCACTGAAATACCAAACAGCACCAGAACTCCAGCTTTAGATAAAAGAATATACAATTCTTGAACAAATAAATGTTGTATTCCAACTCCAAAAGAAAAGATTTAATTCAAATAGCTTAATCCATGTAGCTCTAATATAGCTGATAGTTACAAACATACTCTTCATTTAGTAGAACTGCTAATTGCGGGATGCAATTTCGTAGTATATTAAAGTAGGGATCAATGAGAAGCCGGGTGTGATAATCTGCAGAATATAGATTGTTGTAAGTCAGTCGTGTTTAAAAAGCTTAATTCCAGTCATTTCTGCATTTTTCAATGTCCAATTTAATAGCTTATTTAATAGTTCAATCATTAAGGAGCTAAAAGTTCAATTCACTTGCTTCAAAATATGCACCTGAGAAGTTCTAGTGCTGTGATTCTGTCTAGCCTCTGTTAAGGTATGAATATTAAATTAGCAGGAGTGATGCTTCAACTTCCTTGTGGTTTCTCAGGTATGAGTGACAAAGTATGCACAATTAATAGATCGAGAGCCATCAAATAAAAGTGATCCTATAGCCAAATGATTCTGGAATTCTCCTGAAAACACAGGGGGTCCTTGATCTTGTTCTTTCCTTCTATTAATTTTTCATTTTTAAAAAAAGTATAGCAAAGAACAAATAAGCAGTCCTTAGATCAGAGAGTAGAATTCCCATCTTCACAGCCAAGTGAATTATATTGTCTCCAAGTTCATGAATTTCACATTTCTTACTGAGTAGTAGCCTGATTTGGGCCAAAAGCATTCTAATCCTTATTAATTTAATTTTCTTCCTAGTGTTACTTTTGCACTTATATTAAGCAGTCAGTGAATAATATTGTAGAAAATAACATTTATAGGACTACTTATGTACATATGCTAAGTAGTGAAACTGCAACAATCCAGAAAGCAGCTTCCTATTTCATTGGTCTGGAATTATGCTTGCTGTTCATCTAGCCCTTCAACTCACAGCTGCATGGCCATTTAACACACACACAAAAAAAGGTAAAATAGTCATTATCTTTCTAAGTCAACCAGCAGAAAGATGGCTAAAATTACTGATGAAAGATTCTCTGGTTCAAATTCTGCAGGAATAGGAGAATACAGATTTCAAATTGTGCTGGGTCTGTGTTGGATGGAGTTAACTTTCCTCATAACAACCTGCATGACAGTATGTTTTAGATTTGTGACTGAAACTGTCGCAATAACACACCAGTGTTTTGTTATTATAATTGAATTAATATCATTAATATGTGGGACAGTGCTTTCATAACATCAAGGTTTTCTCAGTTTGTCACACTACCCATATCCAGGAGGGTATTTAATGCCATATAACATCATTAGCAAAAAAAGAATGGAGAGTGTTTGTCTTCCAAGGTAGTTGTTGCTCAGAGACTGTCTAGGTATCAGTATACTTATGGGAGGTAGTGATTAATTACACTCTGGGCAGGGAATGAGCCAGCATCTGTCTGGGTAACCCAACTCAAACCTCCTCCTTTTCTTGCTCCACAGAACAAGACCCCCTAATAAGAGCCACGAGAATGTACCTAGGAGATTACATTGGGGAAAGGAAGGAGGGAAGGAGGGAGGGAGGGAAGCAAGGAAGAGAGAGAGAGAGAGAGAGAGAAAGAATAGGAAAAAGGAAGAGAGTAAGACAAGGAGAAAGGGAGAGAGAAAGAGAGAGNAAGGAAAGGAAAGGAAAGGAAAGGAAAGGAAAGGAAAGGAAAGGAAAGGAAAGGAAAGGAAAGGAAAGGAAAGGAAAGGAAAGGAAAGGAAAGGAAAGGAAAGGAAAGGAAAGGAAAGGAAAGGAAAGGAAAGGAAAGGAAAGGAAAGGAAAGGAAAGGAAAGGAAAGGAAAGGAAAGGAAAGGAAAGGAAAGGAAAGGAAAGGAAAGGAAAGGAAAGGAAAGGAAAGGAAAGGAAAGGAAAGGAAAGGAAAGGAAAGGAAAGGAAAGGAAAGGAAAGGAAAGGAAAGGAAAGGAAAGGAAAGGAAAGGAAAGGAAAGGAAAGGAAAGGAAAGGAAAGGAAAGGAAAGGAAAGGAAAGGAAAGGAAAGGAAAGGAAAGGAAAGGAAAGGAGCCAGCAACAACCCTTTCATGGACTAGTCTCGTTGCTTCCACTGATGTTCCTACTGAAGAATCCTATCACATCCAAGAGAAGAATCGGATTTCATAAATAACTCTCACAAGCAGCCTTTGTTTAGTATCACAGCCTGTAGAATGCAACTTCTAAAGACCTCAGATGCTTCTAGAAATGTAAATCAGATTTGAAAATGCCACATTCAGTGAATTTAATTATACTAATTTCTACCGCTTTTCTTTTCGATTTATTTATTTATTTGTTTGCTTAATTTGCCATCATTTTCTTAATTCCTACTGAGGCTGCTAGAATGTAACAGCTGGTGACATTTGTGTCTGAGTCCATATCCTTGTATTTTTATCAGCCAGAGTAGTAGGCCTAATGATTCATTTCTCAGTCATACATATCTAGTACATGAAGTCCAGGATCCAAAGATTAGCTTTAACCAGCATCGTGTCTCCATCTGTAAACTTCATCTTCTATGAACTGAAAAGCAAAAACTTCTTGTTGTATTTAGACAATCCGTTCACTTAGACATCTTGTGAACTTTTTTTGTGTAGTCCTCATTATTTTTTATTGGACTAAAATGAGGGGATCTTGACATGAATCCCTAATTATATAAAATAATCAGAATCTCTAATTCCTCTCTATATTTCTTGTTTATTTCTCTATTACTCTTAATCAAACTTGACTCAAGGAAGGAGGAGTACCTCACTGTCATTTTGTTTTTTGACTTTGTGTTTTCACTGTATATAAATCAGTTCTTAAGGAATAAAACATAAGTTCCAACTTGAAAGAAAATGCTCTCCATGTTTTCTTGAAACAATTTTTTTTCTCAATTGCAAAATCATAACACAAGAGGTTCAGTCTATTTTTCTTCCATGTTATTTAGCTAGAGTGAACAAGTCGCTCTTTGTCTTGTATTCTTAACAGTCTGACACAGAGTAATCATAATAATAATAATAATAGACACTAAAATGAAAATTATGTTGTCTGAACTTTACATACACAGCAACTGAACACATGACAAAGCATCATTTTAACCACATACATAAGAATAAGTTTAACATTCTTCTTCCCAAACAAAATAAAAATTTGGAAGCAATTTGAATAATTTCTGCAAGGAAACATAGATTATAAAACAGAAAAAACCCCGAAATGAATCCTGAATTTAATAAAAGGTGTTCACTGATTTTCTGAATGAGACCACATTTTGAAAAGGAAATAATAAAAAAAAAAATCATTATTAAGTTGCTAATATTAAAGTTCTAGCTACAGTGAGGGTCATTTCATTAACACAGCTATATTCTATATTCTTCTCATAACTGAAAGCTCTCACCTACATGTAACTAGGTCTGCAGAGCACTTACAATCGATCGATGAAGTAAGGATGTAGAAGGTTGCCAAGGAAGTAAGGTGTGTGATTCACCTTTCTAATGTACTTCTGGAGTGTTCTAAAAGCACCTCATGATCAACCTAATAAATGGGTAGCTACAGTGGGATGAAATTACCCAACATGCATCTGATGAAATTTCAGATATTATAAGATATCAAAGTTATCTGCATAGCACTAGCTGAGAGCCTCAGAGATACACTCAGCATTCTAAACAGCACGTAGAAGGTCACTCATGATGAGCTCACATATTTTAAGTTTCACTACATGCTTATGCTTTTATGGCTGAGTCTCAGCCTTCATGCCTGTTTTAAATTGAGCTGATGTACCAGCAATGGCCAAGATGGAGTCAATTTTCTTCATTGCAGCCTTTATGGTGCTGTGTTTTGGATGCATTAATAAAACAAGGTCAATAACAACAGCAGTGCTTTTGTTATCAGTGTAGAACATCTGCATTTTTCTCATTCTGCCCCCTCCACTGGGTAGGTTGGGGATGCACAAGAAGTTGGGAGGGGACACAATGTCTTTCAAAAATGGATTCAAATAAATGTTCACATTAAAACTGTATTTTCCAAAATAAACAGCTAGGTTAGTGCACTGGATTTTCCAAATATTTGTTGAGGTACTATAATTTAAAAATAACAGTTTGCCATATCATTATTAATTTATTCCCTGAATCTCACAATTTATTCCTCATAAAGCCAAATAAACTGCTACTACCTGTTCCTTAAATAAAGCAAATATTAGACTCTAGAACAATAAATGCCAACACAGATGAATGATTGCCTTCCTGTAGGGAGAGCCAGCCAGGAACAAATTACAATTGCTCAATCAAAGCACAACAAACGTAGAAATTTGGCTAACCACGTTTGAATGTTGCCTTATGAAATTATATGAAATAGATTTTCTTGTTGAAAAGTAAGTGCCTTAGAAGCTGAGCTGAGCTTACTAAAATGTTGCATTTTGATTTCTTACTGAATGGAAGACAAAAGGTCACTGTGGTCTTTACAGGGATGCACTTCACACGTTCAAACCACCAACCTTTAATTCAGGCAGGAAGTCTTATGTCAATTAAGACAAGCTGGCTTTCAGAGTCTATGACCGTTGTTAAAAAAACAAACAGCAAAACCCTTACAATAAATCTTGACAAAACCTGTGTATTATGAACTGTCTTGTTCATAACCTTGTAGAACATATGTTAAAACATTCAAATGTTATTAAAACAGAATAGACGAACAAAACCAGGAAATACTGTAACAAAAAGAGGGATGAAAAGGAACTCAATACAAAGGCAAAAGGCCCCAAAATTTCAGCAAAGAATTTGGGAATCCTTCAAGATATGAAGGCTGCCCTTCATACCTCAGTGATGAAAATAATTGAGATATGAATAGAAAAATAATATAAAATAATATAAAATAATAATAAAATAATTATAAAAATAATTAGAGAAAATATTAGAAAATAATGAAAGAATTTGAAGAAACTTGACAAAAAGGAAGAGGAAATAATGGACAGTGTTATTTTTAACAACCAGGGAAAGGAACAAAGAATATGTAAGCACAATAAAGTGCACGCGATGGTATGTTTCAGGAAAGGAAGTCTTGATAATCATATTTTTGAAGTGGCTAAAATAGCAGTGATGTGTCTGGGCTATTCTGCATCCTTTCTGCTACAGCTGAAAGACAAATGTATAGGAGATCAACTTGTTGCTGGACCTACCAGAAATAAATACAGGTTCTCAAAGTGGATATATGCACAATGTGACCATTTCCAAAACTATGATGCTGGAGAGGATCAGGTGCTGTGAAAGTGAGAGTTCTTCCAGTTACTGGAAGAAGTTATCAACTTTTTCCTGATCAGGTGGTCTTTACCAGACTCCCATCACAATGGATCCCACATTTGTCTGTGAATTAATGCTGAACTATAAACTTTTACCTAGTTTACTATTCCATCCCTAGGTAAAGTTTCATGCATTCTCATCGTTTTCTCAAATAAAGGACTTGTTTCCCTGATGCCTTTCTGCCTATTCTTTGTAAATAGTTTATGTCCATCCCTGTAATCCCAGTGAGGTCATGACACTGCAACTATTCCCTGACATCTAGTTCCTAATTCCATGCCTCCTCTGTGTTGTACTTGAGTACACAGGCATTTCAGAGAGGAATGCAGTGGCGATGAGTACCCAGAAAATGTGTGAGAGCCTCTGCCATAATGCTGCCCTCTCATCACTGCCTTATTTATCCAGATACACTCAGGTAGGCTCCCTTCAGCCTTATTTTGTTCAACACAGAAGTTACTCTTCTCCACACTACCCTGTGACCCTATGTTTGGCAATCCTGTCCATCACTTCCTCCCTACTGTATGGGTTGTCATCTTCTACCTGTATCCTTCCTACCTGAAAGCTGTCCTTCCCATGTGAGTTGGCCTCTTGGCAAAAATCCTTTGTTCCTTCTTGGCCAGGCGGAACCTGCCTCTTCCTAGTAGTCCACAAAGGATCCCTGAGTACAGTGTAGCATATGATTATTGCAATATGAAATCTTCCTGTAGATCTAATATTGAGATACAAATCAACAAGTCAAATAAAACAGATTTAGGATGTCTTATTTACCTCCGAGTCTTCACTAGAACTCAGAGTACAGGTTTGTTTATGGATTTTATTAAAAAGGATCTGATCACAAAACACACCAGAGGAAACATCTGGCTGTTGTGCTTTACTGTAACTTTATTGACTTAATTAAAGATGCAATAGTACTGAAGTCAAAACTAGTTCATATTACAGACTGAATCAACAGGTAAATAAGTTCAAACTATGAAATGATCAAATTAATGCTGAAAATAATCAAATGAAAGTTTCAGCTTGACACTAATATGAACTCTTTTCTGTCTAACTTTTTAAAAAAATTAAAGGAAGGAACAAGTGTTTTTGCAGGTTTTTCTTTCATGGTAACCTATCTCTTATTTTAATCAATGCAGTAGATAGCTGAAACTGGTTATAGACACACTTACAATGTAAATGTCAATTATTTTCTTCAACACTCCATGACAATCTGTTGTATAAAATAACTGTTAAAAAAGAAATTATAAGGAAATAAGCAAAAAATTGAGTGCTAATTGAGAATAATTGTCGGGAAAATATTTCTCTAACCAGAACAGCAAATCATGAAAGAATATTTGAGATCATTATATCAAAAACTGAAGTACAGTTTTTCAGAAATTTCCCTGAAGAAAGACGGGAACCTAAACACAGGCAACATTTTTAATTATAAGATTCAAATATGTTGGCATAAAATCTTGAATTTTCAATAAGTCAGTGATGACTATGTCCAAGACCTTTAGCTTGATTTATCAGACAATATATAGCTAATGTCAAATAATTCTATATATTTCAAATCTAATCTGATAAGCAACAATTTTAACTGATAAACATTTACCTGGAGATAAAATTGGATACACACAAGTAAATAGAAGAGCATAAATATTACATTGACCACTTTGTTTCATATGTTTTGCTCTATCATGCATACTGTGGTAGAAAACTCAGTGGAATATTTGTATTCATGTAGAAGTACATAATCATCATTGTAAGCAACGGTAGTGAAACTGATTGTAAAACAATTCAGGACTGCTCCAACCCAAATTAATTAAAGGGAAATTAAGGAGCAGTAACCTAGAATAATAAAGCCTACTCCATCCATATGCTGATTTTTACTTTAGTCTACAACTGTAAAATCTATTTCAGAGTATTTGGCCTATATGCCTAAATTGATTTTAGGGAAAAACATCTCCTATCTTAAAAAAAACGCAAAAAAACCCCAGCAAACAAACAAAAAAAAGCAGCACATGCATTTATATTTCTCTCAGAAACATTCTGTTAGCATTTAAATTCAGTTTAGTTTAGAACACTTGTTTCTTTTTTTCTGTAGCCAATGATCATGAAATGCATTTTCTGACCCTCAAATATATGATCATGGAAGAACTTCAAATTACTTTTCTGATAAATACCACTTAATTGATGCCTATCTAAACCACATATTAGAAGTTTTAGTAGAGATGCTTCCTAACTGGCTCTTCTATTACCTCAGAATTATCCTGAGACATGCCCGAAAATGACAGTTCATTTTTCCACCAGAGAGTTTGCACAGCAAAGAAAAACCTGTGTTGAACGCATAAGCTTTTCTGTGTAGTTTGCATCTCCATCTTGTGTGCTAGATATGGATCTTAATATGAGTTGCAGACTAGGTCATGAGAATTGTACATAATATTGTCCCCTCCTCTATAACCATGGCTATACAAAACTTTGTGGAGTTTAGATTTGGGGGGTAGGCACTATCCCCTAAATACATGACCTACGCACCATTTTGATCTGCAGATTAAATCACTTTGTTCACATAAATTACTGTTAAAAAAATAAATAAACAGAATAAGACAAGAGAAAAATTATCATAATACTGAGTGTTAGATTAGCAGGAACTTGTTTAATGACCAACCTCAGAAGAGAAGTAGAATCCTTTGTCTGTCCTGCCTTTACTTCTATTGATAGTGCAGGTTTCCTGAACAGACTATTGTCTACTCAGCACATTTACATAACTCATTTCCCTTCATATTATATATTCAATTATGACTCAGTCACAGTATCTGGAGATACTTTTTATTTTGAAATATGGTCAGTAGTGTTGCTATCTGCCCTTACCATAATAATTCAGTGATGAGAACATTAGTTAAGATTGTGGGAAATCTGAGTATTAGAACAAAGAACCTTTTAATCCAGGATTTAGTTTCCAAGTTTGGTAGATAACTTTTTGCCAAGTGATAATCCCTCCCTCACTCTTGGTAAAGTCAAACAATCTTGACATAAAGAATGCATGATTTATGGAAAAAAAAAATTAAAAGAGAAGTGACAAGGATTAAATCCTGAAAGGATCTAAGGAATTACCTCTATTTTAATAATGATTCAGGAATTTGCATGTATTTCTCTGAGGGAAAAAAAACCCTACAATCCTGATGTACATGAACAGTAGCATGACTACGGATCAAGATTTAGGATCTTCCTCCTTCCCTGCCAGCAAAGTGGTTCATCAATGAACTACAGAAAATTATTTTTATTTCTCTATGCACAGTGTTTCAGTTTCATCAGGAAAGATACAAAACAGGACCATCATATTTGTTTTCTTTACATCTCTTACAATTTGCTTGAGATGAATCTGTGCACTCTGATTCCTTTACTTTTATTATAAGGCAGGTCTAAACCCCCAATCCAATTTCTTTAACAAGTTCTTTCACAGCCAAAAATGTTTAAGTTTTTCTTTGTTACTCCATCACAAGCCTAGCTCAGAATACTTAGTCAGAAATTTTAGAGAGTGGAGAGATATTTCTGAATACCAAATAATGTGATATTTTTCATATATTTGGAGCAACAAAATTTCCCACTGACTGTCTTTAGAGAATATATGATTGATAAATTGGAAGCACTAAATCTTCCCAGATAGGTGTTATGAGGTCAAGAATCATGTATGACTCTCCACATTGCAGTAAAACAATCCCCTCTTCGCATTAAATTCTAGGTATACCCAGATGCTTAATGTATGGATGCTTAATGTATCATTAATCCAGGACAATATTATAATATCATATAATGATAATTCATACATATTCAGATGCATAATCTTATTTATCCAGTCTGATCTGATATGCAATATGTGTTTGAACATAAGTACAGGTCTGATAGAGAAGATGCAGGACCTGCAAGAGACTTCCATTCTTCTGAGATACCAGCTGGAAGCAAAGGATGACAAATGGCACGAAATATTTATGTTTAGGAATTTTATCCACTCCAGATGATGTAATTCAGCCTAAAAATTATTTTTTAAAATGTTGTCCATGTTTAGGTACCTTTCTGTGAGCAAATTTAACCAACTTTTCAGTTCCCCTTGAAACAGAAGAAGACATTACTATTTGATCACTTGATTTGCTCCCTAAAATCCATTCTTCATACTGATAAAATCTGTAAGTAGGAGGCTGAGACCTAGCTCATGATTAGAAACCTAAATTAGGAATTTTAATATGGAACTTCAATGAAATACACATTGCACAGAGCCATTCCAGCTACTTTTTAATGCTCTGAGACAGCCACACAGAGCTGATAGATTTGGCAGAGATTCTGCAGAATGCTTCTCTCAGGAGGGATGTGCTGATTAATCTCAAAAGTTATTAGATGCTTTGGTATGAACAATTACATTCAGCCCACAGATATGCACATCTGAAATTGTTACCATAGTCATATCGAGACACTCCCACAGAATGATTAATCTGCTGTATTTTAGAAGCCAATTTCTGGATGAGATTAATTAAGACCTGTAAGTGCATATTAGCTCTTATATGCAGATATCCACATTTTGTTAGATAAATCCCTTCCTAAGTTAGGAAGTCTTGAAAGAATCACCAAAGGAGTCTCTGAAAATTCAGTACTTCCAGAATTCGTAATATTTGCAAATTCAAAAGGTAATTAGGTGCTAAAGTCGAACCTAAGCACTTTAATTTGTACTGAAATTAAGTGTTCAACATATTTTTAACAATAGAATCACCTCTGTATGATCAGATATTTGCAAATTATCTGTGGTCTTGATTTTTCTTAACAATTATCTTTCTTTCTTTGTGAAAAAACAAAGGAAGTTGTAATTTCACTTTAGGTCATGATTATTCAAGTAGTAAGTCTGCACAACTAATCAATCCTTGCAAATAGCTAATTCTGATGCAGGTAGGAGGATAATGGCTTTAGTGACTTGCCAAGAAAATCATCAGATATAACTTCACCACCAGTCCATTGTTCAGCTCCAAAAAGTGAAAATCTTCCAGATTTTTCTTTAATGGAGACAGAATATTCTTAAGAAACCTCAGGATATATTTTATTCTATCAGTTGCTACACAAAAGTTTTGACTTCAATGAAATTAAAGATTGATTACTTACATCCTACTCTGTACCTAAATGTAAATTTTAGCCCATGTTAATGTTAGCAAAGATTTCAGTACTACCATATTCTTGGGATAGGCAAACAATAGTAACAGGCGAATAGGTTTTGTTAGTTTAGAAATTATATATTAATACATATATTAATTATATATAATAATACATTTACTTATATATTAAGATGTTATATATAATATACATATAATATCTTTAAAATATAATATAATATATTTTAATATATACAAAGCAAAGCAAACACGTTAAACTAATAACTCTGCCTTGGAAGAGAGTTTTACTCCAGTAAGACAGCACACCTAAAGACACAGAAATGTGTGAGGAAGATAATTATCCTTGTATCAAGAATAATTTACCAAAAGAGGAACATAGGGGTTTCAGTATTAGTACACATGACCAATCATAGAAGTTGACTAAAGGGCATCTGAACGCCCTGAAAAGAATTCAAGATAATACTGATGAGAAAGAAGACCTGTAAAGTCATAATTTTAAAAAAACCCTGCTGCCTATCTATAAAAATACCAAGTAAATTTTCTGCAGTACTCTGATTATTTTGGAGGGAAATACTTAACAGAAATATAGAATTTGTGAAACCAGAAAAAAATAATTAAAACAGAAAGCTAAGCCAATACTCCAATATGTAATTTATGCAATCAGATTTCAAAATGTATTTTTTCATTATTAAAAAATTTACAAGGCATGCAGTGTCCTATCCAAACATCATTGTTGTAAAGATCATTTTGTATGCCAGACTGTAGGGGAAAAAATTTAAACAGAAATAACAAAACACAATTACAAAGATCTTTATCTTACAGAATTTGAAAACAGTTTAGTGACATCTTTAAGTAGACAAACAATCTTCTACCTTTTATATTTTCCTTTCAATCTGTAGGAATAAAACAAATGTCATCAGTTTGTGAAAAGTTCAGAAATTAAACAAAATCTCCTACTTTATAATACCATTTCCATTCCTCATAAATACCACTTGTCTCTCCTATTTTTTTAAAGAAATTCAATTTTGTTTTTCATTGTCTTGCAGTAGTTTCTGGCAGTTTTCAATTCCCAACTCACACTCCTTCAGACTCTGATGAAGGCTTGTGGTTCTTTGTTTCATGTATTATTGACAATAAAACTAAATGTTATCTACCTCCAGATGATGCCTCCAAAGGAGAAAAACAGCAGCAGTTCCTTCTTTGAAAAAACAAAATATTTCTGTAAGTAGGTGTCTTATAAAGACAAGAATTAAATTACAAATTTAAGAAAGAGGCAGTAGGGAATGGAAGAATTAGCATACGCTGGATGCATCTATGAACTAAAATCCTCAAAGAAGTTATAACAATTTAAAACAAAAAATGCAGCTGATCAGTACAGACATAAAACTCTGCTAGAATAGTATGGTCAGACAACTGGACTACCTTGAAGATATTGTGAAATGCTTCATGAAGCAAGCTGGCACAAATAAAAAGCTTGGTAGCAGATAATGAGAGCTGAGGTTCCCATGGGTTCCTATCCAGACCCCCATCAACAGGGCATGTAAAAATCTCTTTAAACACTATCAAGATTATGCTCTGTAGCTCAGCAGACAAAGTCAAATTGAACAACATTCGGACTAAGGAGCCGAATTGAGTTATATCCACAATTTAAAAAAAAATTAAAAATCTCTTTATTAAAGATCCATGATTCAATATATGACAAGCAGAACAGTTTACTCCTTAAGAGAATGAAACTGATTATTTTCTACCATGAAAATTTGCAAGCTCAAATACCTTGCTGCTTTCTTCTGCCACACTGTGTGACACTTTGTTTTTGGGTTTTAGCATGTTTATTAGCCATAAGAGATCTGATAAGGATGCATGAGAAGTTTTTGATTGAAAAATCCATATAGCACTGCATATATGTGTAGTGAGGCTTTTACATGCACCTTGGGAGAAAAGAAAAAGGGTATCATTCCCACACTATAGGATTAATAATCATTGGTGGAAGAAATTGGATGTGAATTAGAGCTACCTCTATGATGAGCTTTCAGAGGTACAGTGACAGCCATGCCTTTCCTAAAAACAGAAAATCATGATGTTAATTCTGATGAACTCTGAAAGTGAATTAATTCAACTGATTTAACCCCATTATGGACTTTTTTTTTTCTTATTAAGTGGCCTTAATATGATTTAGCCGAATGCATTTCCAAAATAGTTGAAATTAAATCATATTGAGTTTATTCTGAAACTAAATGAGAATACTTACCTAAAGATCTTATGTAACTTAATTACCCTATATAATTATCATGGTTTCTGTGCAGACAGGGTCTTATTTTCAAGGTTAAATTTTGGCTGTTAATGTTGGTGTTGGTTTGATATTTTTACTTTTTAAGTAAGACAAGTTGACAATTTCATCTGTGAAAATGGAGAAAATAATTGAGACTTTAAAGGTAAAATGCTTGCAAAAAATGTGTTCCTACTCAGCTGGGAGGGGGAAGTTCTTGGAGGAAATTCTTGCCTTGTTAAAGTCAGAATTGTGACATTGACGTCAAAAGGATTTGAAATTTTCTCTTGTATTTAAAAATTATTTATTTAGGTTTCACATTTGAGAAATTATTAACTTACAAATTCCTTTCTAAAAAACTCTTACTTTACTTTAAGAATTATAAGTCTTATCAAACATCAGCAGCAACAGTACAGGTTACAAAAGTTTTAGTTTGTACAGTTCAACAAATAAAAAATTAGGAAATGATGGGAGAAAGCAGCCCACTGTAAGAGAGTCTTCAATAATGTGATCATATGGTTTTCTTTTTCAAGAAAATTAAAAATATTTTATGTGTATTTATATTCCCCATAGTTCCAATATTGATAAGTTTTAACATATAATGCAAGGAGTTCACATAATTTAATGAAGTATTAATTTCTGCAATTTATTACTACAGTAGTTTCAGTACTGCGTTTGACAGCTTTACAAAGAGCATTGTGTGCTCAAATTACTCCATTAATTCTGAAAAACAATATGCCTTTTTCCTATTTTCAATGTCTGAGCCACAGTAAAAGGAAAGAAAAGTAAAAATTGACCACTGTTTTTAAGAGATTAGACCTATGTATTTAAAGTACCACACCTATTTACATTGACAGATTTATCAAAGGCTATCATCAGACTCTGCTGGCTAAAGATTTCTGCATTATGATATTTTTGTTGAGCACATCCACTTTGTCTAGGAAGAATTCCATCTCAGTCACAATACCTTTACTCTTCCGCAGATTCTCTCATGATATACTGCATTTAATAATTTCTTATTAAGGTATGATAGAGGAGAGTATTCCTAAACAACTAATAATTCTGCTCTTTTTCTCTCACATGTTTTTTTCTCTCACCAATTCCACAGTTTCTCCCAGTCACCTCCAGTCTAGCAGGGAATCTTTAATTGGGAACTCCACCTTAACTCCATTTTTTTGCTATTTTTATAATTAAGAGTAAAAAACACTTTGAAACATAATTCTTCCTGAGTTTTTAGGTTAGTGACTGATGTATAATACTGGTATACAACTATAGTTATCAAAACTGTTTTTTTTCTGTTAAAGCACAGCATTACAAACAGTACAAGTGTACACTTAAAGACCTTAAGTGGGCTTGAGGATTTCATTTTGAAAAACTGCACTTTATGAATGCAGCAAACAGTGTCAGGGAGCCACACTTCATATAATACTGGGTTATTAGAATTTTTTTTTACTGGTTATTTAATGTAAAGAAGGAGCATAGTTACTCAGAAAGGCTTTCTTAGCCCCAGCTTTTTCATCATTTATTGAATGCTATGAGTGTCAGTTGCCTGAGTAAATTTCTCTCTTTGCTTGAGATTCATTTTTTTAAAAAGTAATTTAATATTTTTGTCTTCATTATTAGTTCTGCATTATATGCTCATTTTTCCTAAGCATATCTTAACTTATGGTACAGTGCACCATTTAATGTAGAAATCACTCTTAAACATGTACATATTTCTTCAGGTAAAACACAGCTTACAAACCATATAAAACTAGCAAGACTAAAAAGAAATTTCAGGCTTTGTTTTACTTGCAATCATGACATTATAAAACCATTACAAGCTGTGCTGTTTTCTAATCTCTGGTTTTGTTCTTACTTCCAAGGTATAATTGACACATTGTATGTGGGGTGGTATCTATCATTCCTTTCAGACACTTCAACTACTATTTCCCAGCTGTCTTACTTCCTATGGGCATCTGTATGTCTGATACTGATATAATATTTTCAGTAATAGATTCTACTGAACTGCCAAAAATTCTTAAGGTACTAACACACATATTTAGTATATAAATATGTGCATAGCAGATGTACACAAAAAGATTTAAAACAAGATAAAACAAAACAAAATCATCATTAGAGTTGCAGACTTGAGCCTTACAAGCTTAGTATTTTTTTTAATAATTTTTTTCAATGCAAGCTAAATTCACATCCCCCACTTTATAACTTCTGAGTACATAATTAGATAAACTGGGCTTTTCCATCCTGCCCTGGAAATGAGTACAGGAGACTACTGCAGACTCTTACTAATTCTGATTATTTTCTGTTAATTTCTATTTCCAAATAGAAATTTTTGTCACTGGAGTTCATCCCATATATACTTAAAGACACCCACTCGATCTCTTTCCAAAATTTAAACAGTTAAATTAAATATATTAAGATGATTTGTTCTCCAACTGAATATTTTTCTGTCTTTCTAGCATAAGACTAGTCCTTCCCTGGACCAACAACAATTCAAATTCACATCTATAAAAAACTGTGGTGGGTTGACCTTGGCTGGATGCCATGTGCCCACCAAAGCTGCTCTATCACACCCCCTCCCAAGTTGAACAGGGAGTAAAAAGATAACAAAAAGCTTGTGAGTCTAAATAAGGACAGGGAAAGATCACTCACCAATTACTATGATGGGCAAAACAGACTTGACTCAGAGAAACCAATCAATTTAAGAATAGGGTAATGAGAAAAAAAAAATTACCTAAATCTTAAAACACCTTCCTCAATCTCTCTCTTCTTCCTGGACTTAACTTCCCTCCTGAGTTTTCTATATTCTCCCCACCAGCAGCACAGAGGGGGGCGGGCTGCAATCAGTTTATAATGTCTCCACCAATCACTCCCTTTGTCTCAGAGAGCCTTGTTAACAACACAGCTTATAAAGACTTTATAAACAGTCTGAAGGTGTGGTACCTTGTCTCCATGTGCCTCAGCACAACTTCTAAGAGGAGTTGTTCCATGAGCTTCCCAGGCACAGAGGTGAGGCTGACAGGTCAGTAGATGCCAGGGTCCTCCTTTCCACCCTTTAAAAGATGGGTACAGTATTTCGCCTTTTCCATCTAACACCTGACCTAGCTGTGTATGATGTAAGAGGGAAGAGTCTTTGCTGAGTTTGGGAGTACCGCAGTGTGACTGTAGTTCTCCCAGTGAACTCTCTTTTCAAAGATAAACAAATATATATAAAATATATAACCTTTCTTAAAAGAGATGAACTGAAAAAGCTTTTACTGAACACTAAGAGTTAACATCTTATTGCATATACTTTTTTCCATATTTATGCTGTCCCTACCTTCATCAGATACAAGCAGTTTTTACTTCCTGTTTATTCTTTGTTGCTGTATTCTGGACACCAGCTGCTTAGAAGAAATGTGTCTGGTGCATATCAAATTAAGTACTAAAACTATTAATGATATCTGAAACAGCTCTGTGGGTGTATCCAACACAAGAAGTGTTCACTACACTCAAGAAGGATAACAAATGTGCAAGGCTTAGGTGCAACACTTTAAATCAGTGGTGACAGTGACAGCTCCTGGCTTCCCACCAAGCCAAGTATAGCTTAGCTGCAAGGTGTGAACTACCAGGTGGCAAAGACGGAAGAGCCTGGGGATCCCTACTTAATATCATCCATCACCCTCCTCCCCATGTCTGATTCACTCTTTCCAACTTCTTCAGAGAGCAGCATGTAAAACACATTCACTTTTACAACAAAGCCCTACCTCATTCACAGTTCAGACTAAGAAAATGTAAGAGCCCCTTATACAGGTCGAAAGGACCTGTGTCTAACAGTTTATTAGCAACCCCACAGCTGATTAATAGCTTCAGGGTCAGTAGCATATTTGAAATACAGGTATGGGATTTTTTAGTGGTGTTCTTGATACCTTGTTCTTACTAGTTTTGAAATGGCAATGACCAAATGTAGTTAATAACTATTTCATACTACAGGTGTACATTTCCCAAATACACTTTAAAAATTCTGTTTGTCTAATTTAGACAGAAGGAGGCTGAAGTGACCATACCGTGGTCTATAGCTTCCTGAAGAGGGGAAGTGGAGAGAGAGGTGCTGATCTCTTCTCCCTGGGATCCAGGGAAAGGATGAGTGGGAAGAATAGTTCAAAGCTGCAGCAGTGGGAGGTTCAGACTGGACAATGGCAATAATTTCTTTGCTGAGTGAGTAGTAAAACTCTGGAGCAGGCTTCTTAGAAAAGTGGATGATGCCCTAAGCTTGTCAGTGTTTAAGAGGCATTTGGATAATGCCCTTAATAACATGCTTTACCTTTAGTCATCCCTGAAGTGTTCAGGAAGTTGGACGAGATTATTATACTAGAAGTAGATCTCTTCCAACTTAAACTATACTATTCTATTTTATGCTGTTCTGTTCCATTCTAATCATGCAGAAGAAAACTTTTAATACAGAAAAAACATTCCTATAAACAACATTTTAAGCAAAGAAACTTTATTGCAGAAATCAAATAAGTGAGCCAGTTAAATAACATTAAAAATATTTGTGGAATTGTTTGTTCATTACTTGTAAATGCAGACAATTTTAATATGTTTTCTAACATTACTAGTGAAAAGAAATTAATGAATTATTTACATCTCTAATTCTAGTATAAACATGATAATGTTATAACCAATAATTCAAACTAATTAAAATAATCAATAATAAGTAATCAATAATTCAAAACTTCTCAGTTTATTTTTAAAATGTCTCCACATATTTACTAGCAAAACATATGGATTTCTTCAGTAGAAGAATGTTTGTGGGTTTTTGTTCTTCTACTTATTTTCAAAAAGCAAAAGTTAAGGTGAAAAACGTACTGACAAGCTTAAATTTATCATGATTTCTTGATATAAGTGCGCAAATCCCACAGAATATAAATAGGCATCTGAACTGGAAAACGTTCAGGGCCTCTGATGGGACCCTGAGCACATCCTCCACTGGGGAGTATATCTGCCTCAGCCGACTGTGAGCTCCTTCACCAAGAAGAACTTTTATGAAGACAAGCAGTAGTGAGAGACAGAAACTTTTTGGCAGGAATTTTAGGTGGTTCAACAAATGAAAGAGTAATATCCTGCTCCCAGGGGGGAATAATGCCAGTCACCCATATAAGCTGATGGCAACCTTGTTGGAAAAAAGGTTTTCAGAAAAGGACACAGAGGTCCTGTGGACATCAAGTTGAACTTGAGCCAGACATGTGCCCTTTGGCAAAGAGAACTAATTGTGCTGTGAACTATATCAGGACTAGCCTTGCCACCAGCTGAAAGGAGGTGATCCTCCCCCTTCACTCAGCACAGGTGAGTCACAGCTGGAGTATTCTACCCAGTTCTGGGACCCCTGGTACAAAAGAGACATGGACACACTAGAAAGAGTTCAAAAGAAAATTGCCATGAAGGTGGTTCATGGTCTGAAGCATCTCTCCTATGAGGAGAAGCTGAGACATTTGAGACTGTTTATCCCAGAGAAGGTTCTGTGATGCTGCAATAATTACAGAGCCAGACTCTTTTCAGTGGCGTTCACTGACAGGACCAGAGGCAGTGTGCGCAAACTGACACACAGGAGGTCCCCTCTGGACATCAGGAAACACTTTTTCACTTTGGGTTACCAAGCATACTGACACAGATTACCCAGAGAGGCTGTGGAGTCTTTTTTCTCAGAGATATTCAAAAGCCAGACATTGTCTTGAGCAATTGGCTCCATGTGACTTTGCTTGAGCAGGGGGGTTGGCTGAAATGACCTTCAGAGGCAATCAAAAGAGAACCTTTTTTTCTGTGTTGTTTCGATTTTCTACAAGCATATAAGTTTTTGTATATTTTTTTCAAAAGACAATGATAATTCTTAAGTGGATTTTATTGTCAATTTTTTATTTTAACTTTCTCTTTTCAATTATGCAGCAGTTAAAATACAAAGTTTTTCAAACATTACAGTTCAAACCCTGTATTGCTTTATTACCAGTCAATGTCATTCAGGACTTGCTGGTCTCCCAATTGCAGTAAAGATTATGTTTCTTTACTTTTGACATGGGAGAATATGAAAGAGTTTCTTTGCCTGATTTTCCAAGAGAGACCTGTATCATTATGAGCACAGAATATGAAGTCTGGATATTTTACAGAATTAAATGTCAACATTGAGGCTTCTAATGTGGCTTAGACAGTATTATAGCAATTCTTGCCTCTGGGATATAATTTTTACTTTGTAAATGTATGTATGCAAAAAAATTGGTTTCCATTTTCCAAGATGAGTGTTAGCTGTTTCCACTTACAACATTTAATTTTGTATTTCCAAAGAACTAAAGGAGTATTAGGTAAATGCTAGTATGCTTAAATTAAGCACAGTACATAGAAAGTTATATTTTCACTCAAGATATTACA
Source organism: Grantiella picta (assembly GCA_013397955.1). Classification (NCBI taxonomy): domain Eukaryota; kingdom Metazoa; phylum Chordata; class Aves; order Passeriformes; family Meliphagidae; genus Grantiella; species Grantiella picta. Next base: position 742,363 of record VZRM01005381.1, read on the forward strand.
GCACAAGAAAAAATACAGAGCATTTATATTTGACATTGACAGTTGGTAATGTTCTTTCAAAATGTTATAGTATGAGTAAAAAATAAATTAAGTTATAAATTTTAGTTGAACAAAGTATATATGTATACTCACAAAATTATGGAATACAGAGATCTGAGTGAAAAGTAATTTATGTTGTACAGATTTTAGATACTGATAATATTGAAAGTTTAAAAAATTTATAGTGTATACATAGTTTAAAAATTTTTTGTGAAACTTTCCTCAGTTGGAGAGTGATGAGGCACTGGAACAGACTGCCTAGAGAAGCTGTGGATACCCCATCCCAGGAATTGTTCAAGGCCAGGTTGGATGGTGCTTTTAGCAGCCTGGTCTAGTGGAAGGTGTTCTTCTCCATGGTAGGGATTTGGACCTTGATGGTCTTTAAGGTCCCTTCCAACAAAAGCCAGTCTATGATTCTGCCACTAAGACAAGAATTTTCATAGTGTTTATCTCGGGACTAATCCTACCATTTCTAGTATAAGTATTAAACCACTGACTTTGATATGAATAAAATATAGAATTCCATGTGAAGCCTATTGGACTTGAACACATCTTGGACAGAGCTTGGACCTGTTTGCTTGGTTCTACAGTGGGGTTTGAAACAGGCCTGGACAGAAAAATACAATGATCTTCATCAGTAAGGGTGTTATAGTTCTGTTCTGGCGTCTATCCTACCATAAATTCATCTGTGACAAGTTTCAGGAAAGGCTCAGATGGAGTAATTTCAAATAAAATAATTTCTGTGCTTTGTTTCTACACTTTTCTAGACAATGAAAAATAGCTGAATTATAATCTTTTAATCTATCCCACTGTTCTGTATAAAAATAACAAAACACTGAAATGTACTTTTAGACTGATTTGAACTACCTTAGAATTAGTACATTTTTCGAATTAGGAACGGTTTCCAATTTGGGTGTTTTTTGTGGGAGTGGAGATTTTAATCTCCCACAAATTCAGGGGAGCTATTTGAAAGAAAAAATGTTGCAAGGCCAACAGTTTCAGTCAAAATAATATGGTTCAAATTTTACCAGCAAAAATATTTTAATAAATTAAATATTTCATTTTATTATACTATTTCATATTTTCATATTTATTACTTAGAGTTTCATTATTTTGAATTGCTAGCCAAAATCATGTAGGTTTTTGTGGCTATAAAAGAAATAAACACATCTTTTTTGGTAGTAGAGCAATTTGGGGTTTTTACTGTTTTCATTTTGGGTAATAAAGTAATTTAGGATTTTTTCTGTTTTGTTTTCTTTTTAGAAGGAATTAATAGAATAAAGTCTACAGGATGCCTTTTCTATTATAGGGCTGTTTTAGGAACGTTCTTATGAATGACACCTGTCAATGTATCTACTGTTAGAAAACTTGTACCATACTCACAGTACATTTATTATTTTGCTATTTTTGCCATCTGATTCTTACCTAAAGATGGTACCTTGCAACTGTTTTGTCTGAATAATGTATGTTCTTATGTAGCCAACACTAACAAAAGAGTTTTCCCAGATGTCCAGTTCATTATTATAGAAGGAAATAAAATATCCAAAAGATGCAGTACTGTGGCAGGAACAAAAGATTTTTCATTTAGAACAAAGAAGAAGAGGCAGGAAAAAGATCCAATTCTGCCAAAATTGTATATAATTCACTAACAAAATACTTAAGAGAAAATATGTTAATACGTGAAAAATGGTCAAGCAAGTTCAGTAACACAGACAGAACCAAACCACCCTGATCAGTAGTTTCCTCATTAGTATGACCAAAAATAACTGCTGTCAAGAACAGAACAGTGCACCCTATTTAAATTGAATTTGGGTTGTTTCTATTGGTAGTTATGAAAAGCCCAAGTTCTAAACCACCGATGTTGATTCCTCTTGATTCACACATCATCTTAACTTTTCAAAATGTGACGAGCAGCTCCCAGAAGTCCCCAGCATAGCTGCTTCTGTAGTGCTTCAGGTTATTCTATAATCACCTTAAGGCAAAATTTAGCAAATGCCCTAAATTTCATCACACCATGTTTATCCAGTCCGCTTTCCTTTACAAGCCTGAAATTATTTTCTGTGAAGGCATCATAATGGCATGATAGTAGATTCAGTTTGTTGATTTCAGGGTGACAGCTGACAGCAAAATATCACCTGTTCAGCATGACACTCTGAATTGGCCTTACAAACCAATCCTGAACTGTTGAAATTGAATCTTCCAGTTTACTACCTGAGCATCACTTTTCACACTCTGAGTCTTTAATGTCCACAGAAGATGGGAGTACAAGCCAAAACAGAGGAGCCTCAGGAGTCAAAGCCTAGCAGGTGTCTTTCAGAAGTAACTGCGCCTGTCTCTGAACAAAATATAATCTAATGCAAGTCAGTAAGCATTATAGCTCATTAATATGATCCTGGAAGGATAAAAAGTATACTATACCTGTCTCAGAGTAATTACTGGGCAGAGGACTAATAATTTTCAATCCAGTGAACCTTGATGTCCTGTCACCCTGTTTTGAGGAAATAAAGGAGCCAGTCTGTCATTGTGTCTCCTCTAATTGGCACAGATACATTCTCTGTTTCTTACCCTCATTTTTTATCCCTGCTTTTTTGTTGCTCTAACTCTTTGATGGTTTCAACTATGGACTATTTAGAAACTTTCTCAGCTTTAGAACCATTTGAATTTCCAGCTGGATGTCAGAGTACACGTCTTCAAGGTTCAGTGCCAACTTTCTGTATAACTTTAAGTGCAATTTTCTACACGTGGCCAAGCAGAAGGTAGATTTATATAGCTGTAATAAGAACAAAATAGTTATGCTTATATTAAAGCAGGAGGTTTTCAGCAACTGTTCTACAAGCTTGCTTGGTCTGAAGTGTAGCATGGAATATGATTGTCAATGTGAGAAAACAGTTAGGAAAGCAGAACCAAACAGTCTATGAGAGCAGACAGGTAAGAGCCTTTAGGCTTCCTGATTTAGTTATTAGGTGTGTCCCTGCTGAAAAAAAGATTGTGTCTTGTTTCTAGTTTGATCAGTCAGGAGGCTATATTTTTGAGTTTTAAATTGGAACTAGTTACCATATAAATAGATGGCCTGCCATAGTGAATCTTCATACCCTTTTATAAGAAATAATGAGGAGAATAAGGCTGAAACTTTCAAATACTCTGAAGTAAGTATACATATTTCTCAGGATTATACTCATTATATTCTAGAACTTATATTAGTAACTTTTGTGGTTTTTTTTCAAGAATATTATAATATTTCTTAGTAACTTTAAATATGTATCTTATATGCAGTATTTTTCCATTGATTACTAAACCAGGAAGTAGACTAAACAAGTATTGATGTCATTAGCAATAATTAAAACCTTTACAATTTTTTTAAAACCGTGGCATTTAATTGTAGTCACTATGCCTATAAATAAACTCATACTTTTTTTTAGTCAGATACAAAATCACTAAAAAAAGAGTTCAGGATTGCATGAAACTGATATGAATAATGCAATTTTCTACAAAATATTTGTTTGCAAAGTTATTTGATGGTACCAGAAACATTAGAAAGCAAAAATTGAAAAAGAAACACTCAATATGTGATCCATATTACTGACAAAACTCATGTGAAAAACAAAACCCCTGTAAAAAGCCCCACTGTTAAAAAAAAAAACAAAACAACAAAAAAACCACACACAAAAAGAAACAAAAAACAAAAAACACTATTTCCATCTGAGGGTGTGTTTGAAGAAATTGCTTTAGAAAATCCATAATTTTTAAAATTAACATTAGAAAGTCAAATATCAGCTTGTGACTTACCTTCATTGCTGTTTGGATCCCTAGATGTACAGTACATAGAAACTGTAAGAACTTCAATGCTACTGTAAAGGAAGAGAAATATTTAAACAAGAAATGGCACAGTGCAAGAAGGAAGGAACACAGTGATGTAAAGTTTTTAATTTCATGGATAAAAGATCCATGGATAACAGACATTTGCAGACTTGCCTTGCCTTGACCTACCCTTTCCCTTCCTTTCCCCTTCTCTTTCTTTTTCCCTCCCCTCCTCTTCTCTTCCCTTGCCTTCCCTCTCCTCCCTGTCATCTCTTCTCCTCTCCTTGATGTGATGACCTTTAAGAAGCACCCCTGGCTCTACATGTAGGCCCAGAAGCTTCAGACAAAAATACAGTGTGCAAGAGTCACCTGTTGCACTTTTAGCTTATGCTAAGGAGCTTCATAAATCTATGACAATTGTCGTTTTTAGATGGTGCAGATCATTCATCTCCGTTCAAAGGAGATAACAACAGTTATTAGCTTCTGGGAATTTTCATGCAAAAGTTTACAAATTCCTAACATTACTCTCAGTTCTCTCATTCATAGGAGAGAATCTGAAACAACTAACTTGAACACTATGTCTGTGTAAACAGGCAAGATTAAAAATCAAAACACTAAAAGCTGGATTATTTCACTTTCCAGCATTTAGCTTCACAGTGGGGAAGTAGCATTTTTAGTAAGAAGACCTGTAGCTTCTTAGTCTCCTGGAAGAAGATCTTAGTTAAATCCCATACACTTGACAGCTCTTGAAGATGAGGGTGAAAAATGGAAAAGTTGCCCTCATAAAAAGCCATTTCCCTGCAGGGCAGTCACAGGACTTTGCAGGGGATGAAGAAGTTAGATTTAGCTCCTGGTTGCCAGGCAACAGGTAAGGAAAGTGCAGATCTCCTTTCTTAAAGAGATTGAGTTGTCTTTCACAAGTGTTTATACACAAAGAAACCCAGTTTGAAAAACAAGTAACAACAAGAAGAAAATATTCCTGCACAGACAAAATTACTCTGAACGTTTTGAAGAGTGAAAAGTTCTGTAGTCCGCAAACTAGCCCCTGACATCAACAGAACCATCACTTCTTTTCCCTTTATATGACCTTGAGTGCTGTTTTTGGCCAGTTGGCCAGTTGGTTGGTTGGTTTGTTGGTTGGTTGAGATGTTTTGGATGCTTGTTTTCTTTGTTTGTTGTTGTTGCTGGGTTTCCATTTTTTGCTATTTTGTCACTCTAAGACATTATCAATTTCCAGGAAAGTGAAGGGTTTTTTGGTTATTTTTGTTATTTTTTAGTTTTTAAAATCATCTAATAATATAGTTGTTGAAAAGACAAATCAATATTAGTGCTTAAGTAAGCATGACCAAAACAGGACATTTAAAGGCTCCTGACGAAAAAGAACTTTAATGCCCAATTATCCCTCCTCTCATGAAGAAATAAACAATAATAAATATATTACTAATCCTTTGTGAACTTCCCCATTTTGATCTTATTTTTTATCACAGAATTTATTGCTTTCCATGCTAATCTAATTTACCATATGTGGCTGCATTCAGAGATGAAAACAGAAGGTTTATCTAAAAGAACAGGTGGTATTTTACGTTGGATTTTTATGGAGATATGTGAATATATTACCAGAAGTTATCCAGATATACACAACTGCAGAAATATCAGAATTTAAATGGGGAATTGTCTTATTTAAGAATACACTGATGTTTTTGGTCATTGCTTTAGTTTAATGCAATGATGTATAGGTAGACAATGTGAAGTTATACCTTAAAAATGTAACTGTTATGCTTGTCATCTCTTTGTTTAACTTTCTGATAAGATCTGGTAGAGGACAAGATAATCTTTTCTCCTGCAATCAAGCTGCCTGAAAGACAACACTAGGAGGAGTGATATAATTACTCTGGAAATGAAGGTGTAGTTTTAAAGCTTAGAAGTTAACTAAAATATAATGCCTTCCATCTGTTGGTATCAGAACGATGCACACTGAGGAAACAATATTCTACCACATCTAATGCAGATAAAGACATTATGCAAAATTAAATGAGATATGTTTATCATAGTGCATTAGCCCTCAAAAATAATTAAATTCACTTCAATGAAGACTGAAGCATATGTGAAACAAAAACCAAAAAAAGAGGAGGGGATATTCTTCTTTTCCTTAAGATTTACTGAACAACATATTGTAGCATTGTGGCTACCTCTCAGAAATGAAACCTATGTAAACAAACATATATCTTTGTGAAGGACTTTGGGTTAATTTGGGTTTTCTCCTTTTTTCCTTTTCATCATTTTCTGTCTTCTTTTTTTTTTCCTTTTGTTTGTTTGTTTTTAACTTGAGTTTTCTTAATACTCTGCACAGCTGATTCAGGAATCTGGAATAATGGCAGAGTATTTGAAATCAAAATATTTTCAAAATCTTAAAACTTGATTCACGGCTTCTTTATCACCATGATTTCAGTTTCCCTCATTGCATTTTAAGCTAGGGGAAACATCTGCTTAACCTAGAGGCCTATTTTAATCTATATTTTAGGAAACTGTTTTTGAAAAAAAATCCTAAAAGGCACCTCTTATGTCCTATAAAAGTTGGCAGAGATAAATTGCTTATGAATGTTAGTGGTCAGATTGATCTCCTTAAATTTAGACATAAACTTGTTATATAATTAAGACCTTCATCTCCCAGCTGAACTCTAAAAATCAGCTTCCTTCATTTATATAGCTGGAATACACTATAAAAAAAAATTTTGTTGGAAAAATATGAACTTTTTGAGATTCCCAACACAGTTCCTTTTAGAAAGCTTTAGGACACCTCTGGCTGCTAAAGTTAAAGGGAGTTAAAGGGATTTATCTGACCCATATTGAATGCCTTACTTCAGTTGAGGACAATAAAGATGTGTTATCTGAGCTTGCATCCTCTTTCTTTCCATCTTGGCACGTTCTGTATGACATGGGCACAGTTACTCAGCCACAATCAAAAGGCAGCAGCAATACTGACCCACAACAACTGCTGCTGCACAGGACCCATCCAACTCTACCATCGCTCTCTAACGAGCTATCCAAACACAAAACTATTAGGGAAGCAGTAGGCATTTAACCACTGAACTGCATTGTGCTACATTCACCCCGACCAAGTCAAGACTTCCATGAGATTTAGTTAAGATACGTCCTCTGAGGACAAGCTTGAGCACTTGTGTGATCATTTCATCCACTATACTCTAAGAATAAGCCTCTAAGGATTTTTTTCATAGAAAATATCAGTATGATTGTTATCTTACGCAATTAAGAAGGTTAAGGTTTGACATTGAATTTTCCAGCTTGCTTTCCTAAATATCAGTGCTGGTATTTAGGACTGTGTCTGAGTGACATTACAGAGTCCCCAGTTTTGTTTCTGATCTCATGCATTCTTATTTTTTATATCTTCTTTACCTTTACAAACAAGTAAATTTTTTATTTTTAAAACAAACAATGCCTTAGTTTTCCTGATCATCTATACACTGAAATTCATGACCCGTGTTTCTACAAATGACACTTATTAACAACAGATCCTGTGGATGATATTTGAAAAATTTACCTTTGTCCCAGCTCAAAAAAAACCCATACAGACGTAAAAAGTCCTTAACTTCTATCTGAAGGCATTTCGTCATTCATTACATACTGTGACATGGGCCTAAATTTTCTTTTCTTGCAGTGGTTTCTTAGTATTGTATTTACTAATACATTGCCATACTTTGATTTGGCACATCATTTTGTCTGGAAGGAAAAATATGATAACTCAGGATCGCATAAACATCCTTTTCTTCTGTTTTTACACCAAATCAGTCCATGGGATTTCAGTGTTTTACCTCAAAAGAGTTAATTAGGAGCTTCGGTAGAAACCGGAGGTTTTCGAAATGTTTCAGTTTGTATTTCAAGCATGGATTTCCGCTGCACTGTTCTCTTACAGGAACTGAAATTAAAGAATCTTGCAAGATTGTAGTAGTTAATCGCCATTTGTGAAGTTTATTTTCCAAGTTTTACTCATGATTTCATACAGGAATTTATAGATGCATTAGGCTTGCAGGGCTATATGCATTTCATTTGGGAAATAAGACAAAGTTTACCAAGTTTAATAGAATGTTTAATAATTAAGTTCTTGCTTAGTCATGTAGCTTTTTAAATTGGTATTTAAGAATTAAAAAAAAAAAACCTAATCTGCTAAATTGCATACCTTTTATAAAAGAAGTCCCCTATAAAGTCTCTAGGTTGCCTCTTCAGAAGGCATTAAATTTTTTATGCCAATATGCTAAATAGAATTTTTTTTTAAAACACATTATAAAGTGATATGTTTTTAAAAGTTCAGAGCCATCAGAAGCAGTCAGCAATGCTAATATATACTTCTTCTACCCATCTGTAGAGAGCTCTAATTTAAATCTTGTTGATTTATTCACTTTTAAAATAGTGCTAGGAAAAACTGCACTTAACATTCTTTCTGTTTTCATTAATTAACCACCTTTTTGCTAAGCTTTTTAGAGCTGGTGGAAGAGGAGTGATTTCTCCACAACACCCCCAAAGCTTTCTTTTCTTTCTTGCTTCTCTCAAACCAGTCCTCCACCCCCAAAGAATATTCCGACTATATCATTTTACTTTAAAAAGTATTGCAAAAAAGATAAAAAAGACATATACCCCAAACATTTCAAATTAAGGCCAACCTATTGAATCTATGCCAGGGAATAGAACATTTCCATTTGTTTCAACTATGAATGTTTATGAAAATATTTTTAATATAAAGCAAACTCTAAAGGCATCACTATTTCATGTATTATATCCTGATCAGAGTAAGAATTAAATCAGAAACTACAAATAAGTCCTTATCAGAGGCAGCATGTGTGATACTTAAAAAAATGATAAATTAGGTTTTGAGAAATACCACAGGAACCTAAATTACCATAAAGTTCATTTGGACAACAAATTCCTAGATAGATCACATTTTTAGCAGAGAAAAAGAATTGCAAGGAAGCAAATATTTTCTGTTAACTATGAAATAACTGTTTAGGTAAAAATATACCTATTAATATAAATCTTTATTATTTTTTAAATGTGTTGCAAAACCAAAGCTCTTTTTCCTTGAATGTTAACTATGTTCCACGCACCAATGCCAGAATATCTGTAGATATCTATTTAGGTAGACATCATAATAAAAAGCTAGCTGAAACCGTGGTGTGAAGTCTTAGGAAAAGAATTGCTTTTTAAGGACAATATGTTACAATTACCAAAATTAACTTCAGTATAACTGCTAGCAGCTAGCAGAGTCCAAATATCTGCTCTTCTCCCTATTCACTTGGCAGAGAATGATCATCCTGACACACTCTTTTTTTTTCAGATCATGTAACCTCATTTTGTAATTGCCTCATCCTAAAATGTTTAGCTGCAGCAATTTATAGTCCTTTGAGAAAAGAAACAGATTTGACAGTCAAGGAAATAAAACCTGAAAAATTATAAAGAATATGTGATAAAGGACCTTCCCTAAACTACTAACAGTAGCAGAAACATCAAAAAGTAATTAAAAAGAACTAATTGTTTGATATATATACTATCCATAAAACCCATGTAAAATCTGTTGAACATTATGATTTTTATAATAATAAATATAGTATGTTTCACAAAAAAAATCATAATTTCAAACTTGCCAGAACACTGATGCTCATATTAATTTTCATTGACATTTTCTTTGCAGTAAAAATGTTTATTATCTATAAAAACAGAGAACTGCAGTGCGGTAACATGAAACATGTCTAAAACTGACAAACAAAATAAAGTCAGCTCAGGGAGGATTTTGTTTTTCCTGTGAAGCTATTGTTACAGTACTTATACATTTGAAACAGAAATCCTAAACAAAGAAGATTAGTAAAGTTTCAAGTGTTAAGGACATTAATAACTTTAAAACTTAGAATTTCAAAGGAAATTAACTTTAGCTCCTTGCATAAATCTATTCTGCATTTAAACTGCTAACAAAAAAAAATTTAAAATTCCTTCAATTTTTCAGAGATGTTGGGAATTCTTTTAATGGAAATAAATAACTTACTCTCCGGAATAAGGGATATATATTATTTGCTGATATTTTATCCTTTATCTCAGTGGTTTTCTTTTCACTAGCTTACATTAATCCTTCTCCCTGTGGGTGATGTCCTTGTAGAAATGTAGGACAGTCTGTACACCTGAAACTAAGTAAATATTACACGAATGGAGTCATGTTATGGGGATTATTTATTGTCACCAAGGATCTTAGCCAAAGAAAATCTGCAAGAAATTGTTGGTAGCAATTTAAGTAGGAGTTTTACTTCGTCTTTTCTTGTTCCAGAACATTCTGAAAACAAATACTTTTAATATTTGTACTTATATGCATAAATAATAATGAATAAATAAATTCTGAAAGGGCTAAAAAGAGAAGAATGTCTAGTTATTCCTCAGTAATGGATTATAATGGAAATATTATGAATTTTAGAGTGTTCAATGAGTCTAGAAACTTACCTTGGATGCTTTGGCCTTAGTATATCCCTTTTCTCCTTTGTGATTAAAAGGTAAAATAAATGAATTTTTAAATTTGAAGCACAATCTTTGTAATCTTTGCAAAGACTATAATAACCAAAGCTGTTGTCCCCCATTATTTTGAAAGGGAAAAAATATGCACACTGCCCCACTGTTCAATTTTCAGAGTTATTAAGATATAAGGAAAAAGTTGAGATTGTCTTAATTGTGGACAAGAGTAACATATTTATACTAAGATGGAGGGGAGTGGGGAGGTTCTATTACTTTGATCTAGATAGAGCAAATTCTAGGGAGCAGATACAAGATAAAAATCTGTCTGTTGTTACTATGGGTGTAGGAAAATGCAGTTGGAGAAATAGACATGCATCTTTCATACTTGTATGTCTTCTGTGTGCTTCCTCAGTGAATCAGTCCCTCTCTAAATTTTTTTCAACTTCTCTGTGAATTTTGAACATGTTTTGAATCACAAATTCTCCCATGAAAGAATGAAGAAACTTTGGTGACTGTGGTACATCCCATGGAGTGTGAAGCGCATTCAGCTTTCTAGTATAATAAATATGAATCACACAAAGCCCATCCTCATAAAATAATTAAACTCCCAAGTTAAAAGGAGAAATACATCATTCCAGGAAACATGAAAATAATTTTAGAATAAAGGTTATTAAATAACCCAAAGCAAACAAACAGAAAATGACAACTCTCTCGGGGAACAAATCCTTCTCAGAAAAATAAATAGAAAAAAGGGGATTGTTTGTTGGTTTTCTGGGGTGGGTTTTTTTAATGTATGTGTGTTTGGTTATTGTTTGTGTTTGGTTATTTTTTTCCCAGAAGTCTCATTTCAGGAGGAGAATGATAAAGTGAGAAGCAGAAAATGTCCAAAAAACCTGACAAATTTAATCTTAAAACTTGTAGTTCTTAAAATCATTAACCGTATTGTACTGTACCACCTTTTCACCCCTCTTGTTCCATTCCCTTTCCTTCTTTGTTTCCTTCTTCTCTCTTCCTTCTTCCCCACAAATGAAAAGAGCTCACTAACTTGACATTGAGGGCTGCATTTGCCCACACAGAGACATATATTATCATCTGGTTTGTTCCAGGGCATCTTTCCAGGCTTTCAGTTGCCTGTCCAGAATAGCACACGCACAATGCCTTGATGCCTGGATTTAGAGTTGCTGGCTGTGTACGAATTATTTTGAGAAAAACTGTTGTCTTGGAAGGTACCAGATACAAATTTGGGGCATCCGAATGAAATACTTAGAGCCTAATTTAGGATGAGATGGGTTAGTCACTAGACTCTACTGAAGTACATTTCCATTGAATACAGTAGATGTTTAGACCATAGCTGGCCATGCGCACACCTTGAGGCCCTTTTAGATAGCTCAGTCTTTAACAAAATATGCAAAAAGGGTTGCAATCAAATTAATTTCGTCTGAATATTTGATTTATAACACTACCTACAGTCTTTTCTTTCCATGACAGAAGGGTTGGGAATTCAGCTTGCCAAATTTTACGAACTTGATTTAATTACATAAACATCTGAATTTATTTCCATTTGAGATACACTACTCTCTCTCTCATTACCTCCAACTACTAAATTAGAAGACCACAGGTCTCCCATAAGTCCTTCGTCATATCTGCCAGCTTTGTGCAGATGTCTTCACCATCCTGCGGTATCTCAAATGACATTAGATATCTATCTTTAGCAACTTAGTCAACCCTGAGCAACTTGATCAACCCTGAGGTTGATCAATATACATTTGAGCTAGTTATTGTAGGCTGTCTATGTAGCTAATGAAGAGAAATGAGTCACAGCTTATTTTCTTTAAATAATCTATAGTAGGATGAGATGATTGGCAATCTGTAAGATTGTCTTTGTTTCCATTTGCTGTAAAAAGAATATAAGATGACTAACACAGATGCAGAAATGTAAAATTTCATTAATTAGATTTATTGGCGTATTTGGTCTACATTTGGTTACAGAATCACAGAATCATTTACACTGGAAAAGACCTCTGAGGTCATGGAATCCAACCTTTGACTGAGCACTAGCTTGTCAGTTAGACCATGGCATTAAGTGCTATGTCCAGTCATTTCTTGAATGACTCCAGGGATGGTGACTCAACCCCCTCCCTGGGCAATCCTCTCCAGTGCTTAAGCACCCTTTACATGAAGAAATTTCTCCTGATGTCCAACTTGAATCTCCCTGACACAGCTTGGGGTTACGTCCTCTCATTATGTCACTAATTGTCTGGGGGAAAAGGTCAACTCCCACCTTACTACACCCTTCTTTCATGCAGTTCTAGAGAGCAATAAGGTCCTCCCTGAGTCTTTTTTTCTCCAGGCTGAGCAACCCCAGCTCCTTCAGCTGCTTTGCATGTGACTTTTTTCTAAACCCTTCACCAGCTCTGTTGCCCTTCTGTGGACACACTCCAGCCCCTCAATGTCTTTGTTGTAGTGAGGGACTCAGACTTGGAAACAGCACTCGAGGTGTGGCCTCATCAGTCCCGAGTACAGGGGGACAATCACTGCCCTGGTCCTGCTGGCCACAGTATTGCTGATACTGGCCAGGATGCCACTGGCCTTCTTGGCCACCTGGGCACACTATTGGTTCATGTTTAACTGGCTCTCAACCAGCACTCCCAGGCCCTTTTCCACTGAGAAGCTTTCCAGCCACTCTTCTTCCTGCCTGTAGGGTTGCATGGGATTGTAGTGACCAAAGGGCAGGAACCAGCTCTTAGCCATTTTGATCCTTATACTGCTAGACTTAGCCCATCAATCCAGCCTGTCCAGTTCCCTTTGCAGAGCCTTCCTACCCTCCAGCAGCTCAACTCTCCAACCCAGCTTGGTGTTGTACTGGAAATTAATGAGGGCCGACTTGATTCCCTTACTCAGATCATCAATAAAATATTAAACAGGACTGTGTTCAGCACTGAGGTCTGGGGAACCCCATTAGTGACTGGCCCCCAACTAGATGCAGTACCATTCACCACCCCTCTCTGTGCACAGCAATCCAGCAAAGAGAAAACCTGTCCAAGACATGGGTAACCACCTTTTCCAGGAGGAAGCCTTGGGAGATGGTGTCAAAGGCTTTGCTGAAATCCAGGTAGACAACATCCACACTTTTTACTCATCCATTACGCAGGTCACTGGGTCATAAAAGGAGATCAGGTTGATTAGGCAGGATCTGCCTTTCCTAAAGCCATGTTGCCTGTGTCTGATCCCTTGGCTGTCCTATGAGATAGCTTATGTTCTATATGACCACTGTGAAGGCTACAATCAAACATAAGCATAGTTTCTTTTAGTAACATCAGCTATGATTGCATAAAGGAGAAAATACATAAGACTGAATCATTGTTGCCAATATATGTTTCTTTTCTCATCTGTTTCAGTGGTCTACTTCTTTCTTCCTTGAAAATCAAACCCTGACAATATTAATATCTTTTCATTGATTTTGTTCTTATTCACTGAAACTGAAAATAGTACCTACTACAAAATATTCAGCATACAGATTATTTTCTCTTTATTAAATAGATGCTAACACTTCTGTGAAATTCAATATATTTGTAGTTTACATGATAATTCATCTGGTTTTAACCCATTTTTCAGTCATATGTATTTTTAAAAACTCAAAAGTTGAAACAATGAAAGTTTATTGCAATTTTAATCTTATACTTTCTTTCATGTCAAACTAGTCCTTATAAGGCAGCTTTATAAAAGGATTATGTCAATTTGTTAATTCTGCAGGCAGGAAAACAACAGGTTATTAGTCATCACCAGATTTTAGCGATTTTGCCTGGAAACACAGGTGTAATATAGAAATATGCCTGCAAGGTAGAATGATTTTCACTCGCAAAGGGAAAAGAATCTAGTCCATGATAATCCTGTCAATGCAAGGACTCAGGTGCCAAATTGTCCTGATTACCCAAAAGTTTCCAATCTACTTATTTTCTAATGCTGACTAACCTGTAGGGGGCTATCCATTTAAGTTGTTCTCCATTGAGCATGAAAATCTCCCAGGAACATAGCAATGGGCATGTGTTCATGCTTTGAGGTATTTGTTTTGGCTACACAAAAGCCTATCCCTTAGCTTTTCTGCAGTACAGGCTGCAGTGAATAACTCCTTAAAAAGTGCTCTGTGTATTAAAAAGGCAGAAGGCAGAGGTTTGCTGCCTCTATTTTTAATAATACAGAACTGGTGTGAATAATTATTCTTCACAAAATACAGGCCCTATTCGGTTGGATGGACAGCATAGAATTCCTTCAGTTTGTAGGATGTTTCTGAGTTACATTGCAACATCTTGTCCCCTATCCCTCACCCTCTTGATGCTGCTAGGTATGTAAGAATGACAGTGATCATGCAAACGGTATTGGGGCTTCACTCACAATAAAACCATTCTTATCGAGGTGGATGGCAGGGAGGAACAGACTTAGGATCTTGATTTCATTTGCCAGTTTCTGATTTATACTGTGAAAGGTAAACTTAATGTCTTTACATCTTTCAGGTAAATGACTGTGATCAATGGCCTTTAACTTATAACAAGTGTATAATATATTCAAGACTATTGTTGGCACTGCAGGTAGACAATCCAATCTTCAGGATGATGGTTATCAAAAGCTGAAAGCAAATTATGACTGTGTTTTCTGAGACAAAATGAGGAACTATCTTATTCTATCTGGTCATATTTGTTCTTGGCAATCTGATATATCTGGATTTCCAACTAAGAGAAGTTCAGACCTTTAAAAAAACTCAGACCAATATGTCAACTTCTACATATTGCTTTCGCTGTTCAAACAACAGATTCTTGTAAATATTTCCAAAGAAAAGATAGTCTACAATATTTCCAATAAGTCTGGTTTATTAAGCTTATTGATGGAGCATGAAAATCTGTCTTTTCATTTACTGCAAAAAGTTTTCATGTCTATGAAAGCACAACTGATTTGCACTGTGTATTAAACTGTTTTCTAGAGCTGAAAATCATAATTATGTATGCACCACACATCATATTAGTTTCAGTAAAATATTTTTTGTTGGGTTTGTGTTAGAATTATGCTAATTTTTGCTCAGAAAGATGAATGAGAGATAGAAAGATCTATATGCTTTAAATAAGTTTTATTTTAAATTACTTTTTTTTATATAAACTGCAGCAATCTGCTCAATAAATAGTCTGTGAAACATGAATTTAAGCAGGTCCTTCAGAAAAAATATGCATGTTAAAGAAAACTGTTCCTTATTCTGCCAGGGTATCAATGAATCAAGACCATTTTCCTAGGAATGTTATTTTCTTTAAAGAACACTTTGGCAACCATGCATGTACTATACTATACTATACTATACTATACTATACTATACTATACTATACTATACTATACTATATATCCATACTGGACCATACATCTCGATGGCAAGCTGAGGCCCTTAACCTAAGTACTGCACCTTTCTCAGCAGTCAGTGCAGCACAGAGGACCAGAATCCCTCTTCAAGACTCTGCAATGAGAGTGGTGACAGTTGGGCTGTGTGGATGAAGGATAATAACCGAAAACACATAGCACGGAGTGAACAGGGGAATGTGAGACACCTGATCAGTGGAAAGGAAGCTGGATGCTCCCAGGGCCATTGAGGAAAATGGTGAGATATTTATATGCATAGTGAGATACCATGGGAGGGGTCAGCTGAACAAGTTCCCCAAAAACACTTTACAGATCAAAGGGGTTATTTCCTATCGGGTTATAGAACTCATTATGGTATAAAAATAATGAGGGGCCTATATTGAAGAAAACTAGAAAGTTGATTTCTGGCAACACAGCAAAGCGCCTTCTCATTCTGCAGTTACTATACAGGTGTAGTTCCCATGAAATGGATGAGGAGGATGGTCTCCAGTCAGCCAGGCATCTCAGTCTGAACCAACAAAGAGGATGATGTCACTGGGGATGCCATCTGATGGGAGATGGAGGCACCCACCTGCTGGTCTAAACTGGTGTTTTGGACGATTTTCTGCTTGACACTTGATTGCCTCCTAGATCTCAAAGAGAGCCTGGCAAGGCTTGTGCAGTCTTTTGATTGTTCCAGTGGCTGCTCATCCATGCATACATCAATGCTACTATCATGGCAATCCTGCACATGACAAGTGTAATAGCAGGCTTCTGGTAACAAGAGGGAAGCAAAGGACAGGGAGCAGTAGGAATGGTTACTCCATCTGGAGGCCCAAGTGGTGGTCTTAGACCCTTCAGTGAGAGGGGAAATGCTGAGGCAGAAATGGATGCGCCAACATATCAACACTCAGCCAGGTGGCTGTATCCCAGACAGAGTTTAGTGTATTATGACTGTGGGAGCCTCTTTGAGGAAAGAGGACAGACTACAAGGAAAAGGATCCATCAGAAAAATGGGACAAAAAGCTGAAGCAGGTACATCAGGAAAGGGCTGCCATCATTCAAAAAGTAGCAAAGATATGGAGGGAGAGTAAAGAACTGTCTGGAGCTCTGCACAATGAGGAAGGTTTCTTCACTTTTCTTGTGAAAGTGGCATGTCTGGGTTATCTCAAATACCTGCACCAAAACTCATGCAGCATGGAAAATGAACAGGGGAAGCTAAAAATCTGTCCACAGCTGCAGAGCTGTGACCTCACTGGAATTGCAGAGGTGGTGGGGCAAATTGCATGGGTGGAGCCTTAGTGTCTGAATGCAAAGTTTTCAGGAAAGTAGGTGAAAAATATGAGGAGGAGGGCTTGAAGACAGTGCATCTTTATTGTTTGCAGTGCAGAAAAACTGGAAACGGGAATGATCTACTTGAGCAGTTGATTATGGATAAGGATAAGAGGGTAGACCAGAATGAGTCCTAATGAGTTGGGAATCTGTTTCAAAAAGCCTGATGAGGAAGAGGAAGTTAGATGGAGTCTTCTTTAAACATCTGGAAAAAATCTTCACAATTGCATTTCTCTTCCCTATCTGCTCAAAGGGCTGTGTACAAACAGTGTAAGAGATTTCTGGAATGTTTGGCAGATGATTGATGAGTCATATGGAACAATTGTTTCAGCTTTAAGTCACAAGTCATGAAATACTGGCGAAGGTGTGAAGGTCAAGAGCAGTTTCAACTGCAGTGACCTTGAGAATGGGGAGTTTAAAATCCTGAGAGAATGAAGGAAAATAGATAGTATGTAGCAAATTCAGAGGCCTGTTATGCCTGTAAATTATAATTACAGTAACCATGATAGAATGAATTTACTTTAAGAACAATATATTCTACTGATAATATAATCAAAACTAGTATGTTAGCATCTTATAATATTATGGTAGAGCCACATACAAGATTTTTATGTGTGTCAGCCATATGAACACCAAAACTGCAAAGATTTGCGTAGCTGCATTCACAATAAATGAGAAAACATGTCAACAGTGACCCAAGTAACAAAATTTGCAAGACAAAGAGAAAGAGTAAGAAAAGTGCAAGACAGTGAAATTAAGCAGAACATTTTGTTGAAAACAGAAGATAACTGTTAAAACCAGCAAGAAAATAAACAACTTTGGTAACACAAGGATATGGTGGACAGAATATTCCTAACACTTGGAAACTTTTGGATGTCATTTCTACTAACCCACAGCTATCTACACTGGAATTTCTCTGCACATGTGTAGATGTTTACATCCGATTTGTAAAAGGACACAGTGAAAAGAAGGCAGATGAATTCCACTTTTGAAGTGCTTACTTCTTCCAACTATCTATTAGGAAGCTTAGATGTCAGCATCACATCATATAAACTCACCTTAATTGAGTCTCAAAAGATACAGAAGGTTGGACAAGGAAAGAGACAAAGGACACTAGTGGGCTAATTATACGTGTTGAGTACAAGATAGGGATATTGTCCATTCCAATCCCAAAATAAAGCAGACCAAACCAAACCTAAAGAATGGACAGGATTTGTTTGCTGTGGTTACTTTGCAAGAAAAGTTCTATACCTATATGTGTAAAGTCTAAATCATGTGTTGTTCTATATCCAGTAGAGTAGGGTAAAGCTGTTGGTTAAGCTAAAGAGTTGGATCTAGAAGAACTAATGAAGCAAAGTTCCTGAAAAGAATGCTTGCCTTTGGGGGGAAACTGTAAACAAACATTCCAAATCTCTCAGAAAGCTCATTGGTATTCATCACACATTGTGCAAAATAAAAACAAATAGTGATTTGTACTGAAACAAGCCTTTCAGGCAGTAGGAGAAGAACAAGCAGAGAAACAAGTAGAAGTGTTGAAGTTAATTTCCTGACTAGAAAATTAAAAGTTTTGACTGGCATTCATTTTTCTGGCAACTCCTTACGTGCTTATCAGTTTTGGAGTAATTATTTAATAAGTGAATGAAGCAATTGATAACAAGTGATATCTGTATTGTTCATCACTAATTTAAATAATACCTTAATCTCATGCATATATATATATATATATATATATATGCACATTAGACTGCAGTTATTAAATGGTAACAAATGGAGACAATATACTAAGCAGATTGTTTCCTAATCTTTGTAGAGGTATCCTAAAAGTCACATTTGAGCACAACTATGAATTCAAAAGTCTTTATTACATACAGCAGGGAAGTCCACTTGATTTCATTTTGTTGAATGGTCTGAATGTTAGTCTTTCAAAGCGTGTAGTGGTGTCATTAATTCAGCACAGCTGAGGGGGTATCTGTGATCCAAGATTGATACTGAGTCCTCTTCAAGCAAGTCTGTCCTGTAGCCTACGCACTTGCTTGATACCATTTTGATTCACACACTGGAAGACTTGTGTGAAGGCACCCAGTTTCTAGAACATTGTTGCTATAAAAGTGTTTATTTTAAAAGTATTTGTACTGAGAACGGCATATATTTGCTGCTGACCTATAGAGGGTTCTAGACTGCCCCATAAGATGTGGCTCTACAGTATTGTCAAATACTGTCCTTTAGTAAAAATATTGTTTATCACTTTATCTCTTTAGTAGTTTGATTACTGCTTTATTCGGGATATTGAATGCTTTTTAAATGCTTCTATTCAGTGTTGGGGACCATCTCCATTTTCTTTATCTTCTTACAAACACTTCTGTTTAATCTCCTCATGTCCCTACCATTTAGCATTCTTTTGCATTTTTTGTTACTCTTGTGGTTTGGGGTTTGTTTGTTTTTTTTTGTTTCCAGAGGTGGCTTCATTAGTAAATCAACATGTTTGATCAGAGTTAAATTAATTTAGTCAATGAGACAAACAGTTATGCAAGGCTTATTTTGTGTTCTGCTAATGTCTCCTATGGAGTCCCTACACTGCAAGGGAGCTTACAGTGTAGGCAGAATTACCCTTCCAGAATTTCCCCACTTTAGTGCTGCTGAGAGGTTGGTCTGAAAAAGAAATAAAACTAAGAAGCAGCCTACAAGATTAGGTAGCTGGAAAGAAGATACACCGGATTATTATGTGGGACCATAGGAGGGCCTTTAACTTTCAAGGTCACATCATGCAAGTTAAGGTTGCCCTACCATTTTGCAGTTGCATCTTATTTTACCCTGCTATCAAAATTCAGTTTCTAAAAAAATTACTTCCTATGAATACATGTTATCTTGCTGATCATATTTCTTCATTACACTCTCACATCTCCTCCCAATATAAACACTATTGTTTTGTTTCTTTCTATTACTTTCTCTCTTCACAGAGCTCATTACACAAGTCATACCAGCAAAGTTTCTAAGGTTATCAAGCCACCTTCCCAATCAAAGTACTCGGTGCTACATCCACTATACCCAGTAGTTTGATTAATCAGAGAATAAATTTACAAGGTAGCTTTAAAGTACTGAGAAACATTATTGAATGTTTTGTCTCTTCTACCTGGATATCAGCATTATAAGCCTTCCCTTTAGCAAATTTCATTTTCACTTACATTGGGCCCATTTCAGTCCCACTTCATAGATTATGAGGTTTCTCCTTTTTACATAACCCTCTGCAATTTGCTTGACATTAAAATATGCAGCAAAGGGAATCTCATTGCGGAGGACATCAAGGTAATTCTGTGGGTAATGAAGATTTCAGTTATCTACAACATTAGCACTGTGGAAAGAGAAATGAAGATAAGATAGTGTGGAAAGCATGATGAATGAGAACCAGCTACAACTGCTTGTAAAGGATCAAGGGCAAAGGAAAAGAACACATCTAAATTTTTGTCCCCTCATCAAAACTTAGGGGAGGTTCCCAGTGTTGCTCAAATTGCTCCCATTACCTACTCTTCCCCTTGGCTATCCTACCATGGTGCTCCTCACTCCAGTACAACATGGCAAACACCCCGATTGTTTCCTCAAAGTGAAATCATGTAGGTCTCGAGTAGGAGTTAAGTATTTCTGTGCAGAACATTTTTTGGGGTTTTTTTGTTTGGTTTTTTTGTTGTTGTTTTTGGGGTTTTTTTTGTGTCTCTGCTTCAGCAGATACTATATAATCTAAGATTTATTTAAGATTTGGTTTTTTTTTTTTTTGAGTTACCTATATTCTCTGTATTATTTTGACCCAGATCACTGTGTTCAGGTCATGAATGACTAACTTCTCTGCTTCGTCTTCCTGTTCTGTTCTGGCCTTAGCCTTTCAATATGGCTTGTGCTGCATGGTAATGTTTTAGTTGTGGGAAGCCAGAAATAAACCATGGCTACTGCAAATGCTGTTTAGTGGAGTCTTACTTTATTGCTAGGAAGTCAATGACAAATAAAGAAAATCTTCTTTATTTGAGAAAACTGGAAACACTTGTGATTTCTTTATGGTTTATTATAAACTCTGACAATATAAAACTAGAGTTATTATTCTGGACAAAAACCTGCAGCTGCAATACCATAGATTATCCAGGAGTTAAAGGCACCATTTTGAATCATTCAGCTCTGACTGAACCTGTAAAACATCCTGGCTGAGTATCACAATTACTCTACAGCTATGCTACCTGGATCTTTTCACTGTTGGCCTGTTTGACCTAAGCATGTAACACTTCTGAGGCTGTTTTTTCTTTCAATCAACTGGAAAAAATGGAAAAAAAGCTATTGAACAGAGAGATGACACAACTTGGAAATTGAACATATTCAGTCATAAGAATGGCCAGGTAATTCAACTTCACTGATTTTGAAGGGAATCAATTGAAACAATTTGAAAGAGATGCTTCACTATAAATTGATCAAAGCTGGGATAAAGTGAAACCTAACCTCAGTGTCTTAGGAACCTTGGGATAAGGTTCTTCACCCAGAGGGTGGTTGGGCATTGAAATAGGCTCCCATGGAGGGAGTGGTCACAGCTGCAGCCTGACAGTGTTCAAGAAGCCTTTGGACAATGCTCTCAGGCACATGGTGTCATTCCTAGAGTATCCTGTGCAGGGCCAGGAGTTGGACTCATTTATCCTTGTGGATCCCTTCCAACACAGGATATTCCTATGATTCTATGAATTTCAAGAATAACTTGGAATAGGGAACAGTTATTATTGTATTTGGAAGAAAAAAAAACAGAAAAAAAAAGTGGAATTTATGAGAAGAAAGAATAGATATAAGAAAAACATTAAAAAATCACAGTAATAATGAATAACATTTGTGTGCACTTTGTTTTGCTTAGACTTTTCATAATCTGTCAGAATTCCTAGCTAAGTAAGAGTAAGGAACCTCTCCGTTACAACTGCTCAAATGGTCTCCAGCAAACATAATTTTCCTTTAAAAATACCAGATATATGACAATGAAATAAATGTGACAATGTTGATAACCTATATATTAGCTTTCACCTTTAGAATTATATGTGAAACAACATAATCCTGTAACACTGTAGAAAAACTGTGAGATGTACATAGCTCAAGAAGAAAGAATAATGATTGAAACATTCTGCTCAAATGTCTCTTCAGTCAAATCACTGTGTATTCAAAACTTTTTAAATGAAGAAGAAATGCAAGTAAAGAAGTGGAAAAAAAGGGAAAAAAATAAGGTGTCATAGAGGTAGGTGAAAATAGGTATCGTTCCTTGAAACTTCTGAGAGCAGAAAACATGCTAGGTCACACTGTGAGGATGTCACACTGTCACATTGATTTACAGAATCAAAGTGAAAGCAGTCTTTTGGACATTCTTTTACTGTGCAAGAGAACGAATAAGTGAGGGAACTTGTAATCTACAGTTCTGTTTAAGTAATATTTTAGGAGTCTGGGAGCCACTAAAAAGAAGCAGAAAAAGAAACTGAATAGCAATAGCTTCCATAAATATATAAAATAAATGTTCAGAGGACAAAATATAGTACAATTAAAAACATAGTAACAGGAGTGGCCATTTGCATGTTGCTCCTAAGATTCATCATACATGAGAATTTTTGTCCAGCATGAGGAGAGATCAGATTAAGAAGTTTATGCAAAATATGAAATAAACTTCTTCCTAGTGGTCCAGACTAGCAGGTACAATATTGCAGCACTACGTGGTGGAGGGGAGAGGAGGCATTCATCATTTACTGCTCAGTAATGAAGACAGCAAAATGAAGAACCCCTCAGGAAAACTCTTATAGTATGAATTGCTGTATTTCTTAAAGGAAAGGATGATGTGTAGCATTTATCTTTAGACAAGTATGAGCAGTACCCCAGTGGTCATTCTTAATGCCTGCCTGTAACAAGTGGCATTCACATACTGGTTCAGAAATAGTGGTCACCATTGTGTACAAGAAAAAATTCAGCAGTATTCATACATGGTGTTAGTTTAAGAATCAGCTCAGAGCAAATCTTAATGGATATCATATAGTGTCTTTAGGGAGGAGTAAAACAAGAAAAAATTGTTTGTTTGTTTGTTTCCTGAGTAAATGATTCAGGGACATTCTGAATCACATCCTAGCTGTCCTATCTTTCATGACTTTTTTTACTTTTACAGAGATTCACACTGTTATTATCTACCATGTCTCTGGCAAAATGTACCAGAGGCAAATCATGCAAGAAAAACGATTCACATATTTTAAGCTCCTATCATGTGATACGTTCAAATTCTTGCACTCTATGACATAACATACACTGACTTTGGGTTCAGTATCTATGTCAAATTCCTGATTTTGTAGGCGTGTATCCTGTATGCCTCAGACATCTATTATTTAAACTGAAGAATCCCTTTCAGTTCAATAGTACTCATCAAATTGTTGTTCTTGCTTCCCTTTTTTTTTGTTTGCTTGTTTCTTTGGGGTTGTTTTTTATTGTTTTTTTTTGGTTTTTTTTTTTTTTGTTTGCTTTGCTTTGGTTTTTTTCCTGAAGTGGCTGAAATGTTATCTAACCAACACAGAGGTGATGCATGTTGAATTATGGATTATTATTTGCAAAATAATTCTCTTTGTTTTGCTCACTTTCCAGTCCCTAATAATTTATAGTATTCTATTAACCTCTTTGGTTACAACGTCATAATCAACTGATATTGTAAAATAGCTGTGTAGTCAACATCTTTTCTTAGTTGCCAAGATTTTAAAATGGCAGTACATTTAAATGTATCCCAGATGATTAGCTCAGTTAGAGCATGCTGAGGTTGTGGGCTCAATCTCTGCCTGGGGGGAAATTCACTTAAGGGCTGGACTCAGTGATCCCTGTGGGTCCCCTCCTACTCAATATTCTGTGCTTCTGTGAAGTACACAGCAGAAACAATAGGCTAAAAAGAGGTATATTTTTCTGAGAATTTATCTGTAGCTTTCATAGCATTGCTTTTTTATTTTAGCATGTTGCAGAGCTTAAAGATAGTAGGAATATACAAGTTTTTTACAATTTTTTTTTAAAGTTAACTCCTAAACTATTATAAATTTAGGCTTCAAATTTTAATTTGCAATGTAACTGAGTTTTATCTTTAAACTGGATAATGAGCAAAATATCTCATCTACAAAAAGTCATATCTGTGGTTCACAGCTGTGATAATATTAGTTTCCCCAGGAACTGGTTAGATGGTGTGAAAATATTAAAATACCTTGCCATGTCTAATATAATGTAAAAAGAATAAAAAATAAGTTTATGAAATACAAAATGGAAGTGAGGTCCAATCTAATTTAAACATCTGTCGTGCATGAAAACTGCAGCCAGCTTTTGAAATTATATTGCTTTTAAAAATTTTCTTGATCTTCACTATCTAATCAATGGGCATATTTAAGAAAGTATCCTGGGGAGGATCATATTCACCTGACTGCCTTACTGAAATTTGTCAGAGCCTTTTTCCTTTTAGAGGTTTAAAAAAGTATCTACCCCTCTCTGCTGACAATATAGGCAATTTAAAGCAGAACTTATTTCTTAGTTTTAAGTGGTTGCTAACAATCTAAGTCATGGATCATCACTTACTCTTCCATGCCCCTTTAGCAGAGTGGAAATAGATATGGTGTCCCCAAAATTAAGATTAGTATGAGAATGAACTTTATCCTACTTAATTGGAACCTCCATGTTCATATTTGATTGTACTTATCTTAGCTAAAGTTTTTATTTTTTTCTTATAAAGACACAATTTTTTTCCACTGAGCCAAATTAACAAATACAGAGATCCAGATAAACAACAATTAAAGACTAGGTTTTAGGAGCTTACTACACGAGGAAAGAGATCATACTGCTATGCATATGTGAAAATGTGTTCCTATTCCCAAAGCTCCACTACTTAAAGAAATCTAGTCTCAACTAATTGATTAGTTTTAGAATTTATTTTATTTTTCTGTATACTTCCCTAAGAAATTGACCTATTTACATCAATTGGTGCTTAGGATATCTGGTACAGTAGGCAGACAAAATTTAGGGACAAGCTAGGTAGACCAGAATATTTATTTCTACTTTTAAAAAAACTTCTCACAAAATTGTGCATTCAACTATATTGAATACAGAAAAAAAAACCCCACGGTTAAGCACCATCTACCAAGCACTGAGGAACTCTTTTCTAGATAATACTACATTTCTTAAAGACTAAAATTTGTTTAGGAATTTTCTTTATGCATAACAAAATTGATAATCATATATGTGCCTCAATGTGTGCATTGTGTGCCTGTTTGTTTAGAATCACTCTTCTGGTTCACTAAAAGATTACCTTACTCATACAGCACATGGCTTTCACATGTGAAACCTGGTTTGTCCAGAGTCAAAGATTTGTCAAGTGTATTTTTTTGAGCAGGTATATAAAAGAATGATTATTTGCTGTGGTGCTTTTACTGCTCAGCTCCACTTCTTTCCCATGTGATTTGTACTTCATGACATAGCATGTGCTCCACTGACCTTTTCAGAAAACATTAGAAAATTGGTTGCGAGGCTATTACATTCACAGATTTATCTTGACTATGTCCTATGTTATAGTTCCTGCGTGTAACAAGCACCTAAATGAATTGCAATCTCTCTTTACTTGTTTCTCTTAAACACTACAAATAAATAGGGAGTAAGATTATATTCCTTCCAAAAGAACCTTTGTTACCTCTCTCTAAGTATCAATACGTTCATGTTTACCTTCCAGATGACATTTTAGATGAGAGCTGGGCATCTGTAATTTTCCTAGATGTAGTCCAGCTTACAATAGAAGACCTTTATGGCCACATAGGATATAAATGATAGGGGAATGCATTGCGTAAGTCCTACTGAGAATTTGGGAAAGTACAAAGACTATGATTAGTTATGACTACCAACTGAGGTAAGGGGCAAGAAGATGATAAAAAAACCCTACCTAAGAAAACCCCAAAACCAAACCAAACAAACAAACTAAAACAACCAAAAAAAAAACCCCCAAAACCAAATGCCTGCTCTCTAAGAGGTTCTGAATACAAAAGAAAAGTTTACTTAATTTATTCATGCATCAGTGTGAATATAATAGCAGCTATGAGGGGAAAATTTAAAAACAAAACCAAAAGGCTAAAGGAAATTATAATCACAGATTTAACTGGACTTCTGGTAATGATGCTATACACAGACAAAACAGTTTGGAGAAAAACATGCACTGCAAAATTAAGAAAAACCTATACAAACTTAAAGCCCCTCTGAAAGTTTAACAAGTCTTCCTGCTGATGTTGTCCCAAGCCCAGGCATTGAACATCCTTCAGTGCAAACTGCATTATGAAACAGCATCCTTTGTGCAATCTTAGGCTTTGTTTCTTTAAAGAAAACCTCAAAGTGAAATTCAGCCTTTACTGTATTTGACTCTTCACTGCCAACAGTTACAATGAATCTACCCATGGCCCTTAATGTGGATTTAAATAGTGAAAGAAAATAAGCATTGTTTTTATATACTTATCTGATATCCAGAAGAAATTAGATATGAAAAATGTTATATTCAAACCTAAACCAAAATATTAAACATGTGCATCATTGGCATAATATAAATTTTCTTCGAATGTTGTTGAAGTCAGAAAAAGTTTTACCATTAATAAAAACAATAGTTTACATAACTATTACCATTAATAGTTACGTAAACTGTTCCCAGATTATTAATTTTTTCTTGTTATTTAATGGGAGAGTTGAATGCCATATGAAAACTGTCAATGGTTTATCCACACATAATAGAATGATCTTATACAGGAAATTAAATTGAATTAATTAAATCTGTGGTATTATTGACAAAGATTTTTGTTTTCTGCAGCAACCACAATAAAATTATGGAACTTGTCATAAATAGGTAGCGAATTCTGTGGCTCTTCTTGGCAATAGTCAGCAAACTAAAAATAAAAAGTGCAAATATTGCTCCCAGTTACAGCTATGGCTTCTTGTGTATGTTAGTAAAAATGTCATGATATCCCAAGATCTTTTCTCCATGTCTTCAGCAGTCAGTTTATTGAAGACAGAAAGACTATGTCAGTTCACAGGTTAGGATGCTTACTCAATCTGAAAAGACATTATAACAAAACAAACACAGAAAACCCAGGTTCTTATCAATATTGCTTTTCATTGATCCCAAATAATAAACAGATAAGCACTTACATATTTGAACAAGGCAAATTTCTGCAAGTCTGTGTCATTGATTAAATTGTCATTTCATTCCTGTGAGTAGCTAAGAAGAAAAAACGGGAATATTTATTTTGCTAAAGTGTTCTTAGATAATTTTTCTCTCCAAAGTCAGCAAAAGGAAAGATATCCATATAAAAACCTTAAGAAAAACAAATCTCATAAACCAAGGTAAAATAAAAGTGTTAAAGCTTTTTTCTTCATGTACTCAATAGTTCATGAATGATATACCTCATATTTGTAGTGTTATTTTTTGTTCTTTATCCATATTTTTAAAAATGCATTTTGTGTGCCACTGCAATAGAGACGTGTACATTAGTAATAATATAATTTTGATCAGGTATTGTATGATAAACCACCCTGGAATCTGGGATATATAGAAAAGAAAATAATTTAAAATTATCATTGATGAATTTTTTAATGTATGCACAAGTTTGTTCCTTACAATACTTTTTTATCCATATCAATTCCTCCTTTCTCTGCTATCTTTGAGTTTTTTCTTCTGGTTTAGAAGGCTACTAAGGATTACAAGGATTCATATTACCTGTATCATGTCTTAGCCTCAGCCTATCTTTCTTCACAAACATCTGTTCAAATTCATGCCTTTCAAGCTTTCAGAGAAGAAAAGGCAATACAGAGTTAACATTACAAAGACTGTCATAAAATTCTCAGTTTCAAGCATGACCCATTGTCCTAGGTTGCAATATAGATGTATTTAAGTATTCTATTACCACCAGCTGGGGGCCGTTAGCTGTTATCACCTGCTAATGACCCACCCCGGATGACAGACAATGGGCCATCAGGGACCCACTGCATGACTCATGGACTTATCTCGCCCTACTGTGACATGCTCTGCCCAGGAGGGAGGAGCCAAGCATCCCCACCTGGATATAACCTGGCCGTGGAATTGCTTGAGCTTGCCCCTGTCTACTGTGTTCCCAGAGGACAAGAGCTACCATTACACCTTCAGTCTAGGAGACTAGACCTTCACAGGATCACCGCTTCAACTGAATTACTTCAGTTGGACTGCTACCACCACCCTAACCGGGTGTCAGGTTGTATCTGACTTTGTCAGTGCTTTTCCTTGTATTATTTCACTTATTGGTAATTTTTCCTATTAATTTTGACCTGTGATCTCCCACTGGTTTGTTTTCAAACCAATACATCCATTTTGCTTATATACAATCATGGCACTTCAAATAATTTCCAGGCAAACACCATTTGGAGAGTCGAATTGAGACACAATATGATGGCGATAACTGTTCTCACAATTTACAGCTGGCTGTTGTTTCAAAATGTTCAGATTTATTTTCTGAATGTTCATTTTGACCAGGATGTGAATATCTGCATCTTATGGTGTTGCACAGAACACTGTGAAATTATAAAACACAGGTGTGTCATGTAGGCTCCTCAAGGACTGAGTGGACTATTAGAGCAACTCTATGTTTCAGGTTTCTCAGATTGAAATCGTTACTAGACAAAAACATTTCAGAGTTCTGTTCTAGCTTCACAGTTAGTACCTTCACCTCAATATTTAAAAAATGTCATGTGTTTTCTGAGTTCAGAATGTCATGTGTTTTCTGAGTTCAGAATGTCATGTGTTTTCTGAATGGATCTGAGATCAATTTTCTGTACAGGTATGACATATATTCATCATGCTTCTGGTGAGCTGAGGCTGATTTACCTGAATCTTTCGATTTTCATGTTTATGGCTGTTATCACTGGTCTCTGATTCATCAGCAGTCATAAAGTAGATATGTGAAACTTGACAACATTTTTGACCTTAATTGAAAATAATTTTACCACTGAGTAGAATGAAATTCCTTTATTACATATGTCTTTGGAGCCATCTAATATAAGTCTTTCTTCCTACCCCTCTCTGTCTCTCTGGTAACAGAATAATTCCGAGAAAAAAGTGTATTTCTTCCCAAGTAACCACATTCCTTAAAAGTTTAGAAATAAAATCTTCAAGTGCATGTGCAAGCAGGAAAAGCTTAATGAAAAAGCTATCGTCTTTAATAACATTTTTGCTTTCTTCTACAGCAAGATGAAGGGCAGATGTCATAAATCTAGCCTTGGAGAAAATAATTAAGAATGGATCTTTCATTGCCACATTGCATCTAGTTTGTGCGTTCTGTTCTAGTGAACAGACTGACATTTCCTGACATCACAACAACTTTTCATTGACTTAACATTACACTTTCATCACCTCTGCTCTAATAGCATCAGAAAGGCCACAACATTGCCAAAATCCAGTTTTGCAAGTATATCACAGTATTTGGAATTAACATGACCAGATCTAAATGTTTAAACAGAATGCTTCATGATTAAATACCACTTTATGCATGTTTTCATTAAACAGGTGAATGCATTAAAAAAAGAAAACAAACCGGGAAACCCAACCAACCAAAAACCAAATGATGTCATGTATACTATCCAACTCTCTTTTTTTCTCTTTTGCAAATAACAACATGGTTAATTACCCAAACTTCTCAGCAGTTTAAATGCTTTCTGCTCACATAAGGACCAGACCTAAATACAGACAAGAATTTTTATCCTGTAATTGTTAGGTTGATTGTAGACTACTGCAGCATAGTGTACAAAATTCTCCCCCCTGCCAGATGTTAATCTGAAGCTTGTTAATTTTTCTCTTTTGTTATCTAGACCACTGGAGAGTCCCCAGGATACCATGTTACTTGATAACTCCCAATATAATGTCAAAGATCATAACAGATGACCTACAGCAACTCTACAAAGAGCCTTGCTGAACATACAAAAGTCAACTAATGAAAAAAATGTCTACATGCACTGACTTTGGAGTGGGGCCCTCTTCCTATCTATCTATGACTGCAGCTGGATATTCTTTCTCCTTTTCAAAATTCAAGAAATGTCTGTGAAAACCAGGCATGAGTTAATACTGACTAAATAACCAGGCTCCACAAGCAGTAAAACAAATGAAGTCTGCTCTCCAAGAACATAATCTTTGGTAGTTGAGTTCCCTGCTGTCCTTTGAGGTATAAAGATACCATATTTCCTTTTGTGAACTACAGTGTCAAATATATGGAGTTCATTACGTAGTCTCTTTTCAGCTGGGTAGTCTTTTGTCAGCCATGAAAGAAGAAAAGTGATCCTAACTTCTCGGCTACCTTGCAAAATTATGTAAAATTGATTGTTAAGAATTTCCATTTCTCTAAGAAATCTACTTAAAATATGTGGTTAGTAGAGGACTTATTAAAAAAACACCCAACATGACATATAAAGAGCATTAACCTATATCACATTACACCTATATCTCCAGTTCCTGTTGGTAATGAACAAGTTAACATATAAAACCTTTTTATCACTGAAGGGTGAAAGCAATTACAGTCAGTTTTAACAGTGAAATTCTGTAATATGTTAAATATTTTGACTGAGGTTGTAGAGAGCTATTGAAGAAATATGAAGTGATTCTATATCAGCATTTCTTATTCAAATCTGGTACAAAGTAGCATTTGGCTTCAGATTGCATAAGAGAAATTACCACAGACAGGAACATAATTTTTTTTTCCCTTCTTTAGCCCTGGTGAATGTTAAGGTCTATTTCTACTCCACTGCAAAATCTTCAAAATTTAAATTATATTATTTTTAGGATTTTTGTATTTGATGTGTTCTCAAGTGAACAAACCCCCCCAAATACTCTACGAAAAGGTTGCTAGTGCAAAGAGTAGCATTAAATGTGTGGCAGCCCACAAATTCCTATCTGTAACCACTTCACATTCAGTTACAAAGCACTATGTTAGTCCACCCCTGCCTTTCCTTAAGTTTTTGTTCATTTGTTTGGGTTTTTTTGTTGGAATTTCGGTGTTGTTTTGGTGGTTAAAATTTTTAATTGCTCCTGTGTTTTCTCAGACACTAATATAGTTAAGCATTTTTAAAAACAATAAATTATTTCTGTTCCTTTATTTATAAATATATTAAGGGAGTTTTAATAATTAATTTTGGAGGAAGGGAAGAAGAGAGGAAGCAGCAAAAGATGAGGGAGATTGTCGTCTGTCATGTTTAAAAAATAAAGCAGAGGTTTAATTCAAAATAAATGCTGTCAAATTAATGAAATAATGAAATTATTAATATTGAACATTAAAACATTAACTGCATTGATCTGTGAGCTTTCATTTGCAGGCATCTGGGAGATTTTGTAAAACATACAGAGAAAATCTGCTATCATGTTTAAGATTTCATGAACTAGTTAACAGAGAGCTTATGTATTCTAAGACAAATTAAGTAAACATAACATGTTGTTTATGTCAGTCCTTACTTGTAGGTGTCGAATGGAAAAAAAAAATCCAGTTGCTAGATGTTGTTTGGTACCTCTCAAGCCTTGTAAGATTTAATGATTTTTGGGGGAGCAAAAAAGTGCAAATGCTTTCCTCTGGAATGACACAGAGAACATGATCAGCATGTGGGGAGCATCACTTCAGAAATGTAGTAAGCACAAATATGAGGGCAGGAGAAAAATATGAGCCAAAAAGAATAAACAGGAAACTGAAGGTAAGGTTCAGTATTAATGAAAAGTAATTATTTAAAAAATGTAAATTATGTAATTCTATCTCATACAAAGCTAACTTGGATAGATACACACACACATATATATATGAATATACTATGCATATTCACTGTGATATTTAGGTGGTGATATTTTGAAAAAATAAGAAAATAAAAATTGAGAGAAACTTGGAGCATTTTCATATTTATATGGCTGATTTCCCAGTATGATTTTTTTACTTGCTTTACATGCAGTTGTTCACTTTTTTAAAAAATGCTTTCTTTACTTGGTTAAAGTAAATACAATTGGGGGGGTTGTTTTTTTATTTGCTTGTTTTTCTTTTAGACTATACTATCATCAAGGAAGAACTGTGCTTTAAATATTTTGTTCTGCAGCAAAAATTGTAGCAGAAAAAATGTAAGAAATCACTCCCCATTTCATATTATCTGAATAGTGAAGAGCGTAATTTTTGTTCTAGTGTTTAACTCAGACAACAAGAGTTTTATATATCATTGTTTAAATAGATCATACAGTCTGAAGATTTTTAATTCCTGTGCTTTTCCATCTTCTAGTTTTACAGCTATTTAACTATGAATAAGGCTGACTTGAACAATCATTTTTCCATTAGAAAATTGAGGAATAGTCATATTGAATTAAAGCAAAACCTGTTTGATTTTTACTCTTTGCTGAGAGCAGATGTTACTGAACTTATAAGAGGGAGAAAGAAAGAAAATTTTCATTACAAATTGTGGTATAATTTTATTGCCACAAAAGGTCTTTGTTTTCTTACATTTAACATTTCAAGTTGTTTCATGCTTTGTGCATGATTGATTGAATGTAGTAATTTCATTAATTTCTTCTGTTTGTGTAAATTTTCTATCTTGTCTTCTTATAAAATTTAATTAAATAGGATTGTAATTTATGGGGTAAAAAGGAGCAATCAACAATCCATTTGAATTTTACCTTTCTGAACCCTGCTTTAGTCTCATCGATTAATATTTCTCCAGCTTCTCAAACAATGACAAACAAAAGCAAGGAAAGGTAAAGGAACCATAACTTCTTATACTTGAAGACGTGATCCATGTATGCTTCTACATCACAATAGCTGTCAGGAAAAACTATCACAGTTGACATGCTATTAGTCTAAACAGATATGGTTCCTTGTTTCCCTATGAAATCAAAAAGTATTTTCTCATATGAGAACTGTTAATCATTAAATAATCATTAAATAATGTACATTATCATGACAAGCTGTTACAAAATGGTTATGGCATTATGCATTAATTTTTGACAGCTCTGCAGTCCTCAGTCTCTTTTAAAGGAGCAGGTAAACATAAACTACATTTTAAAAAAAAAAAGTAGGACATAATAGCCCAAGAATGATTTAAAAAAAACAGGTAAGAGGCTTTTTCATCATCAGTATTTCCTTAAAAACCCTGTCAAAGCAAAACATGAAAAAGTGAAAGTATGTTTCCAGTTTATGTTGAGAATCAGCTGCATTAGGAGCCCTGTGCATTTTTACGAAGTGTAGGAAGATTGGCTTATGCAGGGAAGCAGCATGATCTAGTCTTTGCAAAGCTGAGCTTTAAGCTACCTTAGTGCATGTATCCAAACCACTTTTTGATGTTGCTTACCTACATTGCAGGCATTGGACCAAGTTTAGGATTGTCCTTTTCTTACTACTCCGTAATTCATTTCAGAAAAGAGAAGGTGATAAAATTTGCCACATAGGTATTGTTTTCACTTCTTCAGCTGACATTAAGCAATATATAGTACACATAAGAAATAAATAACTGTCTTAGAACCTCATTTGTAGTACAGGATTTAAATCTCAGGTTTCGGTTTCTATATACAGATATAAAGCCATACGATAAAAACAAAAAACAGAAAATCAAACAAGAACAAAACCAGACATACACAGATGAGACTGACATGGCTGATGACACAGATGGCCAAGGACCATATCCCCAGGCTGACACTGTTATGGATTGCAAAATCCATGCTATTCCTCTCTTAAATGATTCCTGCGTTTTTTGGATAGCCCATCAATTTGTGTATCTGACACGGTTTCATGATCTCCATTGTTGTTTGTCAACTCTGTGTCTCCATATGCTTTGTTTATTGCCTCCTGCTTTTCTGTGTCATGCCATTTTCACATGGTCCTCAATCAAAGGATCTTACTGACATCGTGCTCACACTCCACACACTCTTACAAACTGACCTAACTGACCAAGTTTGTTTCTTGGTATTGTCTCTGTTATCAGGTTTCTGCCTCCCCCTTTATGTTAGCATCCCATTTTGACAAGGTCTTTAATAAGATAAGCTGAAAGAAACATGTGATCTTTCGTCATACGCGGTCTAACAAAAAAACACCTTTAGAAAAAATATTACTTTATACATATATTCTGTCTCACTTTTTATGTATTATATCTTTACTGAGAGTGATGGATTTGTCTGGTAAAGACACAATTTCACTGACTGCCAGAAAGATATGTACTCTACAACCACAAGCAAAACTTTGGTTGGTTAAACATCAACATGATGCCACTGGTGCAATTTCCATTGGACTTCACGCATTGGCAAAATTCTCTTACAATTTTTTTTTTTTTTTTGCGTATCACAATTCTCATGATATTTCATGTGCAGATGAAAGTGCAATTTCCCTAATATTTCAAAGGGTTCCTCATTGTTTTTCTTTGAGTTATTTCAGGTGACCAGAATAATTAATAAATTCTGCTGAACCCACCATGCAAGCTTACAAGGTAAATGATCAAGCACATCCGAAACACCAAGGCAATGTGTCACTGGAGTTTGGCTCAGGATAAAAGTCTGAGCAGCTCCAGAATTAGAATTGACTGCTCTTCTGTCTGGGTATCAGAGTCCTCAACTAACATTTATGCAATCCCAATGTATTTATGAAGAGGAGGTTCATGACCCTAAGCATTATCTATTTTATTTTAAACACCAATGCACATCAATACTATGAATTATTCAGGATATACTGAATTTCAATGTGTGACTTAGGTCAGGCTCCAAGATCATCATGTTTAAAATTCAGACAGAAGCAGTGCTTGAGGGGATTGTAAGAGGAAGGGATAACCTCTGGATTAATGAATGTATTACTAAGGATTTTATCATCATCCTTTTTTTGTACATTCTGATCACAAGAATATGATACATACTGAAGTTAAAGAGGCTCAAATCCAAGGTTTTTCATGCCTTAAGAAAAATTCGGAAGTTATATCTTCTGTGGTCTATCTTCATGCTCTTCGGGTGATCAGTCCTTCTGTCTTCCTTTGAACTTAATAAAATTAGCAGTGACATGTAGATTAATATGGCTTAAGTTCCCTCATACTCCCACAGCTGCTAGTTAGAAGGACATTTAGAGATTTATAATCAGGAAGAAAAATTACTTATGGATTCTATTTGTTAAAAATTTATATTTTTATAATTATATAATTGTAACACCCACCATCAAACTCAATAGACTTAATATCCTTTTAAACCCCTAGCAAACGTGGCAACTAGTTAAATTTATTTATGGTAACTTAGTCCATACTTGATAATTTTCTCACTCCTTTTATTTTTTAATCTTTTTTTACAAGAGTGTTAATTGTCTTGGATTTTAAAAATATAACAGGAATGCATGCTTGGATGATAGGCTTATTAAAATATTCTTGAAGTGCATCTTTGCTTTACACTGTCATTAAAACTTAACTGTCATTCAAACATAAGCTTTCTTTCCATCACAAACTTAAAAAGCAAATAAAACAGAAATTTTATCCTGCATTTAGTACAGATTTATATTTAGATAGCCGTCTAATAAATCACAATCTCCTCTAGAACAATGTTTTCTAAATTGTCAGGCCTCTTTCAGACTTCTTTTCACATGATTGCTATATTTCTGCTATTGTGGAAATATTATTTTAGACCTCAATGGATTTTCTAGTTACAGCCTGAAGAAAACGTGATAGATAATTACACTGCTTAAGAAACTTAAACTCTGAGACTAGTCTCCCTATCAAGGGAGAGAGAACTATAACATCCTGAGGACTACTTCTGCACTGCACTGTGAACTACTAAGGGTGCATGACTCAAATATTTCACCTTCATGTAAAGTGAGCTCATGGAAATGTTTTTCACTTCCTTCCCCAAAGGCTCTGAGGAGAAAAAAAAAAATCTACATTCCACACTGTGAAGAATCAGGGGCCCAAAACTTGATTTATGCCTCAGTACACATACTTGAACATGGTCTAGATTATATTAGGAGACTTCAGAAGGGAACTACATAGAACAAGATCCTTTGACACAACTTTGTGTGGGAGGGTGAGTTGTCCAGATTATGTGTCATTGATACGGCGCACATCTTCTAAGCTTGGATTTTAAAGCACTGATTGAAGATGGGGAAATGTTCTGTGAGGACCAAAAGACACATATTTTACCCTCAAAATAAGCAGAGAAGGAGGGAGAGGGAGAGTCCAGAGTAAGAATATTGTCAGAAAAGTATTTGCCCATCAGTGGTAGATCATTATGTTTAATTTTCCATGAGAAAGACTGTGGTTTCATACCCAGAGAATATTCACTCTGGACCTGTTAATATCTTGTCATGGAGCAGAATACTTGCTTTCAGTCATCCAGTAATTTTCCTTTAAATTGTATTCCAAAATCCAACAAAACTTTATCACTATCAATGATAAAATGTTTAACAATGATAGTCTCACTATGAGCATTCCTAAGAGAGAACCTAAAATTCCTGAGTAAAAAATTTTTCTGATTTTTCTCATAGTCCTGATAGATATATATTGTAGCACTTGCAATTTATTTCACCTTCTTTGTAACTTTAATCTTTTACTAAATGTTTTATTACATTCCATTATTTTATATCTGATTTTTTTTTTCTGTCAGATAAAGACAGGGATAATAACACTGCTTTAGAATAATATCCTATTGCCATATAAAAAATGTCATGTAGCTACACGTCCACTTAAGCTAAAAGTGATTCTTTGATAAACTGTAAAAACAAGCCAAGTGTGAATATACAGATAAGATATAATGTGCATATATTTGTTGTTGCTGTATTTAACTAAAATGACTCATGTCTGGGAATATCATCTGTTTGATGATGATGAATGATAAGCTCAATGGCACGTAGAATATACCTCAAATTAACAAGACCCATTGAATTCCCTCCTACATTTTTAAAAACTCATCCAAAGCTTGTTGAATCATTTCCCAATTTTAAACAAAACACTGTTCCTTAAGGGCAATTCCTTTCATTTTTTATGAGAATTTTTTGATAGGATCTGATTTATATAGAGGTTGCATTTTTCTAGATCTGGCATGCACTGGTTGAAACCAAGAATTGGAATAATTCAGAGTTTAAAAAATGTTTGGGGGGGGGGTCAGTTGGTTTACTCAGTTACATATCACAATGGAAATAAAAAATGAGAAAATTTATTTTCTTTCAGCTTCCAGGATTCCACACAATGCTTTGTGATTGTTATTGCTTGTTATAATGCTCTTTGTACTTGAAAACTCTTGGAATTTTGTGAAGAAAACTCTTGGAATTTTGTGAACTTTACCTCCTCAGTTTCTACTGACAAAATCCTTCCCATCTTGTAAATACTGACCATGTTTTAATTTTTATTAAAATGCAAGTTTTTACAAAAGTGTAGTACTCAGACTTAGAAATAATGAAAAAAAAAAGAAAAAATAAATAAGCGTCTATAAAAATAAATTATTATATAATAATAAATAAGCTTGTGTATATATATATATAACTATATCTATATAAAACACTATTATTTAGGCAGATAAGTAGAACCTGTGACTGGTGAACAGATGAAGCTCCTGCTGTTCCAAGGCGAGAACAGCTGAAAATGCTGACAGAAAAGAGGGGAAAAAACCCAAAAAGCACTAGGCAGATATTCTTTGTCTTCCCTGTAAAGTTTTAGGATTATTTAAAGTCAACAAAAACATATTTTTGCAAGATTTATATGTAGTTGTGAAAGATATGTTATTCACAGAGCATAAATACAGAAAAACTGTTAATCATTAGTTACAGTTCTGATCAGTAACAATGTCAGAATAAAATATGAACCAGGCTTCTGAGGAAGAAAGATGCCTGCAGGTAATTGAGAATTTCTTTTATTGAGGATTTTAAATCTCAGAAATTAGATAAAGATATTATACTATGATTGTGCAATTACAGGAGAAGACTTGGTGTCACAGGAGGACTCTCACGAGACTTTTTGATTTAGGGAATATATGCTGTCTTTAAAAAATTAATCTTTATGCCAGATGCTAAATACTATTTTTTGTCTATATACCCAAAGGTAAGGAGAGAAATGGCAAATAGGTAAATTATAGACGGGGAAAAAAATCAACAACAATAAAAACAACAACCACCACCAAAAAAACCCTTCCAGCCCACCCAACACCTCCCCCACAAACAAACCAACAAACAAAGAAAACTAAACCAAAATGAACAATTCACAAAGCAAAGCTCTGGGATTCCATTGTCATACTGTTAACCTGTTATAATTTCTAATATCATAATTTTGAAAGTGNATATCACAATGGAAATAAAAAATGAGAAAATTTATTTTCTTTCAGCTTCCAGGATTCCACACAATGCTTTGTGATTGTTATTGCTTGTTATAATGCTCTTTGTACTTGAAAACTCTTGGAATTTTGTGAAGAAAACTCTTGGAATTTTGTGAACTTTACCTCCTCAGTTTCTACTGACAAAATCCTTCCCATCTTGTAAATACTGACCATGTTTTAATTTATATTAAAATGCAAGTTTTTACAAAAGTGTAGTACTCAGACTTAGAAATAATGAAAAAAAAAAGAAAAAATAAATAAGCGTCTATAAAAATAAATTATTATATAATAATAAATAAGCTTGTGTATATATATATATAACTATATCTATATAAAACACTATTATTTAGGCAGATAAGTAGAACCTGTGACTGGTGAACAGATGAAGCTCCTGCTGTTCCAAGGCGAGAACAGCTGAAAATGCTGACAGAAAAGAGGGGAAAANAGTTCTGATCAGTAACAATGTCAGAATAAAATATGAACCAGGCTTCTGAGGAAGAAAGATGCCTGCAGGTAATTGAGAATTTCTTTTATTGAGGATTTTAAATCTCAGAAATTAGATAAAGATATTATACTATGATTGTGCAATTACAGGAGAAGACTTGGTGTCACAGGAGGACTCTCACGAGACTTTTTGATTTAGGGAATATATGCTGTCTTTAAAAAATTAATCTTTATGCCAGATGCTAAATACTATTTTTTGTCTATATACCCAAAGGTAAGGAGAGAAATGGCAAATAGGTAAATGATAGACGGGGAAAAAAATCAACAACAATAAAAACAACCACCACCAAAAAAACCCTTCCAGCCCACCCAACACCTCCCCCACAAACAAACCAACAAACAAAGAAAGCTAAACCAAAATGAACAATTCACAAAGCAAAGCTCTGGGATTCCATTGTCATACTGTTAACCTGTTATAATTTCTAATATCATAATTTTGAAAGTGTTATACAAACATGTGATTAATGAATACCATATAACATTGACACAGTAGGTAATCCAGTTTGTGGCTATTGGCTCGTGACAGAAATCTCAAGGACTGGCTCACTAACTAAAGTTAAAATAATAGTACACTCACCTGAGTTACAGATGGTAGGAGCAGAAGCCCTTTGAGCCAGCATAATTAATTTTAGTAGTTTAAACTTTAGTAACAACGGGTTTAGGTGGATTATATTATAATAGATGAAAAACTAGTAAGGTTCACATTAAACATGCCCCATGATACTTTGTGCTTTCCAAGACTGGATTGGATTTGCCAGCAGTTTTCTATCCTCCTGTGCTAACCATCCATGCAGAAAGTACAGCTGTTGGTGGTCAGGCTAGAAATTCAAATGTTATATTTGAAAAACCAGGACAGCATGACTTCTTCATCAAGGCATTGCAATGGCTGTAAAATGGAACCAACAGTGCCACAATACAGGCAGACAGAGTTCACGTAGTTTGTGCTATTGGCAGTGAAGTGCCTCTTGAATAAGCATCAGTACAAACAGAAGCCTAAGTTATTCTGTGAATACAACTCTCTCTAAACTGAATTTATTCCAGTTAAAAGCAAGTCCTTTTGTAATTAGTCATTTGAGTTATATGTTACCTTAGCTTTTGATATTTAAAATTACCAGAAGCTGCCATTAGGACACTGACCAAAACAAATTAAATAAAATTGAAAACATGACAGCATGGAATAAGAACAGGAGAGTAAGAAAGACAGTCTAATAACTTTATCAGAAATTGCAGATACACAGTTGGAGAGTTACTGCAAACTCCATGGTGACAAATTCTTTCATAATCATCAAAGCCCTTTAGGAGATCAAAAGCCCTCAGCTTAAAAACATTCACAATAAACATTTGGTTACTGCTTGGAAAAAAATAAGCCAAAACACATTTTATCTGTAACTGTAAACTATATGCAACAGTTAGGGAATTCTGTAGTTTAAATGAGAGACAAAAATCTTTGCCTATGACTGTGTATCATGTGTTGAACATCTTTCAGTGAGTGACCCATGCCAGAAAGAACAACTAAGAACTTAATTTACATTTACATTACATACATTGACATCTATAAAAATGTAGCAAAAAATAAAGCTCACAAATTTCTTTTCTAGACATGAAAGCAATCAAAGATGAAGTGCAGAAAATCATAAACAGAGGAGCAAAACTCATTATTGCCCTTGTGAGAAACGCATTTTACTACAAGGCATAAATACTTCTTACATGTTCTTTTTCATTATGGTTGTGGACTGGTTTTCTTGTTATTTTGGGGTTTTGTGGAGGTTGTTCTTTTGGCAGTTTTGTGATGTTAATGTTTTACTTCATACTTCTTTTATTAACAGAAAGTGTGTAATCAAAACATAGCTTTGCTTTCTGATGAAACTTTCATAATAGATGCATCTTAGGCTTTGAAAGAGTGCAATTCAGATAAGAAGAAGGAAAAGAAAAGTGTAAATGTGACTTAATAATGTCCACAATACATGGGTTTATTTTTCCTTGGTTTTAGTAAGTACTACATATAATACATTGATCTAGATCTTTGACATGTAGTGGGTTTTAACTTGTTTCTTTTTGTGTTGTTTTGGTTTAGAGCTGTTCTTTCTTTTTCCCTGAAACATTTGAGACCTGAAATTGAATGTGAGATGAAACATATTCTCCCCTACCGTCCTAAAAGAGCAAAGACAGTTTTCAGCATGAAAACTCCAAAGCATATCACTAAGAGTGGTGTAATAAGACAACTTCTCAGTGTTACAAGAACTTCTATCCATAACTGCTTTTACTAGTGCTTTTCTCACACAGGAAATTGCAAACTTAGTGCTACAATCATGTCCCCTGATTGAAGAGCAAAAGGCTTCTCCTAATCAGTCACCAGTTGCTACCTCCCTTCAAGTAAATACGGGGAAATCTTAGCCCTGTTTTTAAATACGTCATGGAAGGGAATGAAGATGTTGAAGACGGATTCTTCTCACTGATCAGGACCTAGTGACAGGGTAAAAGGCAAAGGCCATGTACTTAAATATAGGAAATTCCACTCCAGTACAAGAAAACAGGTTTTTTTTGTTACTATGAGAGTGGCCCAACTCTGGCACAGGCTGACTTTAGAAGTTGACAGGATGGGAGAGCTGGAGAAGAGAACATGGAGAAGAGAAGGCCTTTGGGAGACCTGGAGTCTGCAGCCTTCCAGTACCTGAAGGGGACTTACACAGAAGGAGGGAGAGGGACTCTTTACTTGGGCGGTTGTGACAGGACAAGGGGCTATGCTGTAAACTGAAGGAGGGCAGGTATAGATCAGATGTTAGGAAGGAATTCTTTACTCAAAGGGTGAGGAAGCACTGGAACAGGTTGACCAGAGAGGTTGTGGATACCTCATTCCTGGAAGTGTTTTTACTTGCTTTTAGCAGGAGCTTAAGGCAACCATTGGAATATTTACAGAAAGCCTACTGTTGCGTTCTTAAGAATTTAAGAATCAATCAAAATAATCCCTTTAGTAAATGAAGATACATGAGTTTATTGTGAAGATAATTCATGGACAGAATCTAATTTTGCATCCTCTGAGTATTAGTTTGGAGCAGTGTGTTTCTTCCTAGTAATTATGTGAATTAAGGTGAATTCTCAATTATTCTCCATAAGATAATCTTGGAGTGCACTTTCACGACCTCCTTTTTTAGGTCACAAATGCCTTTCTGGAACACAAATTCAGGTGCTTTGGTTTGATATCTTTTGAGAGGAGCCAGGGATCTTTTTCAGACATAGAGTTGCAGATTTGTAGTACCTGTCAGGTTAACATCCTAATACTAAAAATAAGGTGACAATGCATCATGTTATTTAATTCTTCAGACCTCTGCTCACTCTATGAGAAGAATGGTAGACTTAGTTTGACACTACAAAATCCAGCTATTTACATGATTCTCTGTATCTATGTCAGATGTTACCAACAACATTTTCATTACCTAAGAAAAAGATGTAAAAAGTCCAGAACACACTGTAAATTAATAAGAAGAGTGAATCAAATAAGCATGGAAATGTACTAAAATATTTCTGTAGTACCTGTTAATACTCAGTGATTCTTCCCAAGTAATTATGTATTTGTAATTAAGATCTGAGTTCTGTATGTCCAAATTAAAAATATTAGTTCCACTTTAAAGAATCTAATCTTTATAGATCCACTCTTTACAACAGTTTAAGAAAATAAATAGCTTTAGGAAACAAATAAGCAGATTCTTTATTTGTTGAGTCTCTTTTGCAATTTTACAGTAGCTAATATATGATTTATAATTTTTGAGCTACTTATAATTCTTGTAGTTCAAGGCATATACCACAGCAAAGAACAGAAGTGATGCAACGTATTTCAAAATAAAGCACAGTCTAAGATCCACAACTTGTTTGAATTCAAGGGCAATGGACAGATTCAGCCTTTATCTGCCAATAGAATTCAGTGAGTGTTGCTGAAGCTTAGTCACAGTGCAGTATAAATTCCTTAAATAATAACTGGATTACCATTGTTGCTTTTCTCTTCCTCCATCAAGTGCTATCTCAAAACAACAAAAAACAACAACAACAAAAAAACCCTACTAACTTCAAATGTTAGTTTTGTGTGCCACATACATCAAATGCTTTTTGATGTATTAGTGTATTTGATTGTAGCAAAGCTAAAATAATTGTTATATGACAGACCTAATGTATTTGCTATATAAAATAACCCTACCATTTTTTAAATGCCATATGATGTGGGGGGCCGCTACAATATGATGACTTGAAATGGCTTTACATAGGGCCTTAATGTCTTCTCTGCTTATTTTGGAAGCCTGTGTGAAGTGCCAGTACATTTTAGGACAGGATTCATCAAAATGGCCTCCCTAGTTTTACAGCCTGCAATGGAGAAAAAGGAGCTGTACCAGGACTGTTCTCTCAAAACTACACTGCTGCATCTTGACAGGACAAAATATTTTCTAATGCTGTTAAAATTAAGGGAAACAAAACAAAAAAATTCATTCTAGAAAAGTCACTGTATTACTCTACTGCTGCATAATAAAACTAAGGAAGTAAAATATAAATAAGTCATCATTAAGTTCAAAGATGTGTACTACAAGTTTCTATTATCATGTTAATTTGATGAGATTTCAAAGCTCAATGCAATATTTAATTTATGATCTTGGTATCCATGAAATTGTGAGGCTAAATCTTCACACTATGGCATGCTGTGCTTCTACAGATCTTTTAAAAGAAGTCTCCTATTGAAAACTACTTCTGTTAACTACCTAGTTGTTATTAATAAATAATTGTGGGATGATTAACCTAAGTAAGGCAGCGCAGGGCTCTTAGTCTGAACAATTGTTGTATTTTTTTCACACTGTGAATCAGATTTTTAATTATAACATGCAACTGTAATTTAAAAAAAAAGTAAATAAATGTACATTTTTTTCAGACAGAAGTGTTTTTTCAATCAAGCATACAAAGAACAGGAAGTGCTTGTACAGGGAGAAATGTGAACACAGTGCATCGTCAAATGCAGCCATGAAGAAATAAAAATGGAAGTGGAATGTAAACAATTACAAGAAGCATATGACAGATTTATAAGGCGTCAGAATTTCAAAATTAATTTGGTTACATTTTTAATATTTCCTTGACCTAAATATAGCTCATTTGGTATTCTTCAAGTGGATGTTGTTTCTATTCCCTTATTCTTCTATATGGAAAATTAATTTTATGAATTTAGCATTGGTTTCTCCGTTCTCCTGACGTGTTGCTTAGTGGAAAAATAGAATGTCATTCCTATGGACTGCAAAGAGTTGAAAAAAATAGCCACCCAACCAACTAAAAGAAAAGTCCACACTGAAGCACTAAACATTTTCCACTAACTAGAAGTCAAGAGAGGAAAGAGAAACCCTTTCTCAGTGGCTTCAAAATCTTTCTGCAAAATGCATGAGGTGTTTAGTTTTGAGTTTTTCTTGGAGGACATCCAATTTCCAGGTGTAATCTAAGAATCATAATTTTTTTGAATTACTGCAATAAATTTGCAAGTACAGCTAGTTCTTCTGGATCAAATCCTATTTCAAAAAAAAGGATGCCATCATCCGATGTTAGTGTTGCTAAGTGCCTGACTGCACTTAACACCATCATGTGCTGCCAGATAATTTGTCTGGGCTGGCTGTAGTAGAACAGTCAGGTGTAATTTAGTATTCAGAACAGTGCTGAATGCAATAAGGCATTTTAAATAGTGCTAATGTTGCAGTTAGCTTTGTTTCATTTTGGTTGTGGTTTTGGGGTTTATTTTTCCTTCAATAGCTAGGTGAGATTTATGAGTATATATGAATGTTGGA
The DNA here is from genome assembly GCA_013397955.1 of Grantiella picta. Taxonomy (NCBI): domain Eukaryota; kingdom Metazoa; phylum Chordata; class Aves; order Passeriformes; family Meliphagidae; genus Grantiella; species Grantiella picta. The sequence goes on from VZRM01005381.1 coordinate 787,057, forward strand.
ACACTGGATTAAATTAAAAATTAGCAAATGATGGCCAGCTCTAGTCTGCTTGTGAACCACTTATGTGTTAACAAATATGTTTTAAAGGGCTCATTTTAATGACTGAGGACAATAAGCTTATAATGGAGAAAGGTGAAGTTCACAAAGGAAATGAAAAGTATTCACATTCCTTGTTCCACACATTATACATATGAAAAAATTACTACGTCTTTTTTACGCTTTAAAGAAAGGTTTTTCTATTCCTAGAAGTAATTGTGAATTTTCCAGTTAATAGATATTATTTTGGAAATTGGGTATTGTTAGAAATTCTGGCCTTGCAGAAAAATGTACATAAAAATTTGTAAAAGAAATCGATGTTTATGGCAAAGACAAGAATCTTAACATACACTCAGGGCATCCAATGACACTGAAGATGGTACACTCAATTTGTTTTTAAAGTAGAAAGCCACTGCTCAGATTTTCTGTGTGTGACTTAAAAAAAGTATTTAAACATCTTCACTATGGACTTGTTCTACTATGTTGAGTATTTGATTCTGAGGTACAATTCTCTCCTTCTGGAACTGTTCTCAGTGACACATCTCTGTGATAAAATAAAAATTGTTGAAATGAAATTCAAGACAACTTCTTAACATCCTTTGAGGGCTCCCTCAATCTCTGGGTAATCCATAATGCTCTTTTGCTTTGTTTTACTTTACTTTTATTTTTTTTTTTGGCAGATTTTTTCCCCTAGGTTAGCTAAATGAACAAATTATTACTTTTCCAACAGCCAATAAAATTCTCTAAGAGATACATTCCAATGCTTTGAACATTTTCCTGGTTTGAAGGAGACATGTTCAAATTTATTCCTAGAATTTATAAGAAAGGGATCTTTATCAAGGAACATGTGGATGCCAGATGACTAATATACAAGAGCTAGTCCTCTAGCTGTTAGCTGTAATACAGTTACTGTGAGTAGAGGATAGAAGAAATAACAGGCAGACTTTTGTAAGGGCATCGTGAAAACATGAGAGCATGACTCAGTCCTCTGCAGGCAACTAAATAGGATTCATCTTACTTAACTCGAAATATTTGCAGATGGGACTAGTCCTCTTTAATAATCACTGGTAAAATCAGGCACTTTTGACCTATTCTTTCAGTTTACCCTGACATGAGAGAATTATTGGACTAAACGTGACCATACTTTTCCCACTGGTTTTAAAAAAAATAGTTTAAAAGATTCCATGTGTATACATATATCTGGTCAGATGAATGATTTCCAGAAACTAAAAAATCACATATTCTGGTGAAAACTTTTTAGTTACATGGGATATTTGTCCTATATTCATGGGAAGAACATTGGGGTTTTATTGTAGCAGGGATTAGCCTGGCTTGAAGTACAATTTTTAAAGACAAGTTAGTGCAAAACAAGTTATAGCATATATTCAGTGACACAATTCAAGACCAGACAGTTGGTAAAGGAAGCAACTGCTCTAGAAGTTATAGGCATACTCTTGAAATATTTACTGCCAAGACCCTGACCTTTTTTATACACCATGTCCCATTCTATTATATCTCATTGAATTTAGGCTTCTTGTTTATGTGTTGTCATGTCTTTTGTCCTAATAGGAGGAAAATCACCCAAATCATAAACCAGATAAGGTGCTACCCCTAACTTACTGTTGGTTTCCTTAATAATTCTGAAGTATGATCCATATGGTCAAGTAAAATTAATTTTAAGAGAACCTGAGTGATAAGATGTGGTTTTCAGCCCAGCTGGAGATGAAACAGCATGCTTCCGCTCACCCAACCTCCCTTCTCCCAACATCATTCCTGTGGAATGGGGTGAATCAAAGTAAAACTTTTATGCTGAGATAAGAACAGTTTAATAATTGAAAAGAATGTAAAATACAGTACTAAAGGTAAATGAAAATAATAGTGATAATAAAAAGGAAACAAACAAGTGATGCACAGTGAAATTGCTCACCACCTCTTGACTGATGACAGACCCCCCTTCCCAAAAGCAGATCAGCCATTACATTCTATGTGTGGAATATTCCTTTGGACTGTTCTGATCATTTGTCCCTGCCATGCTCCCAGTTTGTCTTGTGTAACTCCTCACTGGCAGAGCATGAGATGAGAAGGGAAAAATAAGTCCTCATCTTAGGATAAACAAAACTTAGCAAGACACAAACATCAGTGTCTTATCAACACCATTCTCATTCTGAATCCAAAACACAGCGCTGTAACAGATACTGAGAAGAAATTAATTCTACCTTAGCTGAAAACCAGGACATAAAATTTCAGGTGAAAAATGAAAAGGAGAAGGGAGTACCTTTCAACATCATGTGAAGGATTGCAAAGGGCAACTTGATGCACCAAAACTCATTCAGGCTGATGAGAAAACAAACTTTGGTCACTCCTGAGTCACATGTCATAGCAGTTGACAGATGGCTAACAGAGTTAACAAGAGCAACAGGAATGTACAGCCACATAAACCACTACCTCTGACACTTAGGATACTGAGAGGATATTAATATCTCAGGTGAACTCTTATTCCCTGACCCTGATGCAACATTTATAACCATCACGCACGCTTACATTTGAGCTTTCTGCCCTTGTGACTCCCTGACCTTTCTGTGCCTGCACTCAGTCTGCTAACCACATCATCTTTTCTTTCTGTCTATGAATTGAACAATCCTTTTTGTCACTTGTAAATGAAGTTCTCTCAAATTATTTCTACGTTAAGAATCAACTATTATTACATGGGTCTGAAAGATACTCTGGCAGGAATCTTATACAGCAGTAGTTCTAAATTACTCAGACATCCTCAAGGAGTTTAGCCTGACACTTCCTAAGTAAAGTATTGCATTGAATTCAGCTTTAGGATAGATCTGCTGAACTTGATCCAATTAACAAATTGTTTACTGAATATTACCCTTTTTCTTATTTCGCTTGACTTCTAAACCTATTACTAATTTTTTTATTCTTCCTTGTAGCCAAGATGGAGCACTACAAGTCAAGTTTTTAAAGTAGCTCCTCTATTTTTTAAATATTGATGTGCAGAACTTGAAGCAACTCAAATTGCAGAACAATATGACATTTCTTTTATTTGACTTTGGCTGAGGAATTCAAAAGTTCAACATGAGTTAGTGGGCAACATCCAGGAAAGAAACAATCAAATCGGCTATAGTTCACACTGAGTTACTGCTGAATGTTTTGAATTTCAGGAAAATAGATGTCATGACAACACCATCTATTCCTCCTTAGTTTGATTCTTTAATCTTTGTCACAGTCTGACTGATACTACTACCAGTGCACTGAGTAATTCCTGTATAATGAGATGAAAGATATATACAGAAGCATTGTTTCTTTCGCTTTTGTTCTCTTTTGACCTTACTCCTACACATAGCAAGTGTACTAACCTGCAGGACTTAACATAATTTAACATAAAGAAAAACTGTGTTTTATTTCAGATGAAAAGTCAAAATTACAATATCAGTAGGAGTTAATTGCCATTCCCTCAACTTGCCATACTAACTAAAAAAGTCTTTATTTTTTGTCCTTTTTTTTTTTTTGATTGGTAGCACTCTTATTTCAATTCCAGTTGTGTGATTCATCCCACTAGGTGATAGTTTTCTGAATGCATCACCGTGTCAAACTCCTTTTCCTTGTTTATCATGCTGCAATGGATTGGTGTAGGGGCAGCTCAAAAAGGCCACCCTTTTGGGAGGAGCCTTCCCTAATTCCTTTGGGACAACTTACAGCTATGTCCTTGCTGCTTCCTAAAGTGTTGCTGCTTCCTGGCTCCTCTCTGACACTCAGAAGTACATCCCATGCCCTGCCAAACCTAGTTTAAAGTTCTGCTAATAAGTCCAGCCAGCTTGCTTCCCAGAATGCTCTTACACCCCTTGGTCAGGTGAGCCCCATCCACTGTCAATGTCTTCGGTCTCTCAAGGGTGCATCAGAGATCACTCTACCCCAAGCCATGACTGTAGCACCAGACACTCATCTAGTCTTTCATCTGATCCATGCCTCTCTTTCCTCCTGGGTCCCAGTCTCCAAATGTGAGGATAGAGGAGAACACTACTTGTGCTCCTCAACCCTTCAACTTCTTTCTGAGGGAGACAAAGTCTCTTTTGATATTTTGCAGACTTCTTATTGTAGCCTCATTTGACCCTATGCAAAAGAGTAGGAGAGAATCATAGTCCTCTTACTTTACCACTCTTGGCAGCCTCTTTGTGACATTTCTATTTTCAGGCCCTGGTAGGCAGAAAACTCATTTAGAGAGGTTGTCCAGACAGCAAATGGGTGCTTCAGGGCCTTTCAGTGAGGAGTCTCAAATTGCTAACACCCTTCATGCTTTTTTTGGTGGTATTCGTTCTAATATGGGTGGTTGATTGTACCAATCTTGTAACACTGTCATTTTCTTGGTCTTGACTACTTAGTGTGGTGTCTTCTCCTTCCTGCTCCAGAGCATCCAATCTGTTACACAGGGGCCCACTGGTAACAGGATGGAGATTCTTCCTTGTGCTTTGAGCAGAGATGAGAGTTCAGTCTCCCTTGTCCTGCCAATCAGCCAAGTCTGTCAGTATGGTTTTGGAAGCTAACTTACTTTCTGCTTTCAAGGACTTTAGGCGGGACCGTCTCTCTGCTGATATTAGTGCTTAATTCTGACTACTTGCTATGCATCATCTCCTGCTTAGATCCATGGACAGTACATGCCTGGTGAGCCTCTTCATGCAACGTGGCAACCTGCTCAAAAAGTTTATCCAGCTAGGCACACTTGCACCCACAACACCCACATTTTTTGGGAAAGTATTGCTACTGAGAAAAAAAGACAGTCACGTTTTATAGAGTTCAGCAAACCCCTGTGTCTAATTGTGTTTTCTTTGCTTGAAATTTTGTTACTTACAAGAAAGTTTACCAGACATTTTTTCTTATTGCTCTGAAGCTTTCTTTGTTTACACTTCCCTTTAAATTGGAATGATTTTCAGGAATGATCTTGAAAAGTATCATTAATATTAGTCTGCTTCTTAAAAAAATAGATTTCAAGATAATTTCTGAATTATACAGTATGTACTAACACATATGTAGGACTAAATCCAGTGTCTAATTGGCTGAGAAAACTGGAAAAATTTCCCCATTTGACTTTCCAGTCAAATTGGCATTTGCAGATCTTGGCAAATGACACATCCCCTGTAGTCTGTGCAGTCACTTTTATTTCTGCATTACGGCAGCTGCTGTTCATGTCTGAGATAAAAGCACTTCAGTTTGCCTTTTCTGCTGCTGTTGTCAGTATCAGCATTTGATGTTTTGTGCTGCATTCAAAAGTTCTTTCAGTGTAGAGACTGCTTGCTATATAACAGTAATTTGTTAAGTAAATTTTACTGCTTCAAAACAATATTTTGACAGTTGATAATGTTTCCAAATGTTATTTCAAGTAATTACTATACTTACTTTGAAACATTTCAACCGGCAAAATTATTTGTGATCTTTGAAACTTGTACATTTATTTTTCTAGGTTTTTATCAATAAAATGCAAATAAATATTTGTTAATATTTAGCACTTTAATTATTTTTCATTCTGCTAATGCATATTTCTTATATGTATATGTGGTAAATTTTACATAGATGAACATAGTTGAATCAAAAGTCACAGATTTTGGTAAAGAACTTTTTTTGTTGTTGTTACTGATACAATTTAATACTTTTAGAATACAGAAAGAAAGTCTAAATCATGTCAGGATTTTAATTAAATGTTAGAACACTTTCCCACTGTTAAATACTTCTATATTTACATTTGTTGAATTTTAGACTATTCACTGACATTTTGTGCTTTATATAATTTGGAAGTATAGCTTGCAATGCTTTGCAACACAGTTTGTTGCAAGAATATAGTGTTTCCTTGAAAACTTTATTGGTTCCTTAGGCTATATTAACTATTTTTTTCTGACCTGTGATTCTTCTTCATTTCTTATTAGAAAAGATAATAGCTGCCATCGCATTATCCATGCTACGGAATATACCTCAATTTAATTTTTTAAATATGGACTTCTAGTGCATCTCAACATTTTTGACTATTTAGAACATTAAGAAACATGACATACTAGGAATGATTCTGAATACAGAGAACAATATTTTGCAAGTAATTATTTTTTCTTTCACTCAGAAAATATTATGTCACTACTCTGTTCTTTTTGTTTATATATTCAGACTCATAATGCAGTTGTAAGTAGTAACTTCACAGACCATGAAAAAGGGCAGTAGTCAAAGAATGAGAGCATGTGAGAATTGAAGTCTGTCACCATTTCTACCAGAGATTTATTTGATTTGAATCTGATTCTTTACTTCTCAAAGTGGGTTGTTATTTCTGAATTACTTTAGGTGACACAAGATGTTTCTTCCTCATGCTGTTTTTTTGGACAAAGAATTGCATAATATCCTGGCAAGCAGAGTTATAAATGGCATTAGTGATTTATCCCATTTTTCATCAGACCTTTACATGCAGCCTAATTTCTTTCGTCTCAGAAAACAGAGGACATCTGCCTAAGCAGCGAGTGCCACAGTCCCTACAACATCCGTAAGGAGGCTGTTGCTACCAATGAAAACTGATGGAAAAATGGGAAGCAGCATCTGCTGCCACCACTCTGCTTCTTAATGTTTCCGCTCTTCCTTTCATCCTCCAGTTAATCTGCTCATGATAGCAGCAGTAGTGGCAACCTCTTATGCAGTGTAATAGAACAGGAATATGTGTTCAGTACTCGCTACAGCATAAAGCTGGAGTTTCAAAACCTCTCTATAGACCCAAAACCACTGAGTTTTTAACCCTGAAAAGGACTTGCTCTCCAAAGATGTTGAATATCTGTATCATCTCTTGTAAGTTATTATCACAAGGCTAAGGCAGGAAATGGACTTACGAAAAAGTAGATTTCAAATAATCTGGAGACATATCAAGTACTAACAACAAATTCAATTTGTCAGAGATAGAGGAGCACTGACCCTTAAATAGTGTTTGATGGAAGAGAGACCTGAGGCATTATCCAAAAAAGGGCAGAGATTAAAGAATTTCATCACAAATGTTGGCCAGTATCTCTTCTAATACAGCAGAAGCAAATCATCAGTGAATAAGCATTTATAAAAAGCACAATTAGGTAGCCAGTAGGTGTGATGGGTTGCTAGGTCCTTGTTGTACTTTTTTTTTTCCTGGAGTAAAAGTTCAAGAAAAGCCTACAAATTGAGGATATCCAGAGTTCCCCTTAGAAGACTTTTGTCGATAATAACTTGTGCTCGTATTCTGTAGGTAGATTAATGCATTTGTGTATCCTTAAACTGTATTCAATCTAGAATTCATTTCACTTTGGTGTTTGAATTTCTGCAGTGGGTCCAGTTCTTGACTTACTAAAACACTTTGATATGACAAACTCATACAAGATTTTTTTGCTCTTCATCTAGTCCTAATTTTGTGGGGAACAACATAAGCATGGAAATAGACAAGCTGAAAAGGTAAGCTAATTGACAGGTAAAAAAAATTACTTTTCCCAAACATAAGAGGCTATTACAAAGTAAAGAAACTATTCACAGGGGACATACAGGATTATACAGTTTCTTTTGACAGTCTTGTGTATTTTCATAAAAGAATCCTTTCAAAAAAGAGAAAACCGCAAATACAATAGAGGACAGTATGTATGAAGTTAAAGGTAGTTTAGGAAACCGGTGATTGAACACAAATCTAACACTTTTTAAAGTTGGAAGCAGAAAGCCAAATGCAGACAGATAAATTCAAGAAGTAGAAAACTTTTCAAATTTATTCTCTAACAAGTATGTAATTAACATCCACAAATTTATCAAGTGTTCAGCATGAAAAGTCTGTATCCATTCTAATTTCAAAGGAACTTTCTTTAATCTCCCACTAAAGAATCTCAGACTGAGTTTGTGATAACGGTATTGCTTTATAGATTAAAGTAGCTTAATCAAATATAGAATAACTTTTACCTTTGAAACAATTTCCTTTGAAAACATGTTTAATTCCAAATCACTTTACATTTCCCTGTGAAAACATGTTTCTGAGAAAGTTCTCACCTGCCTTTTCAAAAAGGTCTAAGGAAGAAAGAATCACTAAAGTGTATAAAGTGTTTGAAAAAAAAAATTAAAGGGACAGAGAGATGGAGGAAATAGTTTTTCTTATATTTATGAAACTTTTTGAACTGTTGTACCTGTTAACAGTGAAACTTCTGCAGTCTGGCCATACAATTTTTTAAAACAAATACTGAGAGCTGACAATGGAGGAAAAAAAAAGATAAACTATTAAATCTGATGTTCATCAATCAATAAATAAAAACCCTTCCATATTTTGTATTCTCAGATGCTTAGAAGGTAACTTTTTCTTAATATTTTGCCACTACAGCTTATATAAATTTTACGTAAAAGCAGAGTTTGCAAATATTTTTAATGTTATATAAATGCTTGAAACATATGAATGAAAATAAAGCAACCAACAAAAATTACTGAATTATATGGAGGACACAATTTTCTGAGTACCCTTCCTACTTCATGGCCTATGAGAAAAATGAGTTATCTGAGAAACAGGTAGGCTAAGAAGGTACTTGGGATTGAATTAGAAGTTTTTGCAAGCTTGTAAGTACCATGATATTTATTTTTGAGCAAGCCAATGCATTGTATATTTTGAATCTTTGATATATCATAATGTCTAAATATATTGTTTAAGCTGTAAATCAGGAAAAGCTTCTTCACCCAGAGAGTGGTTGGGCACTGGAACAGAAGCCCCAGGGAAGTGGTCACAGAACCAGCCGGCCAGAGTTCAAGAAGTGTTAGGACAATGCTCCCAGGAACATGGTGTGATTCTCAGGGTCAGGAACAGGAGTTGATGATCCTGATCACTCCCTTCCAACTCATGTTATTCTATGATACTATGTTATTTACCTTGTAGGTTTATATATTACTTACTTACATATTGAGAAAAATGTAATTCTATTAAATAGTTGTTCAAGGGCAGAATGGAGGGAGTCTAAACCAACTACAGACAAATTAGTGGAGCAAGAGGTGTAAGCCACAAACTGCAACTACATGTGATATACTGTTCCCTAAATCCGAGCAGGTGGGAGATTTTTAGGTTAGACCAATCACTATTTATGAATAAACTCTGTCAATATTCCCACAGTAAAATACAATAAGCATCAACTGCAGATTCGCATCTATACATGATGCCTGTGCCCTGATTTCACAGGAGGGGCTGGGACATATGTCCAACATAGCATTTGAACCAGCTGAGTTTCAGACACGCAGCAGCACTAGAAGGAAGTGGTGAGAGACAGTAGTGGGACACTCCCTGTTCAATGACATGCAGTACATATTTGCTGATTTGATCAGAAATTTTGCTCTTTGCCAGAGGCTTGAACCCAGGATGTAGTGGGGAGGCTGTCAAAACTTGTCTAGCCTTTGGACTGTAATGCCCTGATACTCTTCCATATGGGCACCAACAATAATACCAGGGAAAACATGGAGCATGTCAGGAAAATTGGCTCGAAGGACAAGGAACAAAGATGGTTTCCCACTTGACCCTAATACTGAAGGTGAAGGGCTTGAGGAGGAGTTATCCCTTGCATCAACATCTATTTGCAAAGTTCATGAGTTCGTGTCAGCAAAAGAGATTTGTTTTTTACTATCACGCCTTTGAGGACTGAGGACTGCTAGGAAGAGACCTAGGATCCACCTGTTAAAGTAGGAGGAAAGCATTTTTGGCAGGCAGATAAGACTTTTAACTAGGAACAAAAGAGGAGGAGGAGGATGCAAAATCAACCAAGGAAGTGGTGGACTGAGTTGGCAAAGAAAGGGTTTAGGGTACTGTGGGCAACAGTGAGCTGCTATTCAACAAAAGAGTGCTGCACATCATGCTGTCACCAGAGCTGCTCACTTCAGCCACGGAGGGTTCACTCATTCTGAAAGAAATGTATGTTTGGAATCTTCTAGAGACTGCTAGGATTTTTTGCGTTTTGATTTTTTTTTTTGTGTTGGGTTTTTTTAATGTTTTGAGGGCTGCTTTACTCTTGAAGTAACAAAGTGCTGGGTATGCATTTGTGGAAAAAAAATGTTATCATGAGAAATAAGAACAATTCCTCACTGATTGTGTTGTTTCTATGAACTGCACAGTAATTGTTCTGCTAAGAAAGCACAAACAAGCTGACCTTGAGTCTGCATTACAGAAATCACTGGAAAATATTTCTACCAACCTTAGGTTATATGAATCAAAACAGAATATGACTATATAAAATCATAAATAAGTTGTGATTCTTTTTTCTGAGTTACATGGAAAATTTTTTAAGAAGAGTTAAGCGGGAACTCAGTGAACTTTAACACTTGTGTCTTGTCTTCACATATTCACAAGCAGACAATCAAAATTACACACGTTACTTAAAAATTATTCATAAATTCTAGAAAATCCATAAACAATCTGATTAAAATGCTGGCTCAAATTGTACTGTACTTTTCTTCGGATTTTTTTCTTTTTTCTTCTGTAGAGGTGAACTACTGACTGACTTTAATGAAAATTCTGTCAAAAATCTGCCCACACAGACTTACTTTTGTGAAAGAAACTTTTGTTAGTCAGATTTTTTTTTTCTTTATCCTCTGGAGTTTCATTGTGAAATTCAATAGAATCTGGGTTTTGAGTTCTGAATATTACTGGTGAATATGTAGTCAGAATTTACTCCTCAATAAAGTCACAAACAAATTTTATAAATGTGCCTAAGAAATACTTGTTGGAACACTCTTTATTTGTGTTCAGCAAATCCTATATAAATGGGAAAGGTTCAGAGAAGTATTGTGAACTGAAAATTTCTTAATGTAAAAACAATGCTTCCTGAAAATATTTTCTTTTTCTTGATAAAGTTTACACTGTATCTACTCTGAAGTCACATGGTAATAAACAAATATTCAATTTAGATTTTACTGACAGGCTTAGGTACTTGTAGGACTCTCATTTGAATCCTGCTGTTGCTGATTTGTTACAGAGGTGCTGCTTAATTTTATGAGCAGAGAATTTTTTTACAACTTCCCTGTCTGGCCTCATGTTCTCTTCTTCATTTTTCTATCTCTCTAGACGTTACAGCTATTTGAAATTTCACTTTCTATACTAATATCTGCCTTTTATATTGCCATATATCACCTTTTCTCTTTTTTCGACCCAAAGAAATCTCCATTATTTAGCTCTAAGATTGAATTCCTCAGTAAGAGCTATGAACACTGACTATCTCCTGGTATCATGGTTCATCTGTGTTAGCTAAGTAGGAAAGCCAAAGTCAGACAAAAGAATCACAGAACTGCAGTACCATAAAATGGTTTGGAGTTGATCTTTAAAGTTTATTGCCAGTGTCCCTTGAAGCTGGCAGGAACACCTTCTATGAAATCAGCTTGCTGGAAGTCCTGTTCAGCCTCACTTTGAACACTTCCAGGGATGTGACATTCACAGCTTCTCTGGGCAAACTGCTCCTACGTCTCACTATTTTTTTTTCCAAAATACATTTACATTTTAATTCTTTTTATATATGCTGTGAATATTGTGGAAGATTCTGACTATACCGACCAAAACTCTGGAGCACTGACTCAGAAACAGGCATTTCTAGGCTGAATATCCTGTAACTTTTGTGTGACTACACGTAGTTTGTATCCAGGAAAAAGAGAAAAAGGAACAAAAGAGGTAGAGACATGCTAGCGAATTAGCTGCAGTCAAAGAACATAGTTCAAATTTCATATGCCAAAAAGATGGAACACATTCTGTAGCTTAACTGGTAGAGTATCTTTCTAGAAGTGGAGTAAGTGGGTTCTGATTCTTAATTTTACGCTTATTGCTCCATGGTATTTTAAAAATTCATTATAGAATCTCAGCCACAGATTTTGAGAAACACTAGACAGTACGTACCAAAACAGGTATATTAAGACAGTGCATCTCATCCTTCTGTGGCTCAATAAAAGGGAAAGTTCCTGTGACAGCTCTCTTGCAAGTCTTCTTTGGTTATATGACATTTAAATACATCTGGGTAACATAGGTGGAAGTCCAGAATTCTTAATTGTCAAATGTATCAATCTTTATCAACCTAGAAGGTTAATATTCTTTCTCTATTGCCTGGTTCATTCTTAGTAGTGTTGCCAATAGACAAGAAGTTAATAAAAAAAATTATCATCTTTAAAGAAGTTAGTAAAAAATATTATCATCTTTAAAATGATTGTGCCTATGACACTGGGATGAAAGATAAGGAATTACTCCATCTGAAATTCAAAGAAAGAATTGAAAGGAAGAATGGCATTCAACTGTAAGTTGTGATTCATATATATTGTTCATCCATCCTACTTTCTTTCAAACTGTGTCCATAAATAGATGTTCAAGCAAAGCTAAAACCTTGGTGATGCTCTGTGAGACTTTCATCGTAATACTCTCTCAGCTTCTGACTGTTTTCTGTTCTGTTCTCTAACATTTAGTTTTTCTAAATGGATCTCTCTCCCAACCATCGGTGTATCTTCTCCTTGAGCTTATTTAAATTCCCAGCATAAAAAAAAAGTCCTTTGCAAAGCAGAAAGAGGTCTGTTATTCTCATCATAAAATGATACCACCTTCTTCTTTTGATCACAGATTTTGGTTTGGTGGCTGTGGTTCTTTTATTGGAAGAGATTGTGAACAGATGTCTCATATGCTTTGATTCTACCACTTAAAAGCTTTCAGACTTATGTTATAACCTTGCTATTGTTTTTGCTTCTCAGGCTGAGAAGTTCTAGACTATTCAACATTCCACATGTAAATCTTAGTTTTATCAATCCTTCTTTCTGTTCTGTGAAACTTTTCCTATTCTAATTTTCCTTTTAGGTAAGAGGATTGGAATTGCTCCCAAACTCAGAGTGACTGAAGCACATTTATGCTGTGGGAGCCCTGTGCTTTCTGTGTTTTTCACATACAACATAGGTCTGTTATATATGTGTGTGTTTTGTATTCTTTCTTTCCAGCATTTTTGGATTTTTTTAGTCATAAAATGCAGCAGATAAGTCACAGGACCTAAAGAAAACTTCTGACCATCTTTGGAAGCTTAAGGAGGTCAGATTCCCCGGCATAATACAATGAACAGCAAAAGAATTCCAAGTGTATGCCTACGTTTATCTGGCTGTCAAGATTTTATTCTGAGATTCACGTTGAGTTCAGCTAGGGGGTAAGTGTCTTGTAAGATTTGGTGCCTAACTCCCTGACCATCTACAGTTGTTTTCATTGTCTTAGAATCTTCTAGTACAGCAGTGTGTCTGTGACATCCCAGACAATGACATCAGGTAAATATCCACCCTGTTGTGGTGGTGCATCCCAGAAGAAATCTAAATCATCTAAGAAATGCTCATTAGGCCTCAGCCTTGATGAACAGCACCTGGACTGAGCTCCTCTTGAGCTTATCAGAAACAGTGTCTGCTCCCAGGAACTCATGTTGTCTAACGAGCTCGTGCTTTTTTTTTCTCAAACGAACAGCCTTGGAGATTTATTTTTTGCCTGAATATCATCCCATGTGAAATAGTATTTTTGCTATCAAACTTTCAAAGAAAGTTACCCACCTGAATTGCAGCCAGAATGAAAAAATTGTTGTGATTAAAACCCACTCTCTTGCAGCCCCATAAAGAGTAATCAAAAAAGAGACCACTTGAGCTCTCCTGGACCACAGTGGCTGCGACCAGCAAAGTTCCTCTGAGTGGAACCTCTCAGAGCCAGAGAACTCTCAAGTTTGCTGAACTCAGAGGATGGCTGCATGACAATCAACCCTGGACTGACACCCTCACTCCTTCACCTATTGAGAAGAGGCAGAGGCATCTGAAGTGAGTATTTCACTAAATTCAAGAGGAATTTTTCACAGGTACTTTGTGTGAACTCTTTATGTCTGTATGCCCATGAGCATGGAGATGCTATATCACATGTACTGGGAATGCTGCTCTCCTCTATTCTTAACCACTTTGGATTTGCAAATAAGTTAGGCTTGTAAGTCAGTTAATGTTTTCTATAAATTCTATATGAATCTTTTGCTAAATTTTTTAACTTAAGTTATTGGTTCAGTTAAGTTAAATGCGGTTCAGTTTAAGTTCAGATAAGTTAAGTGCCGTTGTGCCTTTAAGCCATACTCCTTTTGATCCTTACCCATTCCCATGCTTTTGTATCCCTACCCTCCTCCCCCACCCCAGCCTATGCATAGATAGTTTTTGCTTTATTTTCATTTGGATTGATTGATTCTGACTTTTTGTTTGCTTTTCATCACCGTGCTTTAACAATCTACCTTGCCAAGGAACTTCGTCATGCTGTCGCTTTTATAGTAAACCTGTTATTGCTGATACCTCTGCTGGTGAGTCTTTAAGCAACCTTAAAAAGGTCACAATACCAGTATAATTACAACAAGAAATCACTGAAAAGGGAAATGTATTTTAATTTTTTAAGCTAATAAAATAATCTTTGGGGCTAATTGTTCTTTTCACACATCTAAAGATGAAAATTAAAATACCAAAAGACTGACATGTATTAAATGAACTCAATTACGATTTCATTTATGTTTTACAATGGATCTGGCTTTTTTTTTGTTACCTTCTTCTAACTTTATTGGTTTTAGTGTTTAAGATTTTATTTTTTTTTAAATCTCCTTAATCTTAAAGTCAAAATGTGTAAAAACTAGGGAAAAAGAAAAAAAGATAAAATATTTTAAAACTGACAGTGACAACCCCTTAAACCTGATTTCTAATCCCATAAATTCCTTGAAAGTGAATGTGAGAGTGATTTTTCATTCTTATTTATATATTTATTTGTTCATAAATTGTCGTTTTTGGTACAAAAAATAATAATTTAACAACAGATTTTAAAAAATTGCTTGATAAAACTTAAACATATATTTAAACACATAGTCCTAAGATATTCAGTGTTTTTAATGTTTCAAAATAACTGCAAAGAAAATTTAAGAACTCTAAAACTTTTTAAGAATAAAACAAAATTACATATTAAAGACACAAACAAAATCACTCAAAATGTTTCTTAATTTGAACAAACTGCACATTTTTGCTTTTTAAAAAACTTTTGGGTTTTCTCACACTTCTGCAAGTGAAAATACTTATTTAGATATTAATAAAACATTGATTTTATTTTCTTTAGAGAGACATGAATTATAATGAGCTATATATCCTGGAATTAAACCTTTAGCTTGTGTTCACTGGTCCCTAACAAAAATCTGTCAGGCTGGGATTCATCTGAACTGATGTTATCTGTCTAAACCCTAGGCAATTCGTAGTTACAGGGGTTCCTCTAATAGTTGTCATGTGACAAAACTCATCTTGTGAAAATTAATTAATCCTAGATGTTGGATGTGTATTTATCTTGATGAGCTGTCTTTCTTTAATCCCACAAAGAATTTAAGCTTGTTTAGACCAAACATTTTTTTAAAAAATTAAAATTTAAATATGATCAAAAGTGATATCTAGAACTTGCAGCAAAACCTAAAATACACATAGTTAAATGTGGGAGGTTATTATTATTATTCACTTCAACAAAATTAGTAACAATGAGATGAGGACTAAATTCCAATTTTCTTAGTACTCTGATGTTCCAATTCAGTGATTAAAAGTGCAATAGTTTGCATGCCAGTAAAATACTTTGATGACCTGACTACCCCACACATCCCTGACAAAGTCCCATTTTTGTTAGCAACTCTCTAGAGGAAGAATTTAACTGCATTTTTTGAAGCCGAAATTACTCCCCATAGATCTCAGATTATTTTGAACTGTAATTGCCTTGAGAAGACAGGATGATATCTTCAGAGATATCACCTAATCTTGTAGAAGTTTCTGTAATAGTATTTTATGAAGTTAGCTTGTTCTGAATAGTTTTTTGGTTTGATTTGGTTTGTGCTTGCTTTTTAGTCTTCTTTTCAGTTATACTCTGATATTTCTTTTTCAACATAATAAATTTAAAATGCATATAGGAAGTTCAATTCAAAAAACCTGAACTATATAATAAATGGAAATAATCTTTTTCTATATTCTTGTAATGTAAAAATATATCTGGACAAAGTGTACTGCGTTTTTTTGTAAGGACAGCTGAGTTACATAAAGTTGAAGTAATTTAATAAAGTGAAGTTCAAATACAACTCCGGCTGAAGCTTAATATTAACTTTAAGAAAAAAAAGAAATTGAACTTCTGTTTCTGCATTATGTGATCATACAAAAGACGAAAAACTGGCAGTTGTCATTACAAATTGAGGGTAATATAATTTCATCTAACATAACTCAGAAGTCTGGACTGAAATCAGAAAAATTATCAATATAGAAGTGCTTTGTCTCTGTCTAAATTTAAGATCTAATTGATAATTCAAAGTCTGTGCTCTCTCTTGTTTAATTGGCTTTCTTCTTTCGCATCTTAACAGCAAAAATAGAAGACTATAAACTTATAATAATTGATTTGCCAATTTAAGCTGGATATTGAAATACAAAATATTTCTTGAGGATCATAGAAATGAATGGGGGTAGTATGGAATACTGACTAATGTTAGAATTGAATCTGTCAAATGAAATATGTATCTCTAAAATATGAATTTCAGGTTTAAAGAATAAAAGATATTTTAAAAATGTTTTTTCTATTTTTTATATATTAAATTACTCTAATATGTTAACTAAAATGTGTATTAGCTTACTAACTTTAGCACCTTTTTCCGCTTCATGCATGAAGGATTGGCTGACAGACACACTCAGAAATGGCCAGTGTACATAAAGGTCTTGTTGAAACCCCCTTGGGTAACACTGCATTGTGTCAACAAAATCCAGAGCAGTTTTTCGTTAGAAAACCTGACAGAGTACCATACCTTCAGGCTGATTTGACATCATAGCTGGATGGTGAAAGACAAGCTGAAAAAGTGGCCTTCTGCAAAACATATTTCTCTAGTATGTTATTTAAGGTCACTTTTAAGCCAGTATTATAAGGTTTAAAAATACTGTCTTAAAAACAAAACCAAAAAAACCCAAAACCCCCCAAAACCCCAAAAAAACCCTCACAAAAAAACAAACAAACAAAAAAAAAGGGGGGGGGGTGAGGGAGAAGAAGGGGAGATAAATTAAACTGTGATACCCAGAAACAAATTGAACTGAGATAATGACTTAAATAGTGCCTCTCTGTAGCTATAACGTATCAGGATCCAAATATTAATTTGAAAGTTATTTCCACTTAAAACAAAACATCATGTTCTTCAGTACACCAACACTAGATGTTGTCTAAAAATCTATACGTTTCTGCAGACATTCAATATGAACATTTGAAAAAAAGTCTGAATGTTAAAAAGGCACTTTGTTTTACTCTCTTTTCAGAGAAAGTTGTAGGAGAAAAGTGATGCTGCAAATAGTTTAAATAAACCTCAACACAACCAAGATAAAATGTGGAAAATATTCTTGCTAAATGCTGAATAAGAATATGCAAATATGAAGACACAAGTAGCCAATATACACTAAAAAATATTGATGCCAGAATATTACAAAATAAATGTTTTGAAATTAAAAAAAAGAAAACCTAAATGGAACAAGATACTGTACTTTTACTGCTAAGTAAAAAAGCACAAGCTCA
Organism: Grantiella picta; assembly: GCA_013397955.1. NCBI lineage: Eukaryota > Metazoa > Chordata > Aves > Passeriformes > Meliphagidae > Grantiella > Grantiella picta. Next base: position 804,659 of record VZRM01005381.1, read on the forward strand.
GTTGCTATATCACTGCTCTTGAACACTATTTGATTTTTTTTTTTTTACCAATTTAGACTGCTTTTAAGACAATTCCAATCTGACACATGGAATGCTATCTATAAGCAAAATAGATTCAAGGCAAGCAGCATTTTGGACCTCTTTTGTTATCAGTTTAGACATTGAAAGAAAGCAAAAGATAAGGGAGGTCTACTAAGGAGACACCAGATTTAAATAATGAAGAGCTGAGAATTCATGAGTTCTGATGGATGCAGGCCAAACACTTTGGCATTCAAAAAAAATGGGAGGGTAGAAAAGACAAACTTTTTTCTTTATTTGTGTGTGTCCTTTCCCTTTTATTTATGTGCCATTGAGGAAGGAAATCAATAAGATCCTAACTGTCATACTTTCTTCAGAGCAAAAATAGAATAAGAGGAAAATTTTTTATGAATCAATGAAAAATTACTCCATTTGCCTGGAAAACTACCAATTTTGCTCCTTGGCAAGTGTAGATGAAAAGACTGTCAGCTAGTGATATTTTTTTGTAATAAAGGTTAAATAAGAAATCAGACAGTATGTTGAAATTTCTTTATGATCTGATAGGTGAAGGCTGTATTTGACAATAGATGTTTAGATGCCATCTATTTTAAATTACAACAATAGTCAATGAGCAGTATCTTTGAGTTGAAATATATATATGCTTCTTATTTGTAGTGGTTATTGGTTTCTAACCAGTTCATCAAGTTAAAACTTGACTAGGAGAAAGGAAAAGCGTAAAGAACTCTCAAGATATAAAATACAACAAAAGCAAAGTCTGCTCCAATGGAAGAAGTATACTAGATTATATTACATTATTTTAACAATAGTGATGTGGCAGTAAAATTCACAGGGGACAAAATGTATAAAGGAAAGGCAAAGCTGAACTAATATTGAAAATTTGACTGAGTTCATGAAGAAAAACAGGGAGAAATGACAATCACCAATACTAGTGTAGATTGACCATATATGACAAAATTTCACCAAATAAAAATCTACATTAAAACTGTTTGAGCTCACTTTTACAGTCAATAGAGAAAACTTTACAATTCTAAAGTAAAATTCACTCTAAGAAATATACATAGATAGATTACAGAATCACGCTACTGAAAGTCCTCATTCTCTCCACCAATTAAAATAAATATCTTTGAAGCATATACTGTCATTTATACTGCAGATTATTTATAAAGATAGCCCATTTTCGGAGATTTGTCTCCTAAAGGAAAATGTCATGTTATTTGTTCACAGCAAATATTCACATATTTTCATTTTGTAACATGTTTAAGAAAACTCTATATACCAGCAGTTGTATCTTTTACCCACCCTCACAGAAAGGGAGTAAGAATGGGTAGTCCCACAAAAGAGAATATTATTGTATAGTTTGAAGTGGAAACTTCCTTTTTCTAAAACTCCTTGAAATTGAGTTTTTCAGACTTCACAATACCTATTCTCAAATTTGCACTAGCAAATTTTGGTAGGTGAGTGTGTCATTGGGTGGTATTTTTTATGATAAAGTTGGTCTAAAATCATCTATTCATGCACTATCTTTAATTTAAATTCTCTTATTGTTGGTATTCAGAAGCATTAAAAAACTGAAGTTAGATGAATGAGAGACTCATACAGATGCTGAGTTTCAATATCTCATTGGCAGAATAAAGATATAGCTGATTATAAATTACCCTTGGGACTATTATATGAAAAAATTTGAAAAATATAAATTGGAGTTCATGAGCCACAAATAAAATGTATATTAATCTTTGAACAGATAGATAGTTGAAAACAGTGTTGAGTGCCAACTTGATTTGCAATTACTTATGTAGTTTCCCTTTTCTGTAAAATAAAAGCTCTAATTGCATTCCAGTATCAGAAAGCAATGCCTACATACTTTTAGTTAGTTTGGATTTTAAACTTTTTAGGTTTGGTTTAATGTTTTTTGGTTCATTTTTACTGTGATGCCATAGAATATGAGTGAATGGACATTTTAACTCATTTGGATTGTCATTGACATAATGAATTACATATTATGTGATTTATTTCCCTATTCCCACACTAATTTGATAACAAATTTTGACAGCTTAAATTTTATTTTACTGCAACTCTTTACAACATTATTCACTGGCTAAATTTCCAGTTATAAATTATGCAGTAAAATGAGGTAGATTAAGACTAACTATAACATGACACGTGTGACACATGTAATCTTTCTGACTCTCAATCTCGTAGGCGTAATTCTCTAATAAATCATTCATTCACAACAGCCAAAGGACCTTAGCGCAGAACCCTCTATAACTTTTAAGTAAGTGTGCAATAAAGCAGGGCAGTGTACATTTCCAAATACTATCTGTATTACTGTAAAGTAATGATTGTTTCTACATGCCAGTTTTTTTTAATTTTATGCAGAAACTTGCTCTTAAAAATTATTTTCACTGCAATGCTTCGAAAAGATTTTCAAATGAGCTTAGACCATACAATTTTCAAGGTGTTTTGTATATGGGCCAAGGATCATCGAATCCAATTCCTTTCTTCTTGAAGGACCACCTAAAACTAAACCATATGACTAAGAGCATTATCCAGATGCTCCTTGAACTCTGACATGTTTGCTGCTGTGACCACTTCCCTGGGAAGCCTATTCCAGTGACTGACCACCCTCCTAGTGAAAAACCTTCTTGTTATTTCCAATCTGACCTTCCCCTAGCACAACTTCATGCAATTTCTTTGTATGCTGTTGCTTGTCACCAGAGAGAGGAGCTGAGCACCTCCCCATCCAATGTACCCCTCAAGCAAGTTGAAGACTGAGGAGGTTGGACTTCATCAAACTTCTTTTTAATAAGGTGAGCAAGCCAAGTGATGTCATTTGCTCCTCCGAAGAGTTGTTTTTGAGACCTTTCGTCATCTGTGTCTCCCTCCTCTGTATACACTCTGAACGTACCTGTTATATTGAGGTTCCTGTAACTATGCACAATACTCAAGCTGAGGCCATACCAGAGCAGAGGAGAGAGAGACAATCTCCTCCCTTGTCTGACTGTAATCCTGTGACCAATGCACCCCAGGACATGGTTCGTCCTTTTGGCTGCCAAGGCACACTGCTAACTCATGTTCAACTTTCTGTTGACCAGAAGGTCCAGATCTCGTTCTGGGGGGCTGTTCTTGATCATCATGTCCCCCAGTTTGTATCTATAACCATGATTACCGCACCATATTGTTGGTTGTTGTCCAGCCCTTTAGAATGCCAAGATCTCTCTGTAAGGTCTCTCTATCCTCAAGGGACTCCCACAGCTCTTTCTGACTCATTATTAGCAGCAACTCAGTGTATATTCAAATCACACATCCAGAAATTTTATGAAAATATTAAAGAGCACTGGCCCTAAAATAACACAGAGGGGGATGTGGAGTGGAATAGCCTCTGCATTTACCAAAAGTGTCTCTATGGCTCTGAGAGATCACTTTGGCCCATACAGCTTGGTACTGTGCAGGCAGACCCTTCTCTCACCCGTGCCAGTGGAAGGCACAAACACACACTCACCCAGGAGCTTTGGATAGCTCATGTGTTTTACCAGAGATAAATCAGAGGACTCAGTTGCTTGGAGTTCCGAAGAATGGGTTATTCCCGAAGGTGTCCAGCAGCAAAAGAGGACCAATGACCCTGAGTGACCATTGATATAGAGATACAAGACCAATAGTGTGAGGGCACAGGGGCAGGGAGAAGGCAGGGGGATACAACAACCAGTGGGGAGAAGGGAGGGGCAGAGTGAGGGATCAGGTTAAGGCCAGCCAGCATAGGAGGATTTACATAGTCTAGGGAGGGACCATTCAACACTCAGGGGGGTTGTTGAGTGTTGGGTTGTTGAGTGAGGGACCATTCAACACTCAGGGGGGTTGTGAAAAAGCTCCGAGGTGAGAAACCTCGGAGCTTTCTCACCATCGTGTCTCTGCTGCCCTGGGACACCTTGGCTCCCCGGCAGCCCCCGAGGTGGTCTCATCTACCACAACACTAAAACTGTGCCCTGGAGAACTCCACTGATGACTGATGGTAGCCTGATGTAACCTCATTTCATTATAACATTTCAATCCTCACCCATATGCCAGTTGTCCACCTAATACCTCACCAGTTATAAAATTCTACTGAAAAAATCTAGCCTCACATGAGGATTCTTGGTATCCAGATATCTAACTGCAGCTCTTTTGAAAATGTAAGTAGCTCTGAATTTGATAGCATAAAGGAGCTAATAAAAATATATCAAAAGAAAAGCTGTATCTTACATTTGCATTTGAAATACTTAATTTATCCCATTTTTTACCAGGATTTGTTATTAAAAATCTAGATGGTTAATTTTACTTGTATCATGTTGGAAACTGCAGTCCTATATATGTAGCAAGAATGACAAAAGTTTTTGTTTCTTTTCATTACTCATCTCACTTTATGCTTTATTTCCTTTCAGTAACAACATAAATTCAGGAGTGTGTTCTAAGAATCCCAGTTGCAAAGTTCTTCAGAGAATTTCAAGTGTTGTCTTTGGGATTTAAAGCATAAAAAATGAACAATCAGTCTCCAAATAAGTCTGCTTTTAAAACAAAATAGACAAAAAGAACAAAAAACAAAGCCCCAAACTAAAACAAACTAAACAAAAAATCCCCCAACATTACACACCCCCCACTCCAGACAGACGGGTAGAAGAATCATGAAAAAAAGATCAAATCCATGTGTTGAGATAAGAATAGCCAAATAATTGAAATAACGGAAAACAAAATAACAATAATATAAATAATATTACTCATAATCATTATAGGAATGACAAGGAGAGAGAAAGAGAGGAATAAAACACAATCAAAACAAGTGATGTACAATTCAAGTATTCAGCACTCACTGGTTGATGGGAAACTGAGATCTCAAATGAGGGCAAGCCAAAATTAAGACATCAGTTTTCAATGTGCTGTAAACATTTTCCTCATACTAAATCCAAAATGCAGCACTACACCAGCTACAAGAAAGAAAATTCATCCTATCCCAGACATAACCAGTTCTGTGGAAACAAAAACAAGGAAATCAGATCCTCCTCTGCAATGTCCAGTGACAGGAGTCTCAATTTAAAACACATGAAAATCCACCTGAATTCAAGAGCAGAAATTCTTACTGCAAGGGTGGTCAAACACCTAAACAAGCTGTCCAGAGAAACTGCAGATCCTGCATCCTTGGAGATATTTAGTACCCAACTGGACAACGTCCTGGGCAACCTGCTCTAGCTGATTGTGCTTGAGCAACTGGGGAGGCAGGAGGGACAAGAAGGTGTATGTGGGCAGGAAAACCTGCTTTCCAATCTCAGTCATTCTTGCTGGAAGCATAGTCATAGCATGTCTTTCAACCATATTCCCTCTCACAAAGCACATTTTTTGCATCACAGCACACCCAGGGGATCACCCTGATGCCCAAAAGGGTCGGTGTGACAGCTATGCTGTCAAATGGTGGGCAGGAAAATAAGATTATGCTTGTCCAGAAGCAGCTCTTGCAGAAAAATAATTTCTCAAAGTTTGCTTTGCAGCCAGTAATAGAAGTGAATTGAGAGGCAATAGAGGAATCCTTAGTCTTATTATTGTCTGACAGACAAAATTCCCTTTTCCCTTATTCTTGCAGCTTTTCATTCCCTCTCCTAAACCAGCCTGACTTGCTTTTTCCGATTTAATTGTTGCCCTTCTTCTTTTTTGATTTCTATTAATTTACCCTGTTATTTAGTACCTGTCTGTCTACTATAAATACAACTTTATCACGATTGTGTCTTCCTTTCTTCATTGTTTTTGGGGATTTTTTTTTTACCTTCTAAGTGTCTTGTAAGTCATGTAGTATTTCATCCTCTCCGTGTTTCTGTGGCTTTTATTATATACTGCTGTTAAGAAGTAGGATGCAGTGTAAGTCACCTAGAACCTTCACTGACAGAAACTGTGCAGATGAGAGTTTCTGCAGCACAGACAATGAGAAAAGAGGGAAACATCCACTCTCTTTACATAATTCTTTGAAGCCAGGAGGAAGAATTAAAAAGAAACCCAACTGTCTTCCAGCAGTCTCTTGTGATTTATTTTGGAGCTGACATGAATGAAAATAGTAGAAGAGAACTTCAGATGACTGATAGATTTTTATTTTTTTCTTTTTATTGCTTCTTCCACTTACCTTGTGGTTACTTTTCATATCATTTATCCCATTGCTTTAATTTCTCGCAACATACAATACCTTGTTTTTATGCAGCCCTAACTTAAATTTCTTTTAAAAAATCTGTTTGGTATTTTAAAGCTGCTTGTGTGATCTCGGTTTTATTTATATTTGCTTGAAGATTGCATCATCTGTTGGTGATAACACATTATTATTAATACTTCTTGAAGCTAAATTTTCTAATGTACTTAGAGTACATTTTGCACATATTTTGATGAATGCTGTGTGAGGAGAAAAAAATTTAAAAGCATAAAGCAAATTTGTTGATGAAAATTCTAAAAATTGTGTTTGATCACTTCATGGATCATGAACTGGTGCCTTATTATGGAATAAATCTCTTTAGTGAGCCATTTATATCAATAAAAAAATAAAGTAACTCGAATGTTGAATATAGCAAATTTCAGGGATTAGAGATTTATTTCAGGCCAAAGTCATAAAGGCAAAGGAAATCACTGAAATAGACACAGTAATTTAATGGCAGAAATAAACTACATATAAAATGTGTGGACATTTAATGATAAACTGAAGCATTGAAGGCTCTGCTACTATTTAATTTTTTTTCAAAGGCATATGAAGACATGGAGGAAATTTATACATACAGTACTAATCAAGTTAGAATTTTTATTAAGAAGATAACATTTAAATTGTTCAGAACCTAAAATATTTTCTCCTTAAAGTTATCAGTTGAGCTTCAGAATTTGAAATTTTGTAAAACTTTATTTTGTAAGCCTGGCCTGGTGCTTTTTGTTGTTGTTTGGGTTTTGTTTGTTTGTTTATTTGTTTGTTTTGGTTTTGGGTTTGTTTTGTTTGGTTGGTTTTGGTTGGTTTGGGTTTTTTTGGGGGGTTTTTGGGTTTTGTTAGTTTTGTTGGTTTGGGTTTTTTTTAAAAATGATGAAATATTGAATATTTGCACAAAAAGTTTGGCACAAAGGAACCTCAGCAGAACAAATAACATCACAGTATTCTGATACTGTTAAAGAGAAGGAATTAGGAATGGAAGAAATGCAAAATCATTTTCATGCAATAGATTTAAGTATTAATATTATCGCTTGGTATTCCCACAGATTCTTTTGCTAGTCATCAATCCATAGTCATACTAGATATAGTGAACTATTGTTGAAAAATTCTTAAAATATTTCTGAGGGTAGGAATCAGCTTAGATGCTAAATCTACGGAACTTCTGTAAATAATAATATTTATTCATAAGCTTAAGAAATATTGTAGTAGTGTAATGTATGATTCTGACGTCAAGGCCTGCCCATCAGGAGCAGCATTCTTTTTTCCGTCCTCTGAAGAAAAATCTGAAGGATGCAGAACACAGACAGCTGTGTAAGAGAAAAAAAGTATGTATTTTTTAAAATACTAAGGATGTAAAGAAAACCTAGTCTTACCAAGAGCCAAATCTGTGGAGTATAGGATTAATTATTCTTAATAAATAAACTATAGTTTTGTTGTATTTTTAACACTTAGAAATAATTTATCCTTTTTTGTAAGATATTGAAAACGTGTGTTATTTTAAGTCTATTACTATTGCATTAATGCCTTCCTTTTCTTTAACATTCAAGGTATGAAAGGAGAGGAGGTATTTCTGCAGTATAATTTTTAAGGGAATTCTGTCAACTTCTGAAGTAGGTCTTTGAGTTTCTGAACCAAATCTCTAGGATACAGATGACAATAACTTACCTTGTTCTTTACGTATACAAGTTAAAAGTTTAAATATATTTTCATTTTCCCACTCTTCTAAATATTGATTCTATAGAGCAAAGGTATCTATGACACTAATTTTTTATGTGGTTTTCTTTATTCTCCCCTACCAGCAAGAGAGTGTTTGGTTTCCTCTCTCAATTTATGCTGTTAAAAAGTGAGATATCAAAATATTTTGTTTTATCATTTGCTTTTACTGACATAATTTTGAAATCTCATCACTCTTAACCCACAAGATTTTATAGAAAAAATGTTTACAGACACTTAGGGAAGATATTCAGCAATAACAAATGATGTAGATATATAAAAGAAAGAGAAGCAAGTAAATGAAATCATAAAACAGACTTCACTGATAAATAAGGTAAAAATAAATAGTTGCAAATAAGCTGACTATTGACAGACTGCTTAGTGCATTTATGAAATTTAATGTTTTCTATCTCAGTACTTTTCAGCTCTAGTAAAATAATTTGAATGTGGACTTCAGACAAAATGACTCTAGTTCTTCAGGTTATGCTTAATTAAGTGGAGAAATAAATCTTCACAAAACCAAGACAGTGCCAAATTCCAGAGCAAATTGTGTCTGAACAGCTTGTATTCAATTCCCAGTACACTTGCTTCTTTCACTACTTTTTTCCACTGCCTCACTCTCCATCAACTTCTATTAAATAGGGAGCTGTGGACAGCTGGCATTTAAATGTCAGATACTAACAGCAAAGTTTCCTCCTGGACCACACAGTCTTTTATAGTGGTGTTTTCTAGTTTAGTCTGGTAAAAACGTATCACATCATGGGCAAGCCGCTCACCTATTCTCCAGCTGTGTGCCTGTTATTGAAGCAAATAAATTCCCTGTTTATTTCAGTGAGAGCTTTGCCTGTATAGGAAAACAGGCTATAAAGCTTTACCACTTCTTTATATCTGACCCATACTCTTACCCATTTTCATACCCTGACTCATACTTTTCAGATTTCATTATTGCTTTGTGGAAACTTGGTTATTAATCATTTCTGTAGACAAACTATCTTTCCTACTCCATAAAAGATTTTCAAATATCATCTGAGTTCGCATGCATTTGTCTCTAAATGGTCACAGGCAAGAAATACAACGTCAAAATCTTTCTGAGAGAGTCATTATTTCTATTTGTTTTCTATAACTGCAATTAATTCTTTGCCCTTTCCAGTGCAAATAAGTTTCAAAGGTGTGTGTAAAAGCCAGTATTATCAAGCAAGATTTAAACCTGAAAAATATTTTTGCTCATTATTTTCTTTCTCTGAAAATCAGTTGCTTTCTTCTGTTTTATGTTTCAGTTTCTGGTTTTAAAAATTCTGAGATAAGGGGGAAAGAAAAGACCAATAATGAACAGAATTAGGTATTCTAAAAAAACCCAAAAAACCAAAAGACAAAATCCCCCCCCCCAACCCCTCTAATTATATCTTTCGAATAAGTTTCACACAGCCTTTAAGGTTCTGAGCCACAATTCAACGTCAAGTTTCCTGAAGCAGTCACAGGGTGAGTCTACTACATTCTGCTAATTGTATCACATTAGGCATACTGTTAGTGCTATTAATAAGTGTGTTGAGCAATTCCTCTTGACAGGTTGCACCCAAGGCAAAGAAATGCCAGTGGAAGCTAAAAGAGATCAAGAGAAAATGTTTTTTCATTAGAAAATCACTGAAACATTCTCCATCTCTTAGAAGCAGAATGAAGCAACCGGGATACGACTATGAGAATGGGTACATTGCAAATATAATCCATAATTTTAATGTATACGTAGTACAATTAAAACATCCTAATAAATATTAACAATGTTAATAATATTAATAATAACACTACTACTATTACTGCTCCTCCTACTATTTTGAAGTCTGGGGCTAGTTCATTACAAAGGTTCATGTTCATAATACACGTAATATATGCTTTGTAGGTCCAAAAGGTAAGGAAAAACTCCTTACTAGATAGTAAGAAGAAAAAAATAATAAAATAAATAAAACTCCAAGGGTGGAATTAAAACTTAGGTTCAGACACATAAATTTAGGTGTCAACAATCTTTGTATATGCAAATAAGCTATCGCTAAACTCCTCTTGCAGCAGATGAAGACATGGAAACAGATTCAGTTGATCAAAAGGCGATGCCTTCTGCCACACCATAACAATCTATATCATCTGCATGGAGTTGTAAACTATTACACTGGTCCTCAGGGAGATCATCAATCTTCCGCACTGATAATTGGATTCCAGGTAAGATACCCCAGGATATTTCAAACATTATGAGAGGACTTCATTTGAGCAACTTAATCATATTTTTAATTAAAATAGAGCAAATCACAGAATCACTGAATGGGTAAGATTGGAAGGCACCAAAGTAGGTTATCTGACCCAACCTCCCTGCTAATCCTAGAGCACATGGCACAGAACTGTGTCCAGATGGTTCTTGAGCATGTCCCGTGAAGGAGACTCCACAACCTCTCAGGGCAATCTGTTCCAGTAGGTGGTCACTCATACATTAAAATTCATCCTGATGTTTAAGTGGAACTTCCTGTGCATCAGTTTCTGCCCATTGCCTCTTGCCTTGTTTCTTGGCACCACCAAGAAGATCCCAGGTGCTTCCCCTTGACACCCTCCCTTCAGATACTTATATAGACATTGCTGAGGTCCCTCCACAATAATGTTTTCTTGAGGCTGAACAGGCCCAGCTCCCTCAGCCTATCTTCAAGATAAGATGCCAATAAGAAAGATGTTCCAGTCCTTTAAACATCTTTGTTGCCCTCCACTGGACCTGCTTCAGAAGCTCCATGTCTCTCTTGCATTGAGGTGCCCAGATCTGGACACAGCACTCCAGATGCGGCCTCACCAGGGCTGAAAAGAGTGGCAGAATCAACTCTCCTGACCCACTGGCAATGCTCTTCCGAATGACCCTGGGACACCATTGGTCTTCTTGGCCACAAGGTCACACTGCTGCCTCATGGACATCTTGTTGTTTCCAAGCACCCCTAGATGTTCCTGTGTCCTTCCTGTCCCTGACCCCGCCCCCGTGACCCCTTCTGACTGGATGTGAGTCAGTCTTCCCCTGGTACAGGACCTTGAATTGGCCTTTGTTGAATTTCAGTTCTTTTCTGCTCATCTCTCAAAAATGTTGAGGTCCCTCTGAAGGAAGCCCTCTGAAGTATATGCTACTCCTCATGGGTCTGTGTCACCAGCGAACTTGCTAAGGAGACATCTGTCTCTTCATCCAAGTAATTTGTGGATAAGTTAAATTATACTAGACACCACTACCGACAGGCCTCCAACACTGTGACACTGATTACAACCTCCTGGGACCTGCCAGTTCTCAATTCACCTCACTGTCCACTCATCTAGTTCATCAGATGTATGGGGTGCCTATGCTTTTGTAGAGTGGAAATTGGATGTCAGGTGGGTCATTATAAGGTGGTGTATACCCTGTAGACATATTACTACTATGAATGGTAAAGATCTAGGACAACTCAGTTCTGTAAATACAGGAGTGCAGTTCCATTTAATTTTGTATTCCTATTCATGTCTCCTTCAGCTGCTGAGTCAGAAGGGCATAAGTTTCCATTATTGCTGTCGATACTGAAAGCCTCATGCAGATTTCTCAGGTAACCAAGAGATTTTCAGATTACAGTACAAACCTATGTTTGACAAGTGAATTGATCTCATAGTAAATTCAATGGAGAGCTACACATTTGTTTTAAAATAGCTGTTTATTTTAGGGTGAGATGAGTCAATTGAGTGCATTGATTAGCTCATCTCTGTGGGAGCTGACACAGCTAACTCACTTGTAGTCACACTATATATACCAAGAATGTATACAGTTATCTATACATGGGTTCTTGGTGTGTCCTAGGATACACTTTTTGTGTTCAGCTGTGGCTTCTGGAAGGCAAGAGTCTGTCGTAGATCCTGTGTCACATCTTTCATACCTATGCTGGTGCTCTAAATGTCTGGGGTTATTTGAACTGTCATTAGATGCTTATGTGTGGATGAGTGAAACAAATACTTTAAGCCCATTAAAGATAACTCCCATACAATATGTCTGCTATTTTTGGTATCTAGATCATCTTTTATGAAAAGTTCTTATTTTCTTTTTATTTTTCTTCATATTTGAAAAGCTCTCCTTTCTTTCTTTTAGAATCTTTTAAAATGCTTTCATTTAATTGTCCTCGATTGGGAGGTTCTGCTTAACTGAAAGGAACAGCAAGAGCAGGGTTGCTCCATGAAATGAGCCAGAGCCAAGTCTTGTCTCAACACAGGAATGAACAGCAATCTTACCAACAGAGATATAGTCCCTGAGTTTAAAAGAAACTCCAGGTCTTCCAGGCAAAAGAGATTTTCAAGTGAGGTTTATCACAGCATGTAAGGCCTGTATAGGTAAGGTGAGGCCTGTATAGGTGGACAAAAGAATCAGAAGTTCCTGAGAGCAACAATGAATAAGCATTGCTCTCTCTACTCTATCCAGAGTCCACAAAATTTACAAAAATTTAGATGATTTACAGATGAGAATTTAAAATAGTGTAAATGGAGCAAATTATATTTTCACATGTTTAGATTAAAATTTGTTGATCAGTTAAGCTGAGTACTATCTTTGGAAAAAACAGATCTGATATTCAGATTTTGAAATAATGGCCCATAATCTACTTTATCATTTTCTGAAAACATTTTGTGACTTGCTAGTAATTACAGTCACCATGTCATCTTTCACCTGAATAGCTTTGTAAGTTCCTCTTCTGTACTGCCAGAGAGATAAGGCAGACTATCCCATATCAGCAAAAATGGCACTACATGTATGTCCTTAGGCAACTACTTCATTAATTGAATATATGACCATATAGTAAAATTGCACCTTAGGTAAGTCTCATATTCACACCCATTATTTCATACCTCTAAATTGAAATCTATGTTAATATGGAGCTAAAGTCATTCCCCAAAATTTTACTAATACTCACTGATAACAGCTACTTTCATTTTTAGTTCCTATAATCCTATTGCATTTTCTATGAAAGTCTCATTTTCTTATGAATTGTGCCATGCTTCATTTTCTCTCAAGAGAAACAAGATCTTAGAGGGGTATAGAAGCAGTAATACTCCATGAGAAACTACCTTTGTGGTTGAAAAATTCGTTATCTAGAGATTTAATGGTCATTTTTATGTATTTTTCTGAAACAAAAAGAGAGAGAAAAGCAGGTAAGGAGAAAGTTTATGAGAGTCAGTTCAATGAAGATCTATTCTCTATGGGTATAATCAAGCAGTGGAAGATTCCTTGCAGCCTCCATTCTTGAAAATTATGAAGACCCAGGTGCACAAAATTCTGAGAATACTGATCTGCTCTGATCTGAGAGCTCACTACTCAAGTTTTTCCTGGAAATCTGATACCTATTCAATTTTAAATGTTTCAGGCTTGATTTTTTGCTGGTTTTTTTTTTTTTTTTAATAAAATTATTTCTCATGGCTGTCAGCCCGTATTTAATTTGTAGAAGTTTTATGTTTTCTATATGTAATTTTTCTTTCATTCATATATATAAAGCAATATTAAGCCTCCATTAGTTTTGCTTTTTTGTATTATACAAAAGCTAGAAATTATCAATTCGTCTCTGCACTTCAGCTATTATGTACATTTCATATGCAATAGTAAAAACTTTCCACAGTAATGACCTTTAGTTTACATTTCTTCCAGATATGAAACCAAAAACATTTGAAATCAAATTTAATATGAAAGAGTATTTGATTCAATTAAGTTGTTTGAGAGTGATACACACTCTGTGACACATTTAAGTCAGAGTACAGAAGTGAAATACCTATGTGGCTCTGAAGCATATTTCTGAACACGTATTTCTATGAACACAGAAAGACTTCTCTCAAATTTAATTATAAGGATATGTTGTAGATAAAGGAATAAATGAATGGAGGTGTGACCATGTTTCTAACAGTTATCTAAGAAATTAAATTTGTATTAAAAATACAGGCTGCATGCTCTTTATAACAAAATATCATCACTAAAAAACTGCCAACAACACTTCTTATCAAAGACATGGAGGAGAAAGGAACAAGATTACTGAAAATGTAAAAACTAAATTAGCCCTTTAACTATAATAGCAATCTTTAGCCCATTTACCTTCTGCTTTCAAAGAGAAGCAATAATAAGTGTACTGCATCTGTCTGGGACGGAGTTAACTTTGCTTCACGGCAGCCTCTATATTTCTCTGGTTTTGGACTTGTGTCTGCAAAACTGAAAGTTTGGCTATTGTTGCATTATTCTTGCTTAAGGTTTATCTTTTTCTCAGAGAGAAGGCTGGGGATGGGCCAGTTAGGAAGGGACAGAGCTGGGACTGCGACCTGAATTATCCAGAGTAATGTTCCGTAACATATTATGTCCTGCTCAGCAATAAAACCTAAAGAAGAGAAAGAAAAGGAAGTAGGGAGCAGGGTGTTGTCTCCCAAAGTGGCCATTGCTCAGAGACCCTCTGGGCATCAATCTGCTGGTGTGGTTGGCAAGGAATTGCCTGTCATTTCCTTCTTTTTTTTTTTTTTTTAACTTTCCCTCATCTATTAACTGTCACTGCATCAACTCAAAATTTTTCCCACATGTCCTGCAGGATGCAGTGAGCAAGCAGCTGTGTGGCTGCTTGGCTGTTGGCTTTTTTCAACCCATCACAATGAAGATAAAATTTACTTTTACAATCAATAATTATTAAAGGTTTGACTAATTATTTTCCATTCTGAAAAAAAAAACTAGCAACATGCATATTTGTTGAGATATATCTCTGTGTGTATGTATATATAAATATATATTTATTCCACTTACTGTTTTCTAGAAATTGTTTCCTCTTATTATTTCCCACAAAACTTAGAAAGCCAAATGCTGTTTCAAATTTTGGAACGTGCTTCTCTTTCATAATTGATGAATCTTAGTGCAAAATACAGACTGATCAATTTTACACTAAATCTGACCTCTGACAAACTGATAACCTGTACAAGATTCAGACAGTGCATAAGCTTTATGTTAAGTATCTCCCCCGTAAGAGGCAAACTTGGCTGGTAAAGATTGATTAATGGCAAGCTCTGCTGGGTTGGGCTGCAGTAGAGTTAATTTTATTCACAATGGCTAGAAAAGGTTGTGGTTTTGATTTGTGCTGAGCATGGGGTTAACAATACAGAGATTTTTTGTTATTGCTGAGCAGGGCTTGCACAGAATCAAGGCCTTTTCTGCTTTCCATAATGCCACGCTGGTGAGGAAGTTGAGGTTTTGTGGGATGTTGGGAGGAAACACAGACTGGACAGGTGACCCAAATTAACCAAAGGTATATTCCAGATCAGAGGACATCGTGCTTAATACATAAATCCAGGGGGAAGAAGGAGGAAATGGGTGGGACCTTTGGAGTGATGGCATTGGTTTTCCCAAGTCACCATTACATGTGATGGAGCCCTGCTGTCCTGGAGATGGCTGAACACCTGGGACTTCAGGTGTGTTTAGAGAACAGCAAGTCACGCTCATCCTCATCTTAGAGAACAGCAGTGAATAAAGGCATCTCTGATTCCAGTGAGACTGGAATTTCAATCCTGTCATTTCAGCTGGTGTTTTACATTCAGGTAGAGATACTAGAAGTCTTTTGTGTTTTCCTAATAAAACAATAATAAAAGCTTTACAGTTAAATTAAAAGATCTTATATTTTATTGAATGTGAGTTGACCCACTGACATTTGAAGGACTTCTTTCATGTTTATATGCTGTTTTAAACAAAGTAAAATTCTTTAGATCCTGCTTTACACATGCTGTGCTTCTACCTATTCATTTTGAGAATTTCTGAAAACAGACCATCTGTGGTTTCTGCCTATATCTTTTCTGCTTCGAACTGTCTTGTTGCCATGGAGTCTCTGTTCTGCCTTAGGAAAATAAATTATTGTTTAAAAGAGAAGGTGCTTGTCCAAGTACACAGCAAAATTAGCCATGTATCCAATATCATTAGTTCAGAAAACTTTAAAGCAAAAGAGAGGGTTTTTAAAAATTATTTATGATGTTTGACTAAAACCTGGACTGTGTCATTAACTAAATAATTTCATTCAAATGGTCCTACCCATACTGGATACCTGGGCAGCCTCTTCAATAATACAAACATTCTCAGGCTTTGGTATTAATGACCAGTGGAATAAGGTTCTGCAATTCCATGTGTGTGATCTGCACTGACTATATGGGTGTATCAACCATCAATCAGAGAGGTTATATCAACCATCAATCAGACATGTTGTTCAGAGAAAAACTTTGTACAGCAACATACATAACCAAGATGAGACAAATTATTTCTGTAATTGACCAAGAAATTTGAAGATAAATGCTTTAGAGTGCCTAAGATCACTTCAGATCTCTGGAGAACAGCAGAGGACAACTGAAAATGGTGGTTCTGGAATCTGTAAGCCATATTTCAAATGCCCAAGCAGTTCATTTTAAAGTCCACCTCTCTCCGAAGTGGCAGAGTCAAAGTTAATTTAGGTCACATGTATGCAGATAATCTCACACGGCCTGAAAACAGCTACAAGTCTGTAGCAAAGGGATAGCAATATCTCAGCTTACAGAACGAATAGTGCTTCCGTGGGATACATTCAAGGGAGTAATGCTAAGGGCTAGATTTAGCTAATGGAAATGATATCATATCCTTAATTTTGAGAAGCTGAGGGCATTAGTAAGAACAAAATGCTAACTCAGATTGAAAAAAAAAGATTTATTATATTGGACAACAACTCTAGTGACGTTACAAATTAAATAAAATTTCAGGGCATTAGTTTGAGTTGCTTTTGTTTGTTTGTTTTTTTAATTAAAGGTTATGAAAATTGCTAATGACGGCAGCAGGTATTAAACAGATATAAACTCAAAATTAAATTTGTCCTAGTCAAAAATCAGCACACTTTTAAACTTCTGTAAAGCAAAGATCATCAAATTTGATCTACAGTAACTTTCCTTTATTATACTAAATTGACTGGTTTATTTTGTTGCTTTCATCAACTGCCTTTTATTAAATATTTATATTTCAACTGTTCTTCTCTATAATGCTCAAATATAGCTACAGTTGCAGATGAAAATTCCTTTCCTGAAGAAAGTTTAATCAGCTTATCGTAAATAAGAAATGTTTAAAAGAATGAGCAGAAGGCACTGTTATTTAGATGTTAATGATGTCCCCAAGTTACTTGTGTCAGGTAAAATTTTAAGGGAAGAAAACTAATAATTATCTGAAATTTGAACAAAACAGTCCTACCTCATCTTGAACTAATTTAGTATTACACAAATTAGAATGAAAAAAATCTAAAGACCAGCGAAACAAGTGAGAAGGAATGCAAAGTAAGGGTGGACTCTACTAGATATGATGAAGTCCTTGACAAGATATAAGAAAATATTTTTAGTATGGCATTTGGTAACAAAAGAAATAAATGCAAAAGGAGATTATCTTTCTCCTTTTGCATTTAAAAACGTCTTCTTTCCTCTAACTATTTGACTGCAAAACATTCAGCATGTAAAAACAGCATGGCACAACAACTAAACATTGAAGAAAAAGTATCAGGATCTTGTATAGATTAAACTTAATATATAGAAAAATTAGCTAAATAGTATGGTATTCTTATTTATTTTACTTTACATTAAATGCATTGCTCTGAAATCTGTTACTTATCTTGTCCTGTTCTATTGGTAAATGAAATCAGAAATTGCTGTATACTTCTTTGTAAAACATAATATAATAATTTGTTATTTTTAGAGAAAAACACAGAGCATAGCTGATTAATATTCATGTTTGCATTTACAGCAGCATAGAGAATGAACAGCAGAAGAGAGAAAAAGAGAAACTACAACTGAGCAAACCAGCATCTTAATATTCTTTCTCAGTGACTAAGTATATACCACTGAACTTGTGACTGTAGTACCAGAGCAAAAGGCTAAGTAACTCAAAATTCAAATTGTAATTGAGTTTTAAGGGATTTTTTACCACGTGGAAATCAAAGCAGAGTTTCACATACTATATGACACTCCAGAAAAGTTAAAATTTTGTCATCAGATCAGCCTGGTAATTAAGATTCAATTTGAGCTCTACATTAGGGAATCTCACGGAGTTTATCGACTAAAATGAAACTGCTTCAAGGCAGAACAAAATTAGAATTTCTCAAATCACTTGTAAAGATTGGAAATGTAAATTGTGGAATATCGTTATAATTAAGAGGTTCTGGTTACTTGCTTTCTGGTGCATCCACCAATTCCATTTCCTCATGACTGACTTAGTATGTTCACTAAATTGCAGATCCTGATTTTTTAATTTTTTTTTTATTTTTTACTTCCTAGAGGCACTATGAAGACATGAAGCATTAAGGAAATATCAGTAGTATTAAGCATTCAAAAAAGTCTTTATTTGTGTTTTTTTGAAGTAACCTTTTGTTGGAAGACATCTTTCCAAAACTGGGAAAGATATGGACTGTAACTCAGCTTTTTATTGGTTTGCTTCTTCTACTTATTGTTTTATGTGTCAAAGTAAGTATTCTCAGTATTATCAATATTATGGCAGTACCTTTCAGTTTGTTTATGACGGATACCCTTTGAATTGATTATAGAAAACAGTATCTCCTATGAATCAATTAGAAAAATTCTTGTTTAAACTTAATCTGGCAATTAATATTCACAGTCTACTGAGATAATGGAAGAAGAAGCCTTCAGAAGTAGCCTTCAGAGAAAGGTATCTTGTCCTTGTAGGACAAACAGACTGTTACAATTCTGAAAAACGTCTTCTTTCCTCTAACTATTTGACTGCAAAACATTCAGCATGTAAAAACAGGATGGCACAACAACCAAGCTGCTGCCTTTGTGTTGCAGAAAGCACTATTAAAAATATGATATTTTTTCAAACCTCCAATTATGACTCCCTTATTCCATCTTGAAAATAAAAGTTTTACATTGTACTTTGCAAAAAGCAGATCACCCCCACACACAAAAACCCCAAACTAAAAACAAAATCTACTGAAAACTTCAAGAATCACTGCAGGCGTTTCTGTCTAGCTGGCAACCCATACAGTTCAAGTATGCATGTTTATAATGATGTTAATACGTAGTCTAGTCCTCCCATTTTAATAAAAGTCTTAGTAAATAACTAAAAATCAAAATAAGTAATTAATTTTTTTTATGAAACGCCAAATGCAATTTAAAAAATCTTAAATCAATACGAGGCATATTTTTTCTTCAAAATTTGGGTTTGAAATCTTTGTAATTTTTGGACTGTGAAATTTTGCATTTCCAAATGCTTAGCAATTACAATTCCTAAAATTTTGTGATACTCTGCACTTGTAGTGTACTTAGTATCCATGAAATGTAAGAATTACACTCATGTAAATTAGTTTGGTGCCCTCTGACATTTTCATTATCTTTCAGTTTTTAATTGCATGACTCAATATTCATTTTTATGCATACCCAAGCTATATTCATTGAATGAAAGTTTCTTTGCATTTTCCTTTTTTCTTCTCAGAGGTCTCCAAGGATTATTCCTTAGATGTGGTCCAAATTATTCATTAAATGTAAAATTATTAATCTCCAAATAATTAATTAACATGTCTTTGAGAATGTTACTGAGGTGCTCTGACCACAGCATCTGAATGCTGAATTGATCTCAGCAAACATTTTTGTGAAACTAAGTAGTACTATAGTCTTCATCTGTACAGATAAGAGGTTCAGAGAGTGTGAAGTAAAAGGTATTAAAAACCCACTTATTTTGGTGCCAAATTCAAAGCAGGGAAGCTCTGTTGTTTTTCTTGGTTGTGTAGAATTTTCACATAGAAATTCACATGTTCAAAATATATCACTAAATAAATTTAGTGACAGTTGTGAGCCATCACCATATCTGTAAATTTAAGTCTTGGTGTCTTCTACTGAATATTCTCAATGTAAAGAATATAAAATTAGTGAGTATTTATGAATGTGTTGATTCATCACCCTCAGAAAACAACTCTTATTCAAAATGGGTTTGTATTACATTCTTCAGAACCTGATTCAGTCTCCTTAAACAGAAGGATAGTTTTCTTTCTCTAACTGAAGTTAGAGTTCCAATCCAAAAGAGAAAGACTCAGTCTCTCTGTGGTCATTTGTTAGTTCAAAATGCTCTTAATTGAATGAATCTTGATCCACCAATTTTTTGACCTGAAGTTACAGTAATATCCAGATAATCGTGATGTATGGGTGTTGTGGTTTTTAGTTTCTGTGATGGTAGAGCAAGCCACAGGCCTTACTGGAGAGCGTCTCTGCCCAGCCCTGGTAAGCGCCTCAGTGCCCCAAACTTCTGGTCACTGCGCTCTCACCAGCCAGGGAGTCGATGGCTACCTCTGGTTTCTGCTGTTCTCAACACAGTGGCAGTAAAGGGGGTGAGAAGGGTCTATGCATGATGACCACGGGAGTTGTCCCATGGCCCACCAGAGGCCAAAGACCTCCCAGAGGCCAACACACCTCATGGGAAAGACCGCATGTGCAAAGACCTCGTGCAAAGACATCATCATTGTGAAGGGTCAGGGGTTTTCTAGGGTGAAAGGGGGGTGGGGAAAGTACATTGGCCCGGTGAACTCTGGGCACAGGGCCAGTACATGGGCAGAGTTAGGGTACAGGAACCAATAGGGAAAACCCGAGGGAGTGGCCAGGGCCAGGGGTGGGAAGGCATCTTAGGAAATATTTTTTAAAATTTATTTGCATGTGCTTATGCATTATAGTGAGTGCTTCTCAGTATCATAAGGCAGTATCTGCCAGAACCATTTCACTGGGATAAATTTTAGTAAGGCTGTCTTGCCAATTATAATGAAAGGTGCTCCAATCCTGTTCGGAGTAACAAATAGCCCATACCTAGTTTTCTGTAACATAATGGAAATTAGGAATTGTTTTGCCAATTACAATTAGAGGGATGAGTACCATGGTGAAAGGTCACTCAGCCTTTGGGTGAATTGAATGAGTTTCAAGAAGATGATTTCAACATGTAATATCTTTTAACTATATAATATTAATGTAACAAAACAGTAGACTTTCTGGTGTCAAAGTACTAACGGTGTCCATTAGTGCTTTGAATTCTATTCTTTGTTATCTTTTTATTCAGATTCAATTGTAACAAACATAAAGACTAAACCGAAAATTTCCAATTCATTTCCCATAACTCACTGAAAAAAATTAAGATGGCAGGCTCAATATTCATTCAAATGTTCAATTACAAGTACTCAGATTAAAACAAATTAAAAACCTCTCAGCCATATATATTTTGCTATATCTTGACTGCTAATGAATTTTACCAAAAGAAAAAATAAATCTAAATTTTTATTAAAAATAATCATGGGTTAGATAAACGATCACAGAAAAAGCCCCACATGAAACATCACCATGACCAGAAATTAGGTGAAACCTTCATACATATTAAATAAATTAATTCTCTGATCTGAGAAACACTTTTTCCTTCCAAAATGGCATCAATTTGAGTATTTACATATGCACTGGAACATTTAGGATTCAGGCAGGCATTAGAGAATGGCAAAGACAGTGACAAATGCATTAAAACAAAAGGCAAATGCCACAAAATTCAATTCACTGCACCACAGTTTTGAAAAAAATAACTATTATTTTAGATCTTTAATCCACTTTTATGGCATTCATTGCAGACAGACGAATATGAAAATAAACAGACCGGGGTTTTAGAAACTGTTGTTTTATGTTTAGGTTGTTGATTCCTTCTGTATTTAGTACATTTTATTCTTTTTATTAGCACAATAGATTGATACAAAGGCCTTCAATTACGTCTTTTACAATATTCATAGAATCATAGAATGGTTACATTTGGAAGGAATCTTAAGGATCATCCTATTCCAGCCCCATCCCTGTCATGGGCAGGGATGATATCTACTAGACCAGGTGACTCAAAGCCCCATCCAAGCTGGCCTTGAAGATCAACAGCTTCTCTGGGCAACTTGTTCCAGTGCCTCACCACTCCCATAGTAAAAAATTTCTTCACAAGACCTGACCTAAACCTGCTGTCTTTCTGTTTAAAGGCATTCTCCCTCATCCTGTCACTACATGCCCTTGCCAAAAATCCCTCTCCAGATCACCTGTAGGCTCCCTTTAGGTACTGGAAGGCTGCTAGAAGTTCTCCCCAGAGCGTTGTTCAGGCTGAACAATCCCAAACCTCTCAGCCTGTCTTCACAGGACAGATATTCCAGCCCTGTGACCACCTTAGTGGCCCTCCTCTGTACTTGGTCCAACAGTTCTTCTTGTGCTGCGGCTGGATGTAGTACTTTAGGTGGGGTCTCACAAGGACGGAGTAAAGGTCAGTTCCCTTGACCTTCTGACCAAGCTTCTTTCAATGAAGCCTGTGATATGGTTAATTTTGATGAACTTTTAGAACCAAAAAAAAATAGAAATGCCATTTTCCCTTAAATAAAAAAGGCATTTAGTTTGAAAATCCCTGCTAAGGTTTATGATGCAGGTTAATGCCAATGTTTTTTCTCTAGAGACAAGTTGCAATAGAAACAGATAAGGTATCTTACATATCTGAAATTTTACAACACTAATAGAGTTGTAAAAAACAGCTCAGATATGCCAATGAAAATATCACACAGGTCTGGAAGAAACTCTTTCAATAATACTGATATTTTCATGTCAATAATTTCTAATAAAACTTTTTTTTACCTGTGCATTATGATTTACTTAGTAATTTCACTGTAACTAATGAAGAAATCTTAAAGAACAAGAATAAAACTTTTTTTATTCACTTTTCCAAACTTATTCACAAATCAGAAAATATTATTTTATTTCACAATCTGGCTAGATAGTAACTCTAAATATCATTATGCAGTTGGATCTATTCTAGCTATATTCTATTTGAAAACTGCTGGATTCTTGTCCAACAAAGTTGCTTTAAATTTTTTCTTTATATTTTTGTAACCCAGTCATTAAAAAAAAAAAGTGCGAAAGAACACCTTATCCGTCAGCAGTATGTGCAGATCTAACAGGATAATAGAGAACCTGTGTAACCTATGGGTTTAAAAACTTTATTCATTCACATTCTGTACATAAGCCCTCATTAGCTAAAATTGTTATGTTGGTTATTAGTTCAGCCCTGTTCACCTTTTCAATTATTACTAGAGTAGTTACAAGTCTGGAAAAGTATCATTTTATGGCAGAGGTCTTTGATGGGTCAGATGTTAATTAGAGAAATAAAGAAATTCATACTGAAATACTCTGTGCCATTTTGACCCATCTTCATTGTACTGCAACACCAAGGTGGTCTTTTGAGACATGTTCAGTACTATACTTGTCAGAAATTAGTGAACATTCAGTTGAAGAGAAGATATAGTGAGATATAAATATCTGTCTTTTTTTTTTTGGTTATGAGTTTCTTGGTATGCCTCCACCCCTGCCTGACCTTTATTTCCCACAACCCTGCACAAATAATGACCAGCGGTGGTTGCAATTGGAGGCATGTGGTCGTAATAAAGGACTCCAAGTAGATCTGTGTGAGACAGATAATAATAAAATAGCCAAGGGATACTCTAAGCAATTCACTTAAACCAGAGTGCTGGTCAAGGGCCAAGTCAAGCCAAGTATGGAATACACTAATATTCATAGTCAACATGCAAATATGACCATAAGTTCATGATCTAACTCTGAAAGTAGTGGACAGCCCAGAACCTGTTGGGTTCTCTGGCACAGAAGTGGGCTGCACACCAGGACCTCCCCTTGAGAAGGGACACATCTCAAAGTTACTCCTTGAGGATGAGAGACTTACTTTTTGTGTGACATACTAGGTAAGCGAATGGGAAGAAGTGCACTCAAATTTTGAAATCTTAGCTAAAAGGATTGATTGTGACATAAAGAGCTGAACAAGTCTGGGACTAAGTATAGATCCAGATACATCTAAACTCCCCTCTGAGAAGGAGTATAGAATGTAAGAGATGCCTTTCTGAACCTCATGACTCAAAAGGAGGATCTCCCTGACTGTTTTGTCTAACCTTGTCCTCTATGCAGTAAATAATCTAGTGGACCTGGTCATCAAATCTTGTTAAATCACTGTCACATTTACTATTAAACCTCGTTAAATTGCTATTTTATATCAACAAACTTATTGTAACATCCCTGTTACAAGTGAAGTGGGTCACTCCATCCACAACAAAGACACGTATTAAAGGCCTTATAGCACAAAGACACTTACCTATATATTTTTCAAAGTTGGTGAAAGAACAGAAATCTAGTCAGAGAAGGAACACAGAAAAGAAGGTCCTTAAGGAGAATGGTAAGTGCCTAGTGTTATGCTTGTTCCTGTGTCTTCATTCCTGACTGTTCCTTTTTTCTTTCTCTGTATATGATCTTGCACTACATGACAAAAATTAGTTGTGTTTGAGAAAGACAATGGATTATACTCAAAGACAGAACTACAATCTCTTTCAGATGTCTCCACCTGAAAGAAAAGAAAGAGAAAGAAAAAAGTGATGGGTGTTGATGAACAAAAACCCCGAAAAAAAGAAAAACCCATATAGTCTCCGGGGGAGGGGGGGTTGGGTTATTTTCGGGGTTTTTTGGTTTGTTTGGTTTTGGGGTTTTTTGTTGTTTTTGGTTTTTTTTTAGGAGAGGGTTGAGTTTGGCTTGGGGTTTTTTGTGGGATTGTTTTGTTTTGTTTAGATTTTAGGGTTTTTGTGGTGTTTTTTGTTTGTTTTTCAAGCTATAGATGAATGTTTTTTTTAGATTTTAAAAAGATAATTTTAATAAGACAAACTAAGTACTTTTAGTGAGGAGTGTAAATAAATCAAACTACTACCTATGTTCAGTTCACATTTGTAATAAGAAAGTAAATTATACTCAGGCAATCTAACTATAAAAACACCCTCGTAATTGAAGTAGAAATACTTTGTTTAGTGTTACAGAAATTAGTGAAAAAATTTCTATCAACATACTGGTAACTCTAAATAGACTTCTAGAGATATACATGTTGACTAAAAAATAAAAACTGGATGGAGGTGTGACCTTAATTTGGATCAAGACCTCATTAAAAAAAATACTTGCTCACTGAAAACATTATTTAGGCGTATTTCTGGGTTGTATCTTCAAATCAAAAACTTCACCTATTA
Organism: Grantiella picta; assembly: GCA_013397955.1. Classification (NCBI taxonomy): domain Eukaryota; kingdom Metazoa; phylum Chordata; class Aves; order Passeriformes; family Meliphagidae; genus Grantiella; species Grantiella picta. Next base: position 829,697 of record VZRM01005381.1, read on the forward strand.
CCTTTTGTCTATATCTCTCAAAATGCCTAGTTTCAGAAAACAAAACACATCAAAAAAAAGCACTCTGTCTCAGGATAACCTTTGACTCCCCTATCCTTCCTTGTTTCTTTCCCACTGGATTTTAACATTCATCTGGATAAGGAAAAACTCCTCAAGTTTGAGAAGATTCTGTACCTCTCTCAAGGCACAAAAATTCCAGACATATTCAGAAATTAGGAGCTGTTCCTTCTAAACCTTTTGAGATCTTCTGTATGTTAGACATGTACATGTTTTGAGTACCTTTGAAACAGGTTTTAAAACATTCATTGTGTTGAAGCAATCTATGCCCTATAGATTCAAGGTTCAGGGAATATAAGAAGAACTTCAAAGAGCACTGCAGCTTCAAACCTGAGTTTAATTAGTTATTTATTAACCCAGATTGATGGATGAGCAAAAAAAAGGACAAGGCTTGAATTACTTTTCACTGTATCTCCTGTAATGAATTGGAGAACTTCTCCACACTCACATGACTGTCACTTCCCAGTGGGATCTGCTGCTGATTTGTAAAGTGCTGCCATCCATGCAGGGGCCACTAGAAGGAGCCTCCAACGCAACAGACAAACACACTGCATTTCGAGTGGGCCCCCAGCAGAGAGGACAAGAAATACCCACCATTGTCATCTTCTGCCTTGCAGTGAGAGCCACAGGGTGCTAGGAACTTGCTGTAATTGCTGCAGACATATTCTTCTTGAGGAAGATGGTGCTATCAGTCCTAGAACACAAAGGAATATTTAAAGGTGAACATAAAAAGCAGAGTTAAAGGATAAATACTAGATTCTAAATACTAGAATACTACTCCCTAACTTTCAGGGAAGTTTTTCTGAATCAGATCATTCCAACTTTTTAAGCTTTAAAGCATCAAATGCACTAACAGTTGTTGGCTCTGTATATGCATGTGTATACACATATATATATATACATATATGCATATGGACTTTTTGTCCACAGCAATGGACTTAGTGCTTCAACTTTTACACACAGCTCAGATATGCCAGCTGTGTACAGACAGGCCATCAACATCTCTCTGTGAATAAGTTCCAGACATTTCCCTCGTCAGTCTACCATTAGTCCCATTATGAGAAGCCTAGACACTTAAATAAGCTGTATAGGAAGTTTCAGACAACTAATGGTTCTCTGTCCCCAGGCATATGGCATCTAGCTACATCCTTCTGTTCAGTTTAGTTCCAAGTTCCTTTTGCAGATATTTTTCATAGACAATGATAGCACAGCAACAAAGGAAGCTGAGGTGAAGTAAGACGAAAGTGATGAATAGTATGAAAAATTAAAGAAATGTGAATCATTGGGACCAGAGTGTACCCATCTGAGAGTTTTTACAGAACTAAAATTCAAAGTATCACCATCATGGGTGAACTATGCCTTTTTAAAATACAGTTTCTTCTGCATGTAGCCAAGTCCCTAATGGATTTCTGTCTATAAAAGAGAAGCCAAATAAAGAAATATGAATTAGAGGTTGGACAGTTTCTACACAATTCCCTGGAAACCCAGTGCTTGATTTAAAGACTAAGTAGTGTTGCTCCAGTTTTACATTCAGATTTTTACTTTTATTCAGCCAAGATACCTGGGAACAGAAAGCATAGAATAACTACAAATTAGGTAGTTATGTGAAACGTGTAGCATGTATATGTGATTTTCTGAACTTAGCCACATGTGCATCTTCCCTAAGTTATTTTTGCTATTGTCAGATTTATAATGACCATTTTACATCTAGTCCTGACTGCTTCTTCTGTGTCAATTTCCATGGTTTTCCCAGAAAGTTTTCATTTGAACTCGTCTTTAGCATCAAACTGAGAATTGAATATTGAGCTGTAAGACCTCCATATTTAGAGGTCTTTCCTGAGAAATGACCTCTTATCCCTGAGCATTTAGCAATGGGGAAAAGTAGAATGATGAACTACAAGAACACAGATTAAAAAGGAAGTAGATAGGTGCAAAAACATGTGGGTAACCTGAAGACACTAGAATTTGTTTAAGCATTCATTTACCTGTAGGCTGTAGAAGGTTTAACTAGGGTTGAAAAATATTTTAATAAACATTTTAATAGATCTAGACACCTAACATATTTCTATGCCTATAAACTGTGTTAATATACTTTCTAGCTTTTCCACATAATACCTGGACAGAGTTTATCATTTAAGAAAAATATCTGGCCACAGCCAGAAGAGAAACAAAAAAATTACTTAAATCAAGAAACATGGAAGAGAAGCGAATAATTCAGGGCCAGGTATAATTTGCTTATATGAGCACAGCTTTTAGGACAACATATATACTTGTCTGGTCCCATTAACACACAGTGGCTACATTTATTTTTTAAGTGAATAAAATGCAAGTGCATTGTACGAAGTCATATTTCTTGAAATCTAAATGTTACAATCTAAATGTATACATCTGTATTTGCTGGCAGCTACTTTATTTTTAGAGGTTAAAACAGTTTTCAGAACATATGAAAAATCTACTTAATTAGATGTGTGCCACTTCTGTAGCAAATTATTGCTTTTTTAACATATAGGTATTCCTTGGAGATGTTTAAATACAAGTAACCTGTTGGAAATAATTTATTTGAATTTTTGTTTACCCAATACTGGAACATTTATTTTGTTTTTGCTAAATTACCCGGTGAGATTCATCTTCCCCTACTTCCCTTGCTGGTTTTTTTTTTTAAAGCAACCAATCCAAGACGAAGTTATTTAAAATATTTACTAACAAACAGAAAAACTTAAGTATTCTGAAAATCAAGAGTTTAAATGAACATTCATTTTCAAGAGTCTTTATTTCCCTTCCCTGATTTTCACAGTCTCATGGCAAGCATATATTTTTTTCTGGCACAGGAAGAAGAAAGAAATTGAAATGCATAAGAAGATTCATTGACGGTTGGCTTAGGCATATTAAGTGCCTTGTTTCATTCAGTGAAATTAGTTTGAGGCAGATTGGAGGCTAGGAGAAGGAAAAGGGAATTCGGAAAGAGGCAAGTGAGAGGAAATAGAGGGCAGAGAAAATCAGAGGCAGAAAAGAGACTGTGAAGCTCACTGGAGAATGTCTTCACAACTAATAGTAGGCTGAATTCAAAAGGAACTGTCTACCTTGTCAAAAAGACAGTAACTCATTTTGCCAGGGGCATTGGCTTGTTCTTGCTGGCTCATTTGTATAATAAATTGGCTTGATAATTCATGTCAACTTTTCTTGCAGATTATAGTCAGAGTGTAGTGAACATGAAAAAAAAAGTGTTCTCCCAATGAAATACTTCACAAGAAGTGTATTATTCTATACCACTGACTATTCAATGAATATATATGAATAAGCTCTTCCTCAGGCTGAAGGTTGTCTGCCTTCAATACTGTTCCTCAAAATCAATTAAAAATGCATTCTTGTATCAAGGTGAGGTGTAAGGCCCCAAAAAAGTCACTCAACAAGACTTTTAAAAGGGCTTATGGTTGTTCACGTATTCTGAGTTAGACACATGGGAGAAATACCAGCAAGATATTCTCAAGAGGTCAAAACAATAAGAAAAACTTTACTGGCAGCCTTAGAAAAACAGAGGACTTTGGCAAAAGGGTTAGTGCAACACTCAATCAGCATAAAACACTTCTCAAAGCATTACCTTGTCCCATTCAACTTAGCAAACTCTAAGTCCATTCAATTTTAAGTCATTCAAAAATTCCAAGAGGTGGGAATTAGAAAAACAGAGAAAGAAAGAAAAGATGTAGAAAAGGACACATATAGACACAAACTCCTGGATTGCAGGAGGGTTCAGCTGACAGTAAATTACAAGATAAAGAAGTGTTAAGACATGCTCACCTCATGTTCATCTTTAAACACCCCCCGGCCTTCCTGGGTCCTTCCCCCAGGAGGGATTTCTGGTAATTTGGCCACTCAGGAGCTGGGTTAGGGCCTCCAGGGGTAGGGGTGGTGTTGTCTCCAGTATGATAGGAATTGGCAGCCACTGCCAGGCTGGGATACTGGCTCAAGGGTCAAGGGGTGTGGGGTAGGGCACTGCCTCACCAGAGCAAGGCCAGACCTCCCCCTTCTCCCACACACATCCACTCCAAAATGTCTTGAGACATCAATTTTTCCAGTGTCTCACATGACGGAATTTGAATCTACATGTAGTTGCCTAAGCAGGCAGAGAATCACAGGACTTTCAATTTCTCAGGTGAAGTAAATTAAAACCAACATGTGTTTGGGAGTGGTCAAACACTAGCATTTTGCCTATCTCCCTATCAGCCTAGGAAAAAAAGTAAAAAAAAAGGTAAAAAAAAATCCTCAGACACATATTTATGCATCAAGGCCAGAAACCTTAGAAAAACACTTTAAAAATTCTTTTTTGTTTATCTCAGCAAAATGAGAAAGTAGTTAGAAATGGTAGGGAATTTTTATGGTAATCCTTGAGGGCAATTAAATATACATTTGTGCTAAATTTTCTCTTTTTTAGTCTGCTTTTAATTAATAACCAACACGTTTAACAGTTCTACCACTGTAAGTGGTTCTTCAAGGAGTCTACAAAGATGTTAAGCTGAATCTTTGTTCACACTTGCACCAGCACAAAGCCTGTGATCATCACAGAGACGCCTTTGCCCGGCTTAGGGTCCATCCCCCAGCCAAGATCTGCTGCCCAAATATGACCTGAGCATTTTGCTCTACGGATTGCTACAATACAGTGCTGTGGATGTTCCTTATCTTGTCAATAAGGGAAATACTCTCTCATGCACCATCTTTCTGTCTCCAGCATTCCTGCCTCCAGTCAGTTTACTCATTCTGCAGCTGGGCCTTCTTGCCCTTCATGCTGGATAATTCCCTGGTCATGAATCACTAGTGCTGAGCAGTTGTCAATTGAATTTCCCCTCCAGATGTCTGGAGAAGAACTATGCAAAAGGCTATTAAAGAAGCTTAAATTAAAAAGCCTTTGAACAAATAGTTATTCAGACATCAATTATAACAACCACAGAGGCAACACAGTCCTTTGCATTACAAGAATAAAAGAACTTTTTACCTATTATCTGAAGTACTACCTCTTCTAAGGGTAGTGCTTAAAAAAAAAAAAGAAGAGAGATTTGAAATAATAATAAAAAAAATCTCTATTTAAGTGTAGTGTACTTCAAGTAACAGATGTAAAACCATGGGGGGAAATAATGTCACTAGTCTTGAAAAATAGCTAGAGGGTTTTTTTGCATTTGTTGATTTTTGTCATGAATAACAAAATAATGATATTAATAAATTAGCAAATACTATGAAAATGGGTCAAGATAGAAATTGCTCTGAAATTAGAGATGAGCGAAATGTTGAGAAAAAAATTATTTTCTTAGGTCTGTTTACAGACTACACATTACGAACTTGTTTAGTTAGCACAGTAAGAGTCAAAGATGGTGTAGCCGATCTCTTCTCTGCCCTTGACTGCCTATTTTTCATTAGCAACTCAATATCATCTATTACAAATATGATTTTTTGGGGATTTTTTTCTGAAATAATATGAAAGATGATAACTAAATCTAACACTTCAGAAAGCAAACTAATCCCTTGAAGTACTATAGATGAATTATGCTTATTTTGCAGCCTAGGCCCAAATCAGTATATTCCTCTATATTTCCCCAGATACACATTTAGTCATTCTTCTCTCTGTTTCAAATATTCTATTCAGAGACCAGTGTTTCAATAGGACTGAATTATTTCAAGAAATTTACTGGAGCATTTGTTGTATTGGCTTCTTTTAAGTTTGTAAATAGAAGTTTGGGTCCTGAAAAATCTATTTTTGCTTTAATATATTTCAGACAAAAAAAATGAGAAAGAATATTGTTCTGCACCTTTGAGTTGCTGGTTTAAAAAAATGATAAATTTATGTCTGTCTTTGAAAGGCTACACACTGTGGTGTTGGAAAAAGTATTGTGAACCTCTTGAAAACCAGCACACATCTGAGATTACTGAAGGTCACTAGCGCCATTTGGGTCACATCAGGATTGAGCTACAGATGTTTTAAATACTGTCACTTTTTCATCATTTATATTTTAATGGTCAGACACTGCTGATGCATTTTGATGCTAGAGGGTGAAAAGTCTATTTTGAAATACCAGCCATGTAAAGTTGAAAAGCCTCCCCCAGCACACTGTACACATTCAGACAGCAGGGGACTTTATCAGAGAGGTGTTGAATTAAGCCTGGTCAACTCAGATGAAAGAACCGATCTCTTGAACAGGATGAACACAATTTGTGCTACCAGATTTCCCTCATATACCCCAGCACTCGACTGATTTTAAAAGGATGTTAAATGAAAGCTATAGCAAAGCAGCAGGGAGATGGTTCCAGCAGAGATGGCATTAAAATTAACTTTCTTATAGCAAAAGCTGTTGCATAAGAGACTGAGAGGGCAGGGGGGGATGGGGTTGAGGCTGTGTTTAGTTCTATGACATATGCAGTATCTCTGAAATTTATGAAGATGATAATAATGTTTCAGTAAAGTTTTAATCAGGTATTCAGAGTTAAAATTAGTCAATTTTACTGCTGCTACAATGAATGACGCAGTCTGAGAAAAAGGGAAAAGAAATATGGGGTGTTGATTCTGATCTCAATAGCACCTTGCAGGTTCTTGGTGTCTTTTGCTCTTATGAAAGGCTGTTCCTTCTAATCCTACAGACTTTTTCTAAATTGTGCTACATTTTTTCTCCAGAGGGAGGTCTATGTACAAGTCTCCCAGTTAGGCAGGCATCTAAAAATTTTTCTGGAGCATGTTTATCCATATTTGAGTATTTCTTCCTCAATACTTGAATGTTTCTGTCACGGCAAAGTAGACTCGTGAAGAATAGTGTGCACACATATTTTGTTCTGGTATGGAACCATCATATAGCCTCATCTGCTCACTCAGTTTCACTCAGCCTCCTCGTTGGTGGGTTGGGGTAAGAATCAGGGTAGACCTTGGCTCTGTGTGAGCACTACTTAACAGTGACAAAATCATAACTATATTATCAACACAGCAAAAACCCAAAAAATAGTCCCATGCCAGCTACTATGAAGAAAATTAACTATATACCAACCAAAACCTGCACAGTCCTTCAGTGGAAATATGGGAATATTTTAAAACTGACTCAATGAAAAATAGGAGATGAGAAAGAAGGAGTAGATAAGAAGGACACAGATTATAAACAAGATTAACTATTTTTTAGAGTGAATATTATCCACAATGCTGTGGAGGATTAAAAAGCCCATGCAGAGTAGAAATTCCCCACAACACCCGTGCTGAAAATGTAGATAAAGTTTAAATAATGAAAAGTCAAGATGAGATTAATCTTATGTTCTGGAGGATAGGTCACTCACTCAATCATTCCCTAGGTCTACATACAATAGTCCCATGGTCATGACAGCTACCACCAAAACTGATAAACAGCTGGGCTTTTTGTATAATCTTTCCTTACTAGCAAATTTTAAAAAAAGGCTAAAAATAAAAAGGATGCTAACAAATGCAGCATCAAAGGAGACACATAAAAAAATCAAGTAGATAACTCACTAGATGAAGGAAAAGAAATCAAGATTAACATGAATAAGATGGGGGGAAATTCTCTGAGGAATGGAGGGATAGTACAAGATGACAGTTGTGGTGGCTGGCACACATCCTTACCTACGGTCCCTAAAATGTGTGAATGGCGAATGTGTCTTATGCAGTGTCTCAGTGTCTTTCTAGTATTTTTCTGGAAGCATAAAATATATAAATCAGAAAACATCATTACATCATTACATTTCAATTCCAGCTTGACAAATGATCAGCAGAAAAATATATTTGTTATCTTGCTGAGAGTATTACATGTATAATTTGCCATATTTTGAGTAGATTAATATCCTGGATAGAGGTTATTTTACTCTTTTCTGCAGATTTCAAAGTGAAATATTGTAATCCTATATTTTCTCCATTATTCACAATGAAATTTTATTTCCCAGATTGTATTTATTCAGATCTTGGATTTGCTACATTTCAATATGTGTCTCAATGCCAGCCTTTTCTTGGAAGCAAGCAGTGAAAGAAGAGACTGAATTGTGTCAATACTTTTTCATGGTGTCAAAGTTCCTAAATCTCCTAACTGTAGGCTTCCAGATGTCTCTCAGGAGATGGTTAAGTGATGGTTAAGTTACATGGCTTCTGTTTTGTATTACCAAGAATAAAGAGTGTGTTGCAACTCTTTATGATGTGCTTACTATTATGTGTTTTCACAAATAGGTTAGATGAACCTAACAGCACTTCGAGTGGAACAGTAAGTGCCTAGTTGCTAAGGAAGTTCATTCCATAGTTCTCAACCACTCCCTCACCAGTAAATGACAATGTGGCTGGGAGTTGAATCTTCACTTAACAAACAGAAAAGAGAAATAATCGATTACCCTGTTTGCCCTTACCTCCTTAAATTAAAAGGTTTGAAATTACTGAGAAATAGGGGTTTTTTACTATTTTTTATAAAAGATTCATAACATTTCCATGATTCAGTGTGATCACTGAAATATTACCTTGTTCAACATTAAAATTTAAGCTGTGTTTTGACATTTCGAAGATGCTTAGGGCTATGAATAAGTTGCTGCACTAAACAGAAAATACGCTGTGCTATGCTTTGCTGAGCGAGTATAAAAGAGCTGTTTCACTTGGTTTCTTTTGTACAAACTGCAATTCTGAAGCTTTAATTCCCCATTCAACACCTGAAAGGGCTACAAGAGCTAACAGATCCCATTGATCATGACTTAGATTACAACTGGTTCACTTGCAAGTATATCAGTTGCTGTAATTATTATGTTATTTAGGATGTTGAAATATCTGGCATTTTAGGGACTATAGGTTATATATTTTTTTTTAATCACTTTAATGAAGATCAAAGTTTTGAAGCACTTCTTTCATGCAATTGTGATACAGATTTTTGTCAAGCATTTGAGCATGTGGTTAGTCAATCTCTGTAGCTTATGTATAACCAGGAGAAACATATCTGGAATCTGAGAAAAAGATTATTACAGGACAGATTACATCTTTTATCCTTTATTTGAGGGAAAAATATCTTTGAGAAAGAACTGTCCCTTTTTATAAAACTGTTAGCAGGACAGCTAAAGGCCAAAATTTAAAGTAAAATTCATTTCAAAACCGAACTTACTCATCTCTGCAAGCCACATTGAAATTCTGATTCTGTCAAGATCGTTTTCGAGTGACACAAAATTATTTTTCTGATTGTTGCTTGGTAGTTATATGTGAAATTGTCTAGTGGTGAACAATTACAAGGCAAGATAAGGCAAAAGTTTTGCTTTTCTTTGTTTAAATGAGCTTGTCTGAAATGTCAAAATCACACACCTGTATACACTTCAAACTGAAGGACTGACGGAAGACCTCTTCTGCATGGACTAACACAGTCTTGAGACTGAACGTACACAGAAGATGATGTTCCAGACTCTAGTAGAGTCCTTTGTCTGATTTAGGCAACATCCTGCCTCTTGTGTGCTCCAGTCCACCAGCAAAGCATTAAAAAAATACCCAAGTGACATGAAAGTCTCCTTGATGTATTGATTACTTTCATATACGCCTAGTTTTCATATGAAAACCACAACATTTTTTTCTTTGCAAATATGTTTAAGAATAAGGAAAATTAACTATTTCTTTTCACTACCAAACAAAAGACATTAGGCAAAAGTCTTTTATTACTGCTACTAAAATACTGAAGTTTTACAGAATTTTACCATCCAGTCAAATACTAAAGTTTTGACAATAAATAGCAGAAACTAACAAATGAGATAAAGCATATATCTATGTCAATTTTATTTCATATAAAAATTGAAACTAACAGTCTTGAACTATCCCATCTCATTAAACAAGCCAGTTCATTAAACATATCCATACAATATTAGAATTTTACTAATTATACTTCTTCTGATTTTGTGAGAGTTAGAGAAAAATGTAAGGAGAGAGTTTAAGGAGGCTCTAGACCCAATGAGTCTATATCTCCAGGGGAAGCTATGCTAAGGAGAAAAGCTACTTTGTGCTTCAGTGAAGCCTATTCTCCATTATACAAGAACATTTCCTATTCTCTGGGGTTCGTGTTGAAAATGTTCTGGTGAAATTCAAAAAATGAGTCCTAGTTTTCGATACAGCTGAGGCAGAAAATATCAGACATACTCCTGTAGCATCTGTTGCATTAATTATTTGAAGAACATAGTTCATGAATTATCTTGCTTGATAAATTCAGAGAAAACTATTCAAATCAGAAGTTCAATAATAGTCCAGGCATTGGTTGAGAAAGTATTACTATTTCTTTGGAATTTTGTGTACATATACGTGAATGTGTATGTGTGTATAATAGTTATATAAATATATTAGATATGATTGCATAAGTATAGAGAGATAAATTATACATATGTAAATATATGTATGAATTTGTCTATGTATGTATATGTATAATATAAAAATATATACATACAATATTTTTTAAAATTGCAAAAGAATCCACTTAAGTACCCCATAATACAAAGATCTGAGAGATGATTCCCGTATTTTATAAACTTTCATCTTCATACATGGAATGACACTTACTTAATTCTGTGGATTTAGCCCCTCCCAGAGAAGATTTAATTTATCTAATTTTAGCTGCTTTTAAATGTAAGTAGCTAGTGTCAGCTACTTTCTTAGACTTCCTCTATTAGAAGAGAAGAACAATTTATGAAGTTTATTTAATTCTTTTTATCTTATCTACTTTAGAATGGAATTATCTGTCTTCCCTACAGAAAGTTAAGAGCTTAGGTAAAAAAATCAGTGACTCTAAATTCAAACAAACAAAAAAAACCAAAACCAAACAACAAAAGCCCACAACTATATTGAAACAAATTGGCCATACTTCTGTTTAGTTCACTTTAGCAAGGTTCTGTTACATTGGGCAATAGCATACCTTCACTGAATTTCTCAAAAGTGTAATAAACAACATGATAAACAATATCTTTGGATATAAAACACAAATCCCTTTACTTTAAAAGTTATAGTAATTATTAGGGAAGAGATTGCTTCAATTACAAGTAGATTGTGTTTTGCATAATGAAGAAAAATAGTTCTCTCAAGGCAACAATGAATATGATCTATTTCAAATAGGAAGTTCAACAGCTTTTCATACTTAAAGTACTTACATTTTTTATTCAGTAAGTGCAGAGAGAATCTACCTCCTAGTAGATATAGCTATAAAAGTATAGGTAGCCAGAGGAATACTGTGACCCAAACATGAAAACTTTGTTGACCATGGTCAATAATATAATGAACTATTTATTTTTTAAAATATTAAACATATGTCTTTTTTTCATAATTCAATATTTAACTAGAGCATAAATAAAAATTTGACTAAAGAGTGTAGTAATGCAATTTTCAGATCGCCATGTGACTTCCTTTGTTCCCCTGCCTTGTATGCTATTGGTTCATTTTAAAATATGCATCCTGCTGTACCTGAAAACCTATTGGTGTGTTCCCCCTGACAATTTTCCCTTCCTCCTCCTGAGACTGGCTCTGGGGGAGACAGTCCCTCCCCTTTCTCTTCCCCTTAAAAGCCAGTGTCTGTGTCAGAGACGGGTCTTTTCATCTCTGAGCTGCTAGCCCTATTCCCGTTCCTCACTTATCCTCCCCCCTTCTCCTCCCCTGCAACCCTTCTACCCCATTACCCCAAATAAACCTCCCTGGCAGAACAGAGATGGAGTCCAGTACATCCTTTTGTCTTACCACGTTTCCTGCTAGAATTTCTGTGGCCGGAGACTCATGCCACACTAAGCGCACCCTGGGGGCCGCCCGGCCTGGACTTGGTGGAGATATGCACCGGGGGAACCCTGTTTTCTGAGGCTGCCGCTTCCTGCTGTCCTCCTGCAGAGAGATACATCAAAAAAGTATGTGTTAAAATAGCGACATAGACAGCATATTTTAATACAGACAGTATGCTTAATGCCTTTCTTTCCCAACACATATCCACAAATAGGTTATCCACCAGCTCCAAGAGGACAGAACAAACCTTGATTAATTTTAGAGTGAATTACAAATGGTATTTGTTATATAACTACAGAGGCAGTAAAACATCCATTATTCTAAATGCCCATGTGCTATTAAAGGCGACTATTACTTAGCTTTTGTGAGCTGCTGATAACGGTATTATTTTTAAATGACAATTAACATCAGGTACTTAACATGTCAGACCACACATACTGTTTTTTCTTTCATCCATAGTTTTCAGGCAGAAATTCATTATTGACTAATGACAGTGTTCCGACACTATGAAAATAGCTATTAAATAATCCATTTACTGCAGAATTAATTTAACAGTTTTAGATTGCTCATTTAGATTGAAAATAGCAGTTGCTATTAAAAATAGCAGATATAAGTACACTCCTTGCACAAACTAGAAGACTCAGGCTATTTACCTTTCAGATTATCTTTTTTCTATACCATGGATGTACTTTGCAATATAAGGTCTTGATGTTAAGAACAACTGGGAAGTGTTTTTAGCATCCAGCTGCTTTCAGTAACAAGTAATATCTCATGCTCACATGGAGATTTCATCTTCCTACGATTTATATTTGTATGCCAAGTAGTACATTATGCTTTTGGTAAAGTACAAAGGTCCTCTTGTGTGATGTCTGATTCTTGGAGTCAATGACATAGAACAAAGATGAGCAAAGTTTCTAAGAATGCGCATTAACTGATGTGCAAGAATATTAGTGTGTTATTTCTTAAGTTCTCAAATTTGCTGAAGATCCTTGCAGTTTTTCCTGTGATGTACCTGTTTTGTATTTATTTTCAGTCTCACAGCATTTTTGGGAGACCCAGTGTCTGCTGTTGACCTCTCAGATTCATTTCAGGTCCTAGTTTGCTACCAAACCAGACTGCATTGTAGAAAAAGCATTGTAATTCAATGCACAGTCAGGTTTAGCAAAAATGTCTCCCCCCTGCATTCACTCCATAATCTATAATTAATTCTCCATCCACTACCGTTTTTAAATCAAGCCTAAATACAAGGTCAAACATTCACAGAGTAACTGAGACCTTTACTTAAACATTATTGAAAAAAACACTGAAGGAAAAATCACAAGCTGCAAGATGGGAGGAATAGCATCGTAGAAATGTAATTTATGAAAATGGTAATAAAAAGCATAGCAACATGATAATAAAGTAGACAAAATGAATTGTTTTCTTTTGAAAATGGAGATGTGTGAGAACAAAAAAAAAAGTTTTAGCAAAAAAGTGATATTTAGAAAGTCATAGATAAAGTATTTGTGACTTGGTGTAATCAAAAGTCAGTGTTAAGGATTGGTGACATCATAAGGATTGGTGTGTATCTTATTCTTGAGCTGTAAGGTTTGTTGGCATTTGCTTAACAATTGTGATGATTTTTATCCATTTTACACTTAAAAATATAGGAAGGATTATACAATTCCAAACTATTTGCAGGAAATAAAGATATAATAAACTTCCTTCATTCCAAAGAAAAAAATTACGAAGAAAATAAAATTCTAACTATTAAACTGCTAACCTTGGTGGGAATTCCAAAGTGTTTGCTTTAATGAAATAATTTCTACAAGCTGAGGTTTTCTGAGGCTTCTCTGCTAGGTATATTGATTTGCAATGGTAAGATGCTAGAAGCAAAAGATGATTAAAACCAAAATATTATAAACTCTGAGTTTTCAACTTCAGCCACACAGAGCTTTGGGGGGGGGGGGGTCGTTTGTGTTTTGTTGTTGTTGTTGTTTTGTGTGTCTCTTTGGGGTTTGATTTTTGTTTGGTTTTGGTTTTTTGAAACTGTTAATGGAGAAAGTTGATCAGATGGATTTTGTTGGGGTGGAAAGTTGCCATTGTGATAAACAGGCAAAATATTCAAGTTTTTCTGTTTTGTTTTACCTTTAAGGCTGGAGCAACCTCATTCTGTCTGCAGATAGCTGTAAATCAGCCATAATTCCTGTGGCATAATATTATAATGGCTTTAGATTAACATTTAGCTTTCATTTTATAAAGCTAGATAAAGTGATAAATAAAAAGAGAACATAACTTTAAAAATTCACTTCCACTTCAAACGGCAAATATGAAATACTTCTAGAAGTATTTAAGGTTTAAGTAATGTCTACTAATGTCTAATTAATTTTTAGGTAAAACCCTTGGAAATTTTATTTATAGAGTGGAATAACTCTATAATAAAGAGTAAAATATACAAATAATCAGATAATAAAATAATAATTTTATTTTCTCATCACTGTTAGTTATCCATAGTTATATTTTATTTAGTTTATGTTATTTATTCCTAGTTATGGTTTTAGTGATGTGGTGGTATTTGATCAAAGATTAGCTTTGGTGATCTTGGAGGTGTTTTCCAAATTAATGATTCTATGTTTCTAGAATTCTATTAATTTTTATATATTTAATTACTCACAGAAAAATGAAGTTATATGAAATAGGCAGTCAATCTGCAGGGCTATGTACAAAAAGGATTGAAACAGTAAAGTGTAAGACAAGATTCACATTGATGGTGGCTTTTTCATAATGGCCATAGACGGAACAGGAAAAAGCGAGCCTAGCAAACTTATTATTTTTCCTTTTCACACAAATCATAGTCCTTTGGTTGGGGTAATCTCCCAAAACCCAACTGAAATTTGAGTGACTAATTCCTAAGGGAAGACTCAGTAAAAATATATTCAGTTTTAGGAGATTTTTTCCCCTCTCAATTTCTTTAGTTCACAGCAGGATTTTCCTTGAAAAGCCTTCTCAAATTCCAGCTGGAACAAGTCCAATTTCATAAATACTTATAAGTATCTTACTCTAACAGTATGAGTTGAGTAGGAATTGGAGATAACCAGTTTGTCTTATAAAGATTTCATAATTCTGGCTCATTCCCTTTCTCTCTCCCTTTAACTGAGCCTATCTTAATTTCTTGGGTCTTTTATAGGATTTTCATTACCCCTTTATGAGCTCTCTGAAAATGCATCGTGAAATCAATTTAAATCTCTATTGCGTGTCTTTTGTGAACTATTTGACTATATCTGTACTATGGGGGGGGGGAACCAACCTAAAAAAAGAAAAACCAAAACCAAGTCAGCAATACCTTGGTGGTCTTCAGACCCACACTTCATGTCTATGCAACTGAACCTCTTATACTTCCCTTTCACGTAGGAAAAACTATTCTCATTTAAGGAAAAACCTTTGTCTTCATGAGGTTGTGTTCCAATTTACCTAAGAAAGTCAAAGCAAATTAGAGCATGAGAATGTCAGCTAATTATGCTGTGAACTGAACTTCCAAACTGGGTTTCCATTCAAAATACTAACATATATTATCAAATTTAAATTACCAAATTTCTTGCCTTTTCATTCCTAGACTGTTAAAGCTGACATGTCACAGCTAAAAATCCACTCGAAAGGGAAAAAACAGTCAGAAGGAGTAAGAAAAGCTGTCTTTGTGATATATATGGAAAATGTGTCTCAGTAAAATTAAATTACATCTTTAATGAGCTAAGGACTTCTCCTTAAATTCAGGGAACAATTTTTATGTGATTTCCTGCGCCTGTGACTTTCAGAATAATTGAAATACTTTCACCTAAATCAATTACTGGCTTTGACTATAATAACAGAAGAAAGCAAAGTTTATTTCTCTTTATAATTCTTTCTAAAATTCAGGTTTAACTACTTAATATATTAAAGGATATATTAATTAAATAGGAAAAAAGTACTATTATGTTCTTTTATGTAAAAAATCACATTTAGTAGATTTTTAACTTTCTTGTGAATTATTTTCTATTAATACTTTATGTAGGTTAGAAGAAAAATCCACTATCATTTTTTCAACACTGTGTGCAACTGGAATAGTCAAGTAATCAAGATAAATCTTGACAAAATGACAAGATACTAAAATATTACTGAAGATCAGCAACAGGGCCCATCTTCTGGCAATTAGCATCTTGTATTTCAAATCCCATGAATATCAAAAGAGTAATCCTGGTAGACAAAACAAACAAACAAACAAAAAACAAATTAAAAAAAGCATTAGGTGTGATGAAATGGGAAATTTTGTACAAGCCAAGTATAACAGCATCTCTTAATGTAATTCAGGAGCAATCTTGCACAGGATAAATATTCAGTATTGACCACCACTTCACACTGTAATTGGGGGCTACACTCTTCACCCTCTGTCATTGTCAAATTATACTTCTTTTACTTAAAACTGTTCATATTTCTGGAAAGATAAATTAGCAGCAACTAAACTATATTTTCCTTTTCACAAATGAGCCCACAATTTATTGATAAAGCACAGTGAATAAGTTGGGTAGAATTATCTGTAAAAGTTTCCAGAAATAAGGCTCAGTGTGAAAACTCTTTCTGACTATATTTGGGGTTTCTGTGCATACATGACTTCTGATAAGAGCCCCAGTTAAATATTACATTAGTGTTAGATTTAATGGTTTCAATGACTGCAACCACTTATGATTATACAGGGTATTCAGAGCCGGCTAGGAAGGTGATACCATTAATGTTATTACAAGATTTACTTTCTATTGTCATGTGCAGGAAAGAGTATATACCAGAAGAAAACAGATGTGTGCTATTTTGTGGCTTCTGTTTAAGACTGTACCATAGTCTTCCAGGAACAGTTGTGCTAGGTTTGGGCTGGGATAAAGTCAATGTTCTTCATAGTAGCTGCTATGGTTCTATGTTTCAGATTGTGTTGAAAGCAGTGTTGATCAGAAAGGGCTGATCTGGTTGCTGCTGAGCAGTGATTATGCAGCTTTAAGGCCTTTTCTGCCTCTCACACTGCCCCACCACCCAGGAGGCTGGGAGTGCAGGAGGATTTGAGAGGGGACACAGACTGGACAGCTGAACTCCACTAAAGAGATGTCCTATACCACATGATATCACACTCTGCATCTAAGCTGGGGGAAGAAGTAAGAAGAGGGGGATGATTAGAGCAATGGCATTTGCCTTCCCTAGCCATTATCAAGAGTGACGGAGCCCTGCTTTCCTCGAGATGGCCAAATATGTGCTGGCCAATGGGAAGTAGTGAATTAATTCCTTATTTTGTTTTGCTTGTGTCCATTGGTTTTGCTTTTGATTTATCTATTACACTGTCTTTACCTCAACCAATGAGTTTTTTCTCTTTTACTCTTTTCATTCTATCTCCATCCCACTGTGGGTAAAAGCAAGCAATTGACTGCATGGTGTTTAGTTGCCACTGGGACTAAACATTTACAACAGTTTTTACAGAGTTTTATTTATACATTTCCATTTCTCTGATAAGAAATTATCTTGCTAATAGCTAAAAGCTTTGACTACTTAACTAGAAGTCCACACATCCCAGCTGGAGTAAAGGCTCTGTGTGTTTGGACAGTTGTTCAATACCCATAGAAGTACCCATTAGGCACGGACAGATCAGCCCTATTGAACATGCTGTAGGTATCCATAACAAGTCTGCCATGTTTAACAATGTGGAGTAATTTGTTCATTTTCATTTGCCATCTGTGTTGCACACATACAGTTACTGTGTGCCCAAACTGAACTGAATTCAGTGAAAATGTCCACAGTAGCAAATAATGCAGATAAATAGGACTGGGCTTGCAGAGTGAAACAGCTGGTACTGAGGATGTGACATACACATTAAGTACTTCAAAGCAACTTCACTTGGAACTGTATATCCATCAGTTGTCTGGGTGCCAGGCAAGGACTTGGATTTGTCTTCTCCATAAGTTCCATTCAAAGTGCATGCTGAGGGCAAAATAAAGATTTCCTCCAAAACTCATTTCTAAACTAAACTGAAATACCCTCACTTGCAACTGTCTGAAACAGACCATCAGAAATTAACAACTAATACCTGAAGATTAGGAAGAAAAGGATACATGTTTTCTTTATTGTTTTCTTCTGATTTTGGCTTTTATGGAAATGTATTAGTCAACGAAATCTTCCGTTGGTAGTAACCCCAGATTATGGATTAACTGTTTCATAGAGGAAAGTACTAGAGCTGACTTTCAATAATGCCACATTCTAAGGGGAAGGAACAATTGGATAAATGCAACTGTACTGCTTCACAAACCATATCAGGCATCAGCTTTTAAAAATCCTACTGTGACTAGGATTGCTGAAACAAAATTTCACCCAGGGATAAACAGTACATTCCATGAATAGCCTTTTTTGTAAGTAAACTTTATAACACCAAACAAAACGGTCCCTCATTACAAACACAAACTTGTTAAGAGAGAAAAACATGTTTTAGTCGTCAATTACAGCCTCCCTAGAGAGAATAAGCAGCTTAATTCTTGAAATTAAACAGAATATAAAGTACACTATAAAGTACTTATTGACATTTCTCTATAGTATGTCATTGTCTCCCTTGTATTGTGTAACCCAGAATTGGACACAAGATGTGTTTTACCAAAAATGGTTGTGGTGGAGAAAAAGACTGGGAGTTGTCATAATGAGTGTATTTATGGCTCTGAAGTCAGAAGGAAATACAACAGTTCCTTACCCATAGCAAATAATATCAAATTACTTTCAAAGTGCTAACAAAAGCTGGTGGAGTGCGAGGTGGTAGTCTGTCTTCCAACAACATCTTTTATATCTGGGAGACAAAGATTACCAGAAAATTTATGTAAATTTAAGATTACACTAAACAGAACCCATAAAACCGATTTTAAAATTGAATCTGCCTACCCCAAGAGCCCCCCAATCCTCAAAGATGTTGCTGAGCCAGTCCTTAGTTTGTGTTTGCATCTTGTTGATGTTCTGGATCTCACTGATTTTTGAAGCCATGCTTTGCCCATGGGTAGAGAAGTTGAAACAACACATTCCTTCAAACTCCTCGCACCCATGTCCCTGGACCAAGAGGAGGTAGTTGATGGCTGCTCTGTTTTGCAGGGTTGCATGTTTTACGGTCTCTTCGTCTCCGAGAAGCTGGCTTAGGGCCATAGAAGAGAGCTGGGCGTGTTCGCCAAGCCAGCATTCTATTTT
Source organism: Grantiella picta (assembly GCA_013397955.1). Lineage (NCBI taxonomy): Eukaryota > Metazoa > Chordata > Aves > Passeriformes > Meliphagidae > Grantiella > Grantiella picta. The sequence goes on from VZRM01005381.1 coordinate 848,694, forward strand.
GTTAATATCACCCAGCTTTTTCATGGTGGCAACCCGAGGTACCAGAATGGAGGCAGCAATCTGTTTTGATTTTGGCCAGGTCATAATTGTGCTGTCACATTTTTCATCCACACTAGCAATATGTCTTTTAGGGCGGGCCAATTGGACCGAATTTTTCCAATTTAACAGCTGCACTTTATCTGGGGTAAAAGTTACCAGCTTACCAAGGGTGCATGGCCCTCCCCGAATATGAGCTGGGATTCCCGCCCAGGGCTGGTTTCCGCAGATGAGAAAAATCCCTTTTGGGAGTTTCTTGGGAGCACCTGAGTATCGAGACTTCCCAGTGGCAGTGAAGTCACACCAAGAAGGTGAAAGGTATGCTTCCTTTGTGGTATTTACCCACAGGAAGGGCATAACTTCCAGTTCATCATCTTCCTTAGCACCCTTTTTGACTTCTGGATAGTACTGTGGGTAGCTCCAAAAATTTCCACAAAAAACTGCTCAAGTGGACCCCAGCAGATCCAATTCCTGGGGCTCACTGTGCATCCCGGGAAGTTTCTCAATGCAGTCATCCCAAGTGGAAAGTGGGTCGGGGTATGAGGTGTAGCTTCCTACAAAAGAGATTTCTCCCTTCTGCAAGGGAATCCCAATGAGACATGTGCCCATCGGATCCTCCGCTCAGCCCATGGCGAGGCAAAGCCCGTCTTGGCCCAGAGTCTTTGCTAGCGTGGTCCACATGTTAATCTTCGCCTGTGGGACCAACCAGCTTTGGACTCCAGTGAAGGTGACGGCCAAGACGCTTGCAAACATGATCAGGTTGTCAGGGCTCATCATGGTTGGGTCTCTTTTCAAGGTGGACAATGTCTGGGGGTCAAGCCGCTGAAGAAGGCCTACAACAATAATAAACACATGAGGGGGGTGAAATTTTCTCTTTTTCCCCACAGCTGGTTCTCTCTAGGGGGTACACAGGTATTACACAGGTAGGGGTTTAGGAACAGGACAGAGTTACAGGGGCTGATCTGCTTGGGAGAGGGACAGTCTGGAAACCACAACTGATGGACATGTGATTCGGGGGAAATCTCTGATTCTTTATTTGGCTTTTTCTTTCTTCTGCTTTTCCACCCCAGGGTGAGCAGGATGGTCCAGTCAGGGACAATGTCTTTTTTCGCAGAGAATGCTCTCTTGTCCTGTGGGTCAGGGGTGTAAGGTTTGACCCATTTTGAGGGGATCCAACAGGAGCCTGCAGGGGTTGACACACATGCGTGGCCTCTTCCCCACATCACCAGGGGGAAAGGGCCTTGGATCTGTCAGGACTCAGGGTCTTTTATCATCACTGGTGGCTGTTCCTTCAGCTTTGCCCTGGTGTCATTGGCAAAGTGTCAGAACACAGGAGGAAGAGGCTCTGAAAAAGAACTGTTAAGAAAGTTAATGGTGAATAGTGCTTTGCACAGCCTCACTTGGGGGGAGTTAATTTCAGTTCCCCCCCTCTGCCATTCGAGGACTGATTTTAGAGTCTGGTGGGCCCTCTCCATGATCGATTGTCCTGTTGGTGAGTGAGGAATGCCCGTGGTGTGGCTCACTCCCCATTTTTCAGTAAAGTTTTTAAACTGTCGTGAGGTGTATGCTGATCCATTGTCTGTTTTGATTTCCTCAGGAACTCCAAGGGTGGAGAAACCTCTCATGAGTTGGTTGATGACATCCGTGGTCTTTTCCCTTGTGTGTGCGGTGGTGTGCATTTCCCCTGAGAAAGTGGATGGATATCAATGGATACATGCACATATTTGGATCTCCCAAATTCTGCAATATGGGTTACGTCCATTTGCCAAATCTGACAGCTCTGTAATCCCCTCGGATTCACCCATAGATAGTATGATGGGAACTGGTCTTTGCAACAGGAAGGGCAGGTTGAAATGATGGCTTTGGTCTGCTCTCTGGTCAGCCTGAACATCTGCACCAAGGCCAAAGCATTTTGATGGTACAGCTTGTGACTTAGCTTCACTTGGGCAAAGGTGTCAGGGACTGAGGGTGTTAAGACAGAAGCAGCCAAGGCATCTGCTCTTCTGTTGCCTTCAGCTATCGGCCCACGTAGGTCAGTGCATGATAAAATACATTTGATCTGATATGCATCTGATATACAATCTGATATGCATGATAAAATACATTTGCTCCCGGNCATGATAAAATACATTTGATCTGATATGCATCTGATATACAATCTGATATGCATGATAAAATAC